>JAOXYM010000001.1:5125146-5142592 GCA_028567055.1 Leptatherina wallacei
CTGTTGGTCTGTGCTTCTGCAGGAGGGGGAGGTGGACTGCTGGCCTCTGGTTTGTCCCGTCTTGATGTGCGAGTACACGGCGGTGGCAGAGGGCGAGTGTTGCCCGCGTTGCGTCACAGACCCCTGCCTGGCTGACAACCTGTCGTATGACATCCGGCAGACGTGCAAGGACCCCGCAGGCGTCACCCGCCTCAGCGGGGACACATGGCATATGCCCAAATCACCCTGCACCACCTGCAAGTGTAAGGTAGGTCACTGCAAAAACAAGCACAACAGAAGTTCATTTTTACCACAAGAAGTTAAGAATTTCTCAGATATTTTTCAAACGGATGCCGAGATTACCATGACAGGTTATACTATCTGAGTTATTATGACACGCGTAATGTTAATTTTACACTGTTCATCTTTTTTATAGAGCATCGGGTAAACGAAGTCTTTCTAGGTTAGAGAAAAAAACATTCATGACGACGTTACCTCAAGGCAATTTTACACACAGTCCAATTTAATCCAAATCATTGTTGTCCATTTATAATCCAATTAAAATAAATCCATTATATAATCCACATTAGTCCCGTTTATAATAACTATGTTCATATAAACCGTGTTAATTGTGGTGTGCCTAAAGGCTCCCAAACCAACTACCAGACCTTATAAAGTGTAAACTCAACAGCTCCGCTACGGAGCATTACGAACACGCAGGTCCTTTAATTTTATTTCTATTATTTTCACAGTTTCATAAAAGAACATGACAGACATATAAAAAACAATACAGTCATCTAGCTGTGGCAAAAAAAACAACAACCAAAGACTCAGTCATAAAGTCAAGAAAGTAGAGTGAAAAAAAGGAGTAGTTCACTTTTCTACCATGTCTTGTATTTCACATACAGTCAACATCTCTCTGCTAGTTTTTAACCTGCTGATCCACAATGAGTTCAGCATTCAAACTTCTCATTGGTAGGTTCAAAATCCAAGACAACAATATTTATAAGAACAGTGAGACAGTTATCTTCACATAGACAAAAAAAAGCTTTCTCCAATTCAAAAGGAAATACCATTTTGACCAATATTGATCACATTTAGCTTTTTGATGTCTTAAAGAAAGTCAGTTTTTCCATGTCATGGATTCCTTGTACAATTCCTCTCCAGTCTCCAATAGTTAGGATAACTTCACTCAACCAAGATCTTGTTATTGCGTTTTTTTGCTTGCCAGCAGTATTTGTAGTAAATATTGCTCTCTTCCCCATGGTAGATTACCAAGATAGATAATCTTGTGGCACTGAAGCCAAGTGGCAACTGAATATCCCATATTAAATCAATTTCAGCCTACACCTCAATCCAGCAGGGCAACAGTTTAGGGCAATCCCAAAATGTGGAAGAGGGTCAGATAGGGCTGGGACGATATGCTTTCCTCACGATTCGATTTTTTATTTTTTTTTTGGCTGCCGATTCTATTTAATAGTGATTCATCGATATTGCCAATTTTTGTGAAATAAAAAAAAATAATTTTTAAATTTTTTTTTTCTTTTTTTATTCTAATTAGGAAAACAAAGTATCCAGACCATCATTATGCTTACTATAATGCCCAACAAGACAAGTAACAAATAAAAAAAAATAGAGGAAAAAAGAAAAAAAAATTTTAAAAGAATTATTTAAAAATATTTTTTGGAAAAAAAAATCGATTTAAAAATATATAAATATTTTTTTTTTCTCCCACCCCTGGTGTCATTTATTTTTACATTATCCCGAATAGTGTCCCACTTCAGAAATGCCAGATTGTGATATTTTTGGCTTGGGGACATATAATTTTATTTCTCCAGATAAATTCTCTCCGTGTTTCTGAACTGGAAGTGTTACAGCGGGTTCTACACATATTCAACCAATCATTTAGTGTCTTTTTGGCTTTGAACGGAGCACTGACGGGAGGGGGAAGAGCTTAGAGGAAGTGCAACTTTCAAACCTTGCTTGCTTTCCGGGAGGGGGAAGACCTTTAGAGTAGGTGCCATTTTCAAACCTTGCTAGCTCTCCAACATTACCAACTCTAGCTTTAACAAAGGGAGAATCTAAGGACCTGAAGATGCAATGAGCTTTCTAACTTCCACAAAATCAACTGGAAGATAAGATCAAGACCAATCAGATCACTGGTTGCCAAACTGTAAACTAATGAGAAGCTATATTACGTATTTCTATGTGTAGGAAGTACATCTCTGGCACAAACAGGCTTAATGCAGATCCTGTCTGTAGTGAGTAAAATAGCTGCTACTTTTCTGTTAAAATGTTTTTCTTCAAGACTTTCGGAAAGTTTCACAGAGACTACTTTTTGATCAGATACACACTGTTTTGTGAAACTCTTTAATTCGCTTTCCTGCTACAGTGGAAGTAGAGACTGCACCGTAAGCACAATCCATACAGCCTAAACAAACAGTAACTACAATAGAAAATGTGACAGTGAGAAGTTATCCAAAATTATTCTTTGATTTTAAGTCATTATCTCACCAGCCCATTTAGGGAAAAAAAAAAAAAAAACTGATAAACCATTTTTCCAGAGCTGAGTTTAACAATAATTGATCACTTGCTGTTCACAAGCAACTTTCAGCTTTTTAGAAAAAGCTTTAATTAAACAACTGCTGTAAAAACAAAGATAACATAGATTATTCTGTCATCTCCAACTACAGACCAATTTACAACTTCACTTATTATGCAACAGCACTTTGCAAACTGTTTCATGGCTTACCGCAGTGCAGAAAAAGCAAGGAGCGTAAAATGACCTCAGAGTGAAAATATAATGAAAATGAACATTCTGTCCTTATCCTGTTTAATTGAAAATATGAAACCATTTGAATGAAGTACCAATTACCAGGTCAGAGATATCACACCGTATTGGGACTCGAGTGTTATTTTTGTAAGATTCAAACCATTTCTCTCTGGGTCACACAGAAACGTGGGTGCATGATTATATTTTCAGCACACTGTACTTCTGTCCTTTGTTAGAGAAAGCTTTTGGTCAGTTAGAGCTCATACAGAACAAGGCAGTGTGTGTTCAGACAGTAAAATAGCTGACACCACTCAGATCTTAACCCTTTACTCAGCACTCATTGAAATACTTGGAAATGTAAAATTTCATCCACAGTGTTACTGTGTTATTGGAGCATGTTGCAAGACTTTAAAACATTACTACTTTAGAACTTCAGGAAAAACGTTAAGTGGTCAGTACTAAAGGGTACTGTTTAAAGTTTCATCTAGAAAGACAACTTCAGTTAAGTATCTGGGATTTATACCCTGATCTTTGATCGCTGATTGGGACAAATTCATGGGTTTCTATGTTCAATGAAGTGGCCAAATATAGCTCGTTGCCTGGTAACGGGTTAAAACTTTCACACTGGTGACTCGTCTGTCACAGAATTGATTTGACATTATTTATATTGGTTTTTAAATCACTGGATGGCTATTCCCCATCTTATCTGACATGATTAAGACATTTCTGCCTGAAGGCACCTTCCCTGGGTTTTAAATTAAAGAGCAGAGTCCCTGCCCAACACAGTTAAAATCCAAAACTCTACAACAGTCTGGCTAAAGGTTTTGGAGCTCTTACACACCAAACTAACATGAAGAACCTGCAGATGAGAGACCTCCTACCATATCTGAACAAACAATGCACATACAACATGAACATGGCACTTCATGTTGTATGTGCATGTATATATTATGACTTCCAGCTTCCAGACGGGACATGCAATCTATGCTTGCTTATAGAAGTCAGTAGTACATACGTTATAAATGTCTATTTATTTGACTAATATCAGAGTTGGTCTCTTAAATCCTAATTATCAGTTTGTCCTTGGTTTCTTCACCCCACTTTGATTCATTAAAGTGATTCTGGTATTGGAGAAATAAAGATGTGGAACATGGGAAGTTGTTTGTCACATCACAAACAAATGTATGATTTAACCACACAAGCAAACATGAATGAATAAATCAATCACCAAGCATAGAAAATTAGGTCTTCAAAGTCACAAGTCCTACTGAGATTCTCGGGGGGCATGGCTGCTGAAGACCCTGATTGACAGATCTAAGATCAGCTCAAATGAACCCAACCAAGTTGCTTCGTATGAAGTCCTAAACACACGCACACACTACAGATATCAAATATTTTGTCACGTTTCAGCCGTGAACCAAGTTATTACAGTTATTAAACTCCACAGCTGACTTTATCATGGTGGGAATGTCCTGCCTCATTCAGCACATATTGTTCCCCTGTGAGCATGTTGCCAGTAAAGAGAGAGAGATTCAGTACATCAGTTTATCTCAGCTGTTAAAAGTTTGTAAATCTGGACATTTGAAATGAGACAGGTGCTGGCAGTGGTCTTCATCCATCACCGTGGCTCTGCTCCAAAATAATCCACCAAGTTTCCCCTGTAACCTTTATCGTAGCTACACAATGCTCTGACCTCTGTGGGGCGGGGTTGGCTCTGCTCAAAATGAATGCATGAATTTTAACAAGTAGAAATCGAACAATGAGCTGGTTGTGCCGCCAACATTTTCTGCCCTGTGACCCCATTTATTGCTCGCTCATTGGCTGTAGCCCCTATCTGGTGGTTATCAACAACCCCTCTGCAGCGACCTCCTTGAAACCTCAAACACACTAGTCAGTAGGAGTTTGGGACTTTTGCACAAATCACATCTTTGGAGTGTTGGCACATAGAAATGAAGCCACTTAGAAAAGCCAGCTGCTTCACACATGGGCCATTCCCCGCCAGGCTGATTCTCTGCAAGATCAATGGCTTGAAATCAGGTGGAAACTGACCGGGGGAGGAGAATCTATGTGGCTGCATCAGTTCTCCTGGGAGATAAAGTATCTATCTAGTCATTTATAAATCCCAATTTGCATCAGGTCTGGGCCAGTGGACTGCATCCTCCCAACATTTGTCTGTGACATAAAATCAGGTCAGCCAAAGCTGACTATAAATCCTCTGTAAACAAAGTATTTGAGATTTACTGATATCTGAAACCCTTTCCTTAAGAACTTTGGTTTTAAAAAAAAAGTATACTTTTCCAGTACAAAGTTACTACTCTGTTACAATGATGACCGTTGTCCAGGTAACTTAGATATTTTGCCGATTAACTTCTTAAATTTGTCACTGCTTAAAGCCAGACATTGAAAAGCGGCAGCATAGATCTCAGCCAGGGTTAAACCACCAAAAGCAGTTCCAAGGCAGCTGGTACAGCCAGTTTTAAGTTGATCCGGGCTAAGAGCTGGTCTGGTTTTTCACAGAAAACCACCACGGAGCCATGTTATTACATGACTTATAGTTTTTTGTAAGACCCCGTCCTCATGTAAAGTGAATTTCTTTCAATGGTGAGCAGGACCACCATTCAGGGAGACGTTTATCTTCACTAAACAACAGATCACAGCAGTTGGACTGCTGATGAGTACTATGCCCTGGTTCAGCTACATTGTGTCCAAAAAATGAGGTCAGCTGACAAACCTGAATGTACTGAATGACCAGGTTATTCCATCAGTGAATTTTCTCTCTCCAAATGGCGCCGCCATATTCCATGATGACAATGCCAGGATACATGCTAAGATGGCGGCCTCGGTGCTTCACTCTCTGGTACTTGCTGTGTTTTTTACGTTTTTGTCTGGTTTTCTGCAGTCCCTCTCTGGTCACTTACACCAAGGAAGAACTTCTTAAACATAGGAAAGTCCACTACTGGAACTTTTTCTCCAGTTTTCTCCGACCTGAACAATTTTATAGAGTTTCTGGTTGGAGGAACGGTGGCTCTCTTTAGGATTTGCTGGAGATGCAGACGCGGTAAACGCGCTGGGGCGCTAGTCAAACTGAGGCAGCGGGGATTACGTACTCCGCTCCCATCTATGCATCTGGCGAACGTCTGCTTCCCTGGCAAAAAAGATGGACTACCAGCTACTTCTCACCTCAAGAAACACGGACTTGAGCAGATCTGCCGCCCTGTGCTTCACTGAAGCCTGGCTTAGTGAACACATCCCAGACGGCGTACTACGACTCCCGTGGTACTACCCACCAGGGACACAAACACACTGGACCACTGCTACACTGTATTAAAAGAAGCCTATCGCTCTGTCACCCGTGCAGCTCTCTGTCTTCTTCATCTCATCCCAACCTACAGGCAGAAATGGAAAAACTTCTAAAGGTCACATTTATGCTTAACGCAGAAGACGGCTACGCAGACGGACAGTTTTGTACCGTCTCCTGCGTCGGTTACGCGCGTAATTTGGTGTGTTTTCAGGGTCCGTGCACATCTGTCGCTCCATGCAGAAAACGGAGCAATACCACAGGAAACCGCAGGGGCAGTGCTGAGCAGAAACAAAACGGAGAAGAAGAAGAAGAAGAGGAGCAGGAAGGGAAAAAATGCAGGAGAAGAATGAAGACGAGGAAAAAAACTGTGAATTGCGCTAGCTTTTAAAATAAGGCTATGCGAGTGTTCAGGGCGTGTAGGGTGGTTAGAAACAACTTTATAGCACTGCATTACTGCCCCTACCGATGTCTGAAACTGACGCAAGACCGCGGTAGTTAACTATGAATTTAGCCCTGCCCACTCGTGGAGGTTAACCATGGCAACGTAAAAGACGAATGGAAGTATGACATATGAAAACGTTTGTAACGGACGTCCCTACTTGCGTACGTAAGGGAGCATAAATGAGCCTTAAGCCTGTGGTAAGGACTCTGAGGAAAAGGAGTGAAGAGTCAAAGCGCCTCCTGCTTTGTCTGCTCTGATTGGACCGTCTTTGAAGCTGCAGCACCCGATTGCAACAAACTGACAGACACTGCGACATCCTACAGCTCAAAGTGCCCACCTCCACCTGTCACTGGATTCAGCCTGACTGACAGAACGCTGAAGGTGAGGCTGGGCCCCCCCCTCCCCTCCCTGGGCTGTGTCCTCTCCCCACTGCTCTTCTCCCTTTACACCAATTACAGAACCTCTGGAGACTCTTCTGTGAAACTCCTGAAGTATGCGGACCACACCATGGTAATCGGTTTGATCCAGGACAATGATGAGTCTGCATACAGATGGGCAGTGGAACAGTTGGTCCACTTTACTGGTGTAGTCAGAACCACCAGGAGCTGAACCGGCTCAAGACTGTGGAGATGACAGTGGACTTTAGGAGAAATTTGAGTTTGTGATCAAAAGGACACTTTAGTGGGGGGGGTAGGAGCTATAGTGTATTATATGTGCGGCATCACAACCGTGTCCAACTTCAAGGCTACTGTAGGATGAAGAGGTTGACTTTGAACTGATCTTTTGACATTTTTACTGAATTTATAGGCTATTGTCTACATCACTGGTACTCAATTTGGTTCTACGAGGGCCGCAATCCAGCAGGTTTTCCATGTGTACCTGCTTCATCACACACGACTCAAATGAACGAGTCACTGGGCAGAATTTGATTGACTGATAGATCCATTTAATTTGATGCAGGTGTGTTGAAGCAGGAATATGTTGAAAACTTGCTGGATTGCAGCCCTCGCAAGACCGAATTGAGTATCAGTGGTCTACATAAAGCTAGAAACCACAACCTGAACCCCGTCTTCGGTCCAGAACCTGAACCCGGTCATCAGTTTGCCTCATTAAGGTGTTAAACTGAAGAAAGTGAGGAAGCTGAAAACTCTCTCCAGGAAAAGTTTGCATGGATTCTCACCCCCCACGGTGAATACTAACACAGGACTATATGAGTCACACGCACGTTCTCCACCGTTAGCACAAACACCAAGTTATGAATGGGTAATTCTGTCCTGTCAGCGCTGCGCCCCCCCCCTCCTGTTGCTCTCTGTCAGAGTGGGTAACATGAGAAGTGAGTGTGGGGAGTGAAAAGCAACACAAATCCGATGTAAACATATTTGAGGGTGATATAGAGCAAAATCCCAGACCATTTTGAAAATCCTGCCAGACGCATTTTCTACCTCCCAATACGAGGACATGTCCTGGTAAAAGAGGGCGTTTGGTCTCCCTACCCTAAACGTTAAAACATGGACACAAATGGTCTCATCGAGAAGCAGAAACGCAAATTTACTTCCTATGAAGTTCATATCTTTAATTGTTGAAATGAAACCCGCCGTGACTGGCTGGTTGTTTTGGTAGCGACTAAAGTAGCATGTGGCGATACTGTGAGGCATCTCGTCTGTTCGTCTTTTAGATGCATAGGATTGACACAGCGCTCGTCTGGTCTGCTGACGAAGTTTCTTTTGCAAGTTGCTGTGATTTAAACAAGTTGTTGTTCACAATATAACTTTTTTCATGGGAACAATGAGTTGCGTCACCGGGACGCGTCGATAGTGAGTTCACTGCGTCCTTTCAGATTTTAATGTGTCAGAGACGTAGCAACATCACTAGAAGTGGACTCCTCACATAGGCCCAGCAGAGGTTGGACTACCTGCGACAGCTCAGGAACCTTAACCTGCCACGGGAGCTGCTGATCACCTTTTACACCGCCATCATTTAGTCTGTACTCTGCACTTCCATCACAGTCTGGTTTGGATCAGCCACCAAACTGGACAAGCAGAGTGCGCTCAATCAGGTCTGCAGGGAGGATAATTGAGTCGACCTGCCCTTCATCCAGGATCTGTTCAGGGTCAGGAAACATCCTCTGCTGACCCCTCACACCCCGCACACAGACTTTTTAAACTTTCCCGCCTGACAGGCGCTACAGAGCACTGTACACCAAAACCACCAGACACAGAGACGGTTTCTTCCCCCAGGCCATTACTCTTGTGAATAATAATGTATATTTACACATACCTGCACTACCTCAACCTGTAAATATTATGTAAATTCTATTTTATGTTTATATCTATATTGCTTCTATTTTTTTGTTCTTTTTAATTTTTAATTTTTAATTAATTTACCTTTTGCACTGAAAGTACGAGAGCAAGTCAAATTCCTTGTTTGTGTGTACAGACTTGGCAAAATAAAGTGATTCTGATTCATCGGGCTTAGATTGTGAAGGAGTGGTTCAGTGAGCATCAATCATTTTCATACATGGATCGGCCACCGCAGAGTCCAGACCTGAACCCTGTTGAGAATCTTTGGGATGTGCTGGAGAAGGTTTTGTGCATCAGTCCGACTCTTCCATCATCAATACAAGGTCTTGGGAGTAAAATTAATACGACTCTTGACAGAAATACATGTGACCTTCCAGAAGCTTATTGACACGATGCCACAAAAAACTTGTAAATCAAAGCTAAATGTGGTCCGATGAAATATTAGACTACCTTTTTTTTTTTTTTTGCATATATGTAGCATTTATTACTGTGTAATATGTCAGAATTATTGTAGTGCAAAACGTATCCACATGCAGGCAGAACATAAGTATCAAATTTGATACATGGTTTTACCATAAAGGATGCAGTAGGTCTCAGAAACAGTATGCATCAAATATGATACTTTAAAAGTATGAGCATCTGGAGCTGGCACCAGAGGGAAAATAACTTAAACACAACATGTCACTTTTGTTTCCACTGTTGACGAGCCAACAGCATCACTGTTGCCTTGTTGGCATTGAGTCAGCAAGATGTTTGGTCCCAAGAGTCGGCTGCTTCAGATTACCATTTCATTTCATTTTGCAGGTGTAACATTTAACATATTCACACCATTTACAAATAAATTCAGCATCTTTGCTAAGAGGCTGTAATAATGTCCATAAAAAGCATAACCGCTCTTAATCTTTATAATGTTACATTTGACAGTATTTAATGATCTTTCTCTTTGTTGTTAGAATGGGAACGTTTGCTGCTCGGTGGATCTCGACTGCCTTCAGAACAACTAAAGCACTCCTCCTCGTCCTCCCTTCATTACGGGACTGCCACGCAACCCTTCCCCATCTGACGACCCCCCCCCCCTCGGATTCATATGACAGACTAGCACACGCACATGTGCATGACAGTGTGTACTCAGAAAAAACACACTGGTAAGACTTGGGTGTTGAGGCTGTTTCATTCCGCGACTGACAAACAGTGAGTGAGTGTGAGTGACTCCGGAGGAGACGGGGCCACGGTCGCTCTCACCATGGTCACTGTGTTGTGTTCGTGTCTTTGTGTTTGATCCCATTTCACTAAATGTTTTGAGGAAACTTGTGTAGTGTCTTAGACACTGACTCAGTTAAATTTGTGTTAGTAGTATTTATTTTGCTCAACCAAACATCCCAATAACAGCCAGCCGACGTGGAGATGCTGTTTTACCTCTCGCTTGGTCACTCGCAGGAAAATGTCACAAAAGATTTGTTACAAAAACAAATTGATATTAATTTAATGTTTTGAGTTACGGAGTCAGAAGATAGTTTCATATCCCCCTAACATCTAGTTGTCAACACTCATCTTTACTCAAAATAACTGAACTCGTGGATTTTTATTTCAGCTGCTCCTAATGGAGGTCACCACCGCCGATTATTGGTTTCCACCACTTCCTATCCTCTCCATCTTTTGCCATCATCTGCATCCTTTCGTCTTGCATTTTCTTTACATGGCAGCTGCATCTTTAGCAGACAAGGATCAAAGCTGAGGAAGAAAAGTAAAGAATGAAAATGTATTTGTGTTTATAGATTTATGGTTGTGTGCAAAAGTTATTCTGAAGGGTCCATGTATCATTCGTTATTTTAATATTTAACTCAAAATTAAAATTCTAAATGTAAATTATCTTGTTTTTTCACTTTTATTTACACCATGAATAACAGCTGATACGCGTTAAATGATCCTTTTTGAGAAGACAGCTAGAATGACTAATCTAGGCTATTTGACCCAATGTTTTAAATTCTTGACAGTAGCCTACTAAGCTGTTAAATTTATTTTATTGGTGATTTATTAACGCCTCATTTCCTTTTATTTTCATGACAGTGTTGTGGTGACTTGATGCTGAGAAGAAACACCTAAAAACTGAGCAAAATGGCAGATTTGAATCTGCAACAACTTCCAGGTCACAGAAACCCAACAAATTGAAGATTAAAATCAATTTCTCCCCATGGGGGTGTTTTACAAGTTTAACTTATTCTAATCTTAACTTCAAATCAAAAGTGCTAAAACGGCCTGATTTTAGTTTTGGATTTATAAAATAATGAAAAAAAAGCTGATTATTTCGATTTTGGATTTCAATTTTGAATTGAATATTAAAAGACAGAATGATACACAGACCCTGTAGACTGTGTTCACCGAAGGTCCTTTAAATGCCAAACCCCTAAGTAAACCAAATCCTTCAGTCAAGACTCTGAACTGGGGTAGCCCTGATCCATTAACACTGTCCCAGTGTTAATGAGGATGACACCCCGATTCTTACACTTAATTAATGTCATGCTATCAGAAGTGTGTGAGAGAGGTGGAATGTTGCACAACAGATTCCTGCAGGTCAGGACAAGCACCAACCACAGCTGTTGATTAAATTGCACGGCTCGTGGTGGGTTGGACTTCTCCTGCATCTCCCAGGGCTCCTCTGCTAAGCTCCATATGGCAACCAGAGCAGCAAAGGGCCACAAAGATAGAAAGCTGGGAAGAGGGTGGATAATTAAAGCCATATCACGCAGGCCTGGATTTGAGTATGCCAGGAGGTCACCAAATGTTGAATCTGTTTACAGACAGTCATGCTTATTAAGGCAAGATAGCTTTTCCTGCTACAGTTCACAGCTCTGATGCTCTGCTGCCTCCATCCTTCCATCCACACCAACTTCCAGTATCTTCAAACCCATCTCCAGTGTCACCGTTTTCAAACAGTGCATCAGGTTTCTTTACCCCACACAGAAATTTCCAACAATTTCTCAAATTAAAGTAAATGTGCACAGACATTGAGAAGCATGTGGTATGGCAGTGACTGAGATCTGAAACATCTCCACCTTCTCTCTGCTGAAAAACTTTTCCAGGAAAGTTGCACCGCTACTTTTTTGTTAGCGCCCAGCTAATTTCAAGCAAGTGAAATAATTTCAAAAGAGATGAGTGGACTTTCTTTTCAAAGCTGGTTGGAGCTCAACATTTTCCTCTTTGGTTTACCGGCAGCAAAGCTGCAGATATCAGGACTCATTTTGCTCTTTCAGAAGAATCCATTTGCTGCCTCAGAATAGAAAACGGCTTCCAGAGCTCCAGATAATCCCCCACAGTGAAAATGAAACATACATTTGGTTTTTCTCAAAGTATTTTTTTCATCTTTTTCTTTTTTTAGATGTTAAGAGACTAAAATCAGTCACTGATTGAAAGATATAGATGTTCCTTGATGCTGGAACACTGAAGCCTCATCCAAACTCCTGGTTGAGCCAAAGATTCGAGACTCATTGACTCACATCTGAAGCTGGATTCAGATGAAGCTGAATCCAGAATTCAGATGTGCTCGAGCGTAGGGTACAGAGTCATGTTGCAGTTTCTCCCCCGTGGTTACCACACAAATTCAGTGAGAGGCCCCAGAAATCTAGAATACCCCGATCATTGGTGGCAGCATAAACTAGCTTTAATTGAAAGGGGGAAAAAACATATGCATGTTATTCCGACAAGGGTGGAGGGTTCATGATTTCAGCTTGTTCTGCAGCCACAGGACCTGGACACCTTGTAGTCGGTGAGCACACCATGATCTTATCGGAAAACCAAAGTATTCAGCAGTCAAATATGAAGCCAATACCTGGCTCATGCAACAAAACAATGACCTCAAACAGCAGTAAATCTATAACAGAATACTTAAAAAAAGAAAAGAAACAAGGTTTTTAGATCGTTCAAAGTCAATGCGACGGAAATACTGTGGTGGGATCTTAATTCGACGATGAAAACAAATATTCAGATTAAAATCCTGATCGGAATAAAAAAGCTTCATGTAAACATAGTTTACATAGCATTTTCCAGAAAGTCTGACGACACTGCGCTCGTCAGAATGATTTATTCCGTTCATCCTGTGATGCATGTAAACGCACGTTATGATCGGAACAGGTCTGATTGGAATTGTAACCCGACTGAAGAAATGTTGCACACATGAGTGTTGTGTAAAGAAGAGTGGGACAAAATTCCTTCATATAGATGTTTGAGACAGAATATTTACTTCCAGTTGTTGCTGCTGCTACAGGCTAATGAACCAGATGTTTAGTTTTCCACGCTGCTTCTGCATTTTTGCTTAGTTTTCATTAAACATTTCATCCATCTCATGTTCTGCATCTTATTTTAAGGCCAGTAAGGGACATTGTTTTGTTTTTTGTTTTTTTTTATTGTCCTGACAATGAAAACTTAAGTGAAACACTTAATTTTTCACAGGACTGCATTTTGCTCCATTTTTTGTGCACGAACACTGGACCCACAACGTATCGGCCCTTTCTCAAACGAAAATGATGCTTGTCGTTTGACCTCTGAAGGGAGGGTGGCATGCTGCAGTCCTTAGCAACCACACTGCACATCTTTTAGTCTCTCACCAGCACATTTCTCACCAGTTCATCTTCACGGTACATGTCGTAAAACTGAACTTGTCAGCTGTTTATAAAGCACTCGCACACAGAAAAAACAAGCGATGTAAATGGTGTCTTTACCCATTACAGTTTAACAGCAATTTAAAGCAAACATTTGTACAAAAGATCACTGAAAACAAGGTTTTCAGATTGATTCGATGTAAAATACGACTACTGTAAAACACTATTTGCAAGTCTGTGTAAATGTTTTACATACTGACGATATGATGAAATTATACAGTTTTTTAATCATTGTGTTCATGGATAACGTGTTAATTTTAGTGTACTACCTTTCCTTTTGTGCAATAAGTTCTGTTCTGCTGTAAATACTGTGTAAATGGAGGGGTACTGTAAAGAGAATAAGATTGTGAATAATTCTCACTACCGCAGCTTCTTAGGATCTGAGTGTTGTAAGCTGAAAATGAGAGAAGCAACATTTCTATTGTTTTTACTATTTCTTTATTTTTCTATTCTTGCCTTAACCCTTTTAGTATCTATCATAGTTTGTCTTTTCACCGTATTAGGATTTGACTTGTCTGTGTGCATATACAAATCTCTGATCAAGGTCCCTCAGTAAAACTGGAGAGGCGCCGACTTTGGAAATCCTAACGATCGCAAACAAGCGTCTGTTCTACTTCTACCAGCAGGCGAGGAGCTCGGATGGATTATTCACTGCATCAACTTCGTGTTTTTTTTCCCTCCTTTCACTAAATATATTCGTATGATCTGAACTGAAAATCTGTTAGAAATGAAAATGTTTTTCCTGATTCAGTCCCTGCTGATAAAAAGCAAGGCATTGTGTTTTCTCCATGAAATAGAAAAACTGTTTCAGATCTTTTAGCTCCTGATGTGCTTGTTTATGTTTTTAATAGAGGACCTGCAGAGGAACCCCAGGTCCGCTCAGTGTTACTTCTCCAGATCAGAGTGGTCGACGTACTTGTACTCAAAGGGTTAAGTGTCATTTAAAGACTGTGTCGTGATAAGAGTTTGCTGTAAAAAAAAAAAAAAAATTCTTCCGTTAATAAATATTTGAGTTGTTTACTTTATTGCTTTACTTTAAAGTGTGATGATTGGCGTATATACTGATTCATAGCTACACAGGACACGCTTTTAGAGAAAAAAATCAGCTGAAATGTAGCACCATCGTGGCAGACGGGCAAGCGGTTCACTATAACACCATTTAATGATGGCTAAACTGAGAGCAGCATTTCTAAGCCTCAATGACAGCCAACCAAGCATCGGGATAAAGTCAGGGAAAAGTCTTTCATCTTACCACTTTTATCACTGCTGCCGGTTTTGATTTCCCCCAAGAAATGTATGAAAGGCTGTGTGGCAGTAAAGATAAGCACATCCTTTTGATGCTTTAATGGAGTCCCACTGTAACAAGAGCAGGTATAGCACAGCTTTTGAAGTTACATTGTGGATAAGAATGCCAAAACTTCCGAACACACAACTCAAAGCTTTATATTTTTCGGCAAAACCGTAAATGAGTCGAAAGCACATCTGGACAACAACCTGCAGAGATGGTTCAATTAACTTTAGTGCAGTTATGAGAAAAATGATTTAGTGGTTGAAGAAACAAGACGAAATGACCGGAAGTCCAAGCGTTTTTCAACCCTCTTGAATCGTGGTGGTGGAGTCGTCATCCTATGGGCTTGCTCCAAGCATGGAGCATGACATAATGAAGCGGTCATCCAAGTGAACTGATGACTGATGTTCCAATCTTATCCAGCCATTCATTTGCTAGGTTTTCCCAGAACATGGTACCAAGTTCTGTGGTTACAATAATATCCCCGCAAAGTCTGCCGCATGCTTGTTAATGAATGTTTTCCTTCTTAGCAAATTTAACCTTTAAATTTAGAAGCATTTTCTATCGACTGCAGAGTTGAACAGCTGCTTCTCTACGATCATAACACAGAATACACACCTGTAATATTCAGGGATTTTTATGTCATCCATCCCAGAAGATCTTCATGTGCATGTGATGAGTATGAATGTCTTCATCAGAGATGGTGAATAGAGTTGCTGCTGTGGGGGGGTTCTCTAGTGAACAGCACTAGGGAGGCTTCAGTCAATTAAACTAGTGTCAGTCAGCTGAAAAGCAGGCGCTCTTTCCTTCACATTGTTCCATGGCGAATGCTTGGCAGTTGTGATCTTGTGCTCTTTGTTCACCCCCAGCTTAAACTCCCCTTGGCCAGGGGCTGCTCCACCCAAAGGTGCTTACCATTCATGGGCTGGAACCTCAAAGGAAACCACAGAAGTGATGGAGCAACTCCTTCAGCAACACCTCATCTACTACATGGATGCAGAGGCAGGGAATACAGCGAGCGTCTATGCATGAATGGACCAACTTAACACCTCATAATTGAAAACAGTGTTTTGAATCAAGTCCAATCTCGCTTTAAATTTAACATCTTGCTCTTTCTGATAGATTTGTTGACTTCAAACAACAGACCAGATAACAGTGTGGCATCGCTTTAGTGAAACTTCAGCAGCCACTGCCTCCTCCTCCTCCTCCTCCTCCTGCCACCAGCAGTCAAATCAATTATTTTCCTCTCCTTTTTAATCAACTTTTCATGATAACCTGGGGCAGCTGGATTGAAATGCAAAAAGCAAAAATTACAATCACTCTTCCTCAGGTGAAAATGAATACATGTGGTATGTGCAGTCAATATTCATACAACAACAACGACGATTAAGCAGCTTAAAGGCTTTATTGACATCCTGACCAATCAATGTGTGTATAATTAAAAAAAGGAGCAGTGACAAGTTAAGCCATACTGCCACCACTGACCCTGTGGTCAGATGGAGCTGTGTTAACCCCGTGACATGGTGTATGCAAGTTTAAGTTTGTATATTTAATGGATCAATACGACCCGGTCACCATGTCTGCTGTCAGTTTTGTTAAAGTTATGCTAAATTTGATCAAAATTCATGAATTACTTTTCTTGTGCCACATGATTAGCACAGGTAAACTCATTCACACAAAAAATATATAAAAAAAAAAAAAAGGCATAGCATCTGACCCTCCTATGCTTTCTGTCAGACGTGTCTATGTTCTCATTACTCTGGAAGCTTAGAGCATTTCATAACATTGGATCAGTGTTTCACCAGGGGAACGCTGTAGGTGCAACCTCGTCAGAAGCTATAATGCACTCTTCCAGCCAGGCTTGCCTGGGACATGGCTCAGTGCCAGGGAGAGCAGACATCTGTCCCCTATATAAAGGGGGCTGGCACTTTGCCGGCAGGTCATTCTAAAACCTCTTCCCACTACAAGCAGAAGTTCCAACCAATCTCTCGACCCCACTGTCTCCCTTAGGACTTTAGCTTTACTTCCATTAACACCAGCGCAAACTTAGTTGCCGGGCGCTTTGTTTCAGCTTTGCACAGAGTTTGGGGGAGAGAGAGAAAAAAAATCCTCACTAGCCTGTTGCAAAACAGCGGTGTGAGTGACTAACTGCTAAGGGCAGCAATACACTGACACGAGTAACAAAACTCCCAGTAGCAAAACCGCAATAGACTAAGATCCTGTGGGAATTTCTGATCTGAACTAAAACTGATGACTAACCAACGAGGTATTATGATGGTCACCAAACTACAGAAGGCGGCAGTAGCGACAGATGTAACCATTAGCTACAGCAACATCAAGAAGGAACATGAGAAGTTAAAAAAAGAAAAAAAACAGCTGAAAAGATGTGAGGCATGAAAGCAACAGTGGTGCAATTGGTAAATGGAGCACTCTGGGGTGGGAGAGTGGCTCCATCAGTTTCCAGCAACACCATCAGGGGTCTGTCCAGAAGAATTCAGTCCTAGGAAAAGCTATTATCCGATCATGATCTCCTCCACCACCATGTTCGTTATTGTCTGATTATTATAGTGGCTATAATGGCCAACAACCAAACCAACAGTGAAGTTTGAAATAGACGTACCTGTTTAGACCTTTATTCATCCCCAGCAGGAAACTTCTGGTACAACAGCAGCAAGACAGGATCAGAAGTGAAGCCACAAAAAAAAAAA
>JAOXYM010000001.1:5208732-5219012 GCA_028567055.1 Leptatherina wallacei
CAATCTCTCCGGTCCACAAATTTCAGACAAAGGTGTGGATCTCAGGTCCTGCCTGGCGTCGGTCTTAAACCATCTCCGGACCTAGCCCTGTCTCCTTCTCCTGCAACCGAGGGAGAGCGAGGAGGGATGGGTCGGAGGAGCACCGGGCCCACTCCAGCTGAACCATTAGTCAACAGTGTATCAATAAGATCAGCTGTAAATTTTAAAAAGTATGGTCTAGTTTAACTGGGCGACACTGCAAATAGGTCTGACATGATATGACTTCTAAAAAGTAGTCTTAGTTTCCTTGAGCCTCATGATAACCAGTGATGCTCATGATAGTAGGCCTATAAATAAGCCTTCATACAACCTAAACTTTCACAATGTTTTCTGGGTGTTCTCTATCACTTCAGACTTATCCACCCCTGCTCCATGTTTTCTTTTCTTCTTACAAATAGGCCTATTTATCCGGTGCAGTTCTAAGATTTAGTTTTCCTGTGGCAAATCAGGCTACAATTGTTGCTTTATACTTTGTTTTGTACGACATTATTTTATTATAATTAGGCTAATATTGTATCATTTTAGCCATATATTTATTGAGGCATTTAATAGAACTCTTAATGCAGTGGTCAAAATACTGCCTTTGCCTGTTTTAGTTTTTAAGAACAGCTTTCCTGGTTCACCTGTCAGATCTGGACAATGGCAGATTTACTACTAGGAACAGTAGGGGACGCAAGCACATCTTTAGTGATGGCAGGGATCTACTCATGGAGACTATTGATCGCTTTCGGCTACCGTTTCCCTGGGGGAGGCCTCTGAAACATGAATAACGTCGAATTTGTCAAGGTCCGATCATTTGTATGCTGTAATTGGCCATAGATAAACATTTAATAATTCCCACGTGGCTCCCATTGTAAGATCATTCCTGCTATCAGATGTGTGCTCATTTCCGTCAGCATCTGTGCCTATTTTTCTAGCTTTTGCACAAGCCTTGTTTCTGTCAGACAGTAATGTAGCAAGGTCAGGAGAACCAAGCATTCTCAACCCTTAACTCTGAACCTTTGAAGAGGGGCATATTGTCTACAATATGTGAAAACCAGTCATCAAAAAATTTTCACTCTCTTTCAACATCATCAGTGACCATTTTTTCCCAATAAAATAAACCATGTTGATGTCTATGGAATTCAAGTTTTCTGCATGAAATGCAATTTTTAATCTTTAAACTTCTTTATAAAAAGTAGCTAAAACAGGAGAGTGACGTCTGCCACTAATGTCCAAAACAGCAAAAAGCTATGGCCTTTGGTTTCCAGTTTAGATGTGGAAACAATCAAAAGAGCTTCGTCTGCAGGCTTCAAGCTGCACGGTCAGCCCGGGTGTGACAGAAGGCCCAGAACAAATTAACAAAAGAGACTCAATGGAGAAAGAACTTCATTTTTTTTTTTTTTTTTTTGAAGGAACATGGGAGCCACATCTCTAAACCACAGACATTGAGCCTGGCGTCTCAAGACTACAAAGCATTGTTAACCAATAACAGAGCTACCACTGACCAGCCTTGTCTAGGCTGAAGCCCAACATGGAAGCTCCTGTTTATACTGTATATTCTTCTCTGTCTTTACTATTACAACCATTACATTCATGACATGTTTATTGGGTTTGCCAGATTGGAGAGCAAAATCCATCAATCTTTCCATCATATACTCCATTAATACCAATGCTGATGCTCTTTTGCTGTAAAACAAAATGAAATGCCTCAACAAAGGCCAGTTGGATAACTTAGAAAATAAGAAGCAGATAGACAATGTGGCCTTTTTGGCTGACATAAATTCACATCTTATTTAATTGAATTTGAGGCTACAGGGAAAGGAAATTTCAACTGATGACAGCTCCTTTTAGAGGAAACTTCAGGTAAACAGGAAGACCTGCTGAGAGGCTGTGCACATTTCCCAGCAGTGCAAGGACAGTAAGATGTGTCTTCTTTTGATGACTTTACTGCTGGGGCCTGTTTCACAAAAGTAGAATTTAAGATAGTGGGATTTGACCAAGCTTTGTCAAAGCATCCTAGCTTAATTGGTTTCACAAACACCAAATAAGGCTGATAAATGGACTGTATTTGTATCGTGCTTTTCTAGTCAGGTGCCCACTCAAAGTGCTTTAACACTACATATCTCATTCACACAGCACTTACATTGTAACATACTTACTGCTTCTATACATTCATACCCCCGATAGGCATGTCAGGAGGCAAGGTAGGATTCAGTGTCTTGCCCAAGGATACTTTGACATGTAGTCAGGGGAACTGAACTGCTGATCTCCTGTTTATCCTACTCTATCCTACCTATCCACCCCTCTATCCACTATGCCGACCATAAAGAGTGACGTAGTCAAGCCAGGTATAAGTGAAACACCACAAGGTTGATCACAGATGAACTGATACTGACATGGAAAAGTTGCTGCCCCTTACTTTAAAAACAAAAAATTACTACAACCTTATAATTTCTTTTTATAAGTGGGTTAATAAAGTATCATTTTATTTAATTTTACTTCACCCCAAGTGAGCAACCACTAGTAATGGAGACTTATGCAGAATCAAATTCTATATGATCATAGAAGTGTGAGTGAATGCAACTGCAAAGACTCATGGGAGTGTATGATGTTGGTAAAAACAGACCTTGTAGTGTTGTGATAGTTATAAATCCAAAAGGTGTTAACTAAATGACAGTACTACCTGTTATGTTAAGTTGTGCTTTTAAGTTTTGGTTTATGTTAGCACCATGACGTTGAGGGGTTTTGGGGAGAAGGACATTTCCTCCCTCTAATTTAGTCATTGTAAATTATACACAGGTGCACCAGTGGAGCTAATTGGTGAGTCACTGTGTCAATCAGCACTATATGTGTAAAGGGAATACTGTTTGCAATTTCAAAACAGTAAAAACTTTGCAAACAACAGTTGACCAATATATTGTGCAAGTACATCTATATTAAATTATGAACTGAATTATGCCTATCAGTAGATTTAGTTAAAGTGAAAAGAAATCTAGCTGATCTATGAGCTGCACAGAGTTCACAGTCAGATGTCTGTCACCACACATCTGTAAGAACTAGTTCAGCTGCAGGAGGTCAATATTTATATTGCAATAAAAGACAGAAACTTGAATATATTTAACCAGGAAATCTAGATTCTTCCTCTTTGGAGAAGGTGAGTGTTGCTCCACGTTTAAATTGAGACTGCTTCAGGGCAGACAATAGAAACTGGGGAAGATTGAATGTCTAGAAATGGCTGTGCTGTAAGACCTTGATTTGAGACTTCCTGTACTTAGTAATGGTCTTACTAAGGCGCTGCTGTTTAAGGAAAGTAGGGACTCCCTTGGATGAATGGGGGTTAGAGTCTAGATCCTGAAAGTATCTGATGCACAGCACCAGAGAAGCTTGAACTAGGAACTTGTTTCCTGTGAGGTGGCGGTGCTAACAACCACACTACTAAGCAGCCCTAACTACTTTTCATTCATCCATTAAATTAATGGATGAATGAAAAGTTCGACCCAAAAGGCAAAATCAAAGCACCACTCTTTTCATCAGCAGATCAAACAGTGCTGACAGAGCTATAAGAAGAATTCAAACATTTTACCAAAAACTGCCAAAGCGACAGCTATAAACAGAACCAGGCAGGTGGCATGGCAGAAAAATGTTGACAGACCTAATGAGTCAGGTGTGAAAGTGAACAATATTCAGGTATTTCATCCTCTGGAGCAGGTGTGGAGTTGGGTATAAGTGACCTGACCTAGTAACCACTGAGCTAAATAAACATAATTTCATGAAATGGAATTAAATGAAAGATGCTAATACTTTCATATTAAAACAGTTTCTTTACTATTACATCTGAACAGAAGAAATCTGAGAGGACAATGACAAATTTGGCAGGAAGTGAAAATAAAATATAAATATCTTCCACTATAGTAAGTAGCTTATTAAGTAAATTTGATCATCATAATAGGTTTTAACATTTATATGTGTAGCCACAAATAAAAAGATGGTGAATGCAGCTGGATTTTTTTCTTAAATATATTTATTTGTACTTGTTGCACATACTGTTTAACTTTTGCAAGATTAATATTTTTATTTATTTTAGAAACAAAGGCTGTGATTTGATTTTCATGGATCTAATATTTCATTCTATGACATGAGCAGCGTGGGTGTGGAATTCATCTGGATGAAAGCTACTTTGGGAGTCTCGTTTCGACCCCTCTGACATTCTTTGAGACGAGACTTAAATAAGCTTGACAGTTATCCTGGTCCAGAATAAATTTGTTCACCAGCAGTTACCATGGAAACTCAGCCAGAACTCATTTAGGCCACAATGATGGAACAGAAGCCTCACTTTGATGAGCCAGACTTATTGAAATAAGTGAGACTTTCCCTTAATCCCGCTTCATGGAAGACCCCTCAGGTTTGGAAAAACAACAAAAAGAACAAAGATAACATGTTTGTTAAGTTGTAACAAAATTAGAGGAAACTAGTGGGTAAAGCCATCCTAAGTCTACAAGTCCGGTTTGCATTTTAAATATGACACTTTAAAAGACATTCAAATGCATTTCTGGGAATTTCAGTCATCTCAACTTGATTTTTTGAAAAAACAACAGCCCGAAGCCATTTTTGCACATTTACTGGAGTACTAAAATGTTCAGTGCTGCTCCACAGTGATGGCAGGTGAGAACACAAATGTCTGTATCTGATGTGATTTAGTGGTTTTTGGTTTAGTTCTTGATTTTTTCTGATGAAGCCTGTTCTATTGTTTCTTGCTACGTCTATTAATCCTGTGTTTTGATTTCCTGTTTATATTGTTGAGTTCAACCCTTGTGCATGTTCTCTTCACTTCCTGCTAATTACACACCTGGTCTTAATTTCCTGATTGCTCCACCTGCTCCTGATTTGTTTAGACATATATATATATAGCTCTTGGTTTCATTGCCAGATCCTCCTCAGCTGTCCTTTGATCCTTATTGGCAGTAGCTGCTTAAGAGTTCTTGATCTCCAGTTTTTTTTTTTTTTAGTTCTTGTTGTCCCTTTCTGCCAGTGCAGTGCTTTGTTTTACTAAAGAACATTTCTTCTGAAGTCCACCTGCCTCCTGCATCTTTTCCCCCTGCATTTGGGTCCTCATCCCCCTCACACCTTTTAATATCCTTTGCTATGGATTTCTTAATGAGAGTTAACATCTACCCCCCCCCCCCCCACCCCCACCCCCCTTGTAAAATCTCCAGAACAGAATCAATGTGAAAAAGTAAAAATAAAATGTAGCAACAAAACATGCGGATCATTTACTGCCAGAGCATAAGACAGCAAGTATTAATTCTGGGAAGAGTCACTGCTTCATTCTTTTAACTGCTGACCTATATGCTACTTTCCACCCACTCCTCGAACACATTCAGGAACATTCAGCACTGATATCAACACAAGTGGCTCGCTATTCTCAATGTATTGGAAAGAAAACAAGTTCCACAGCCTAATGTCTATATCACGTCCTGGCTCCTACATGCTCAAGAAAGACGCTCCCCTGCACCTCCTCACATTTCCAGCCATGGAAGCACTTCTCTTGTAAAAGTCTCCCACTTTAAAGCACATATGTGAACAGCAACTGCTGAAAGTCTAGAGTCTAGACCAAGCTGTCTGGTGTTCATGTATGAAAACAGCTAGTTTGGTTTGAAGGATATCATCAAATACATTTCTTTCTTTAAATAAGTACCAATGGCATCAAGAGCAGTCCACATGACTTTTATTCACATCTTTTGGTAAGGCGAAAAAAGAAGTTAGATTTTTAAGTTTACTTACCAAAGGAGTACCTGGGAAGAAAAAAAGAAACAATTAGGCCACCAAAGTCAAAGAACATTTATACATTCCTTTATGATTATTAGCCTGAATGAAATTAATCTGCTTCTTTTGTAAGAAGTTAGAAAATTATTGGATGACAATTCATTTATTCATTCATTTATGTTGGTCACTTGGCAAAACAGCTGTCTCTAAAAGATTTAGTTATCTTTTGATGTGCTACATGTGTGATATTGTGGGGCATCAAGTGGCCAAAATACAATATTATTATCATTATGTTCACATTATTTACAACTGTGATATAACAAGAACTGCTACCTTTCCATTACCTAAGAATGAGACATTTATATCAACTTCATCACAGTCCACCATGTTGCTCAGACAACCCAGATAGGGCAACACTTGATGGCATTTTAAAGGCCGTTGTAGTTTCTTTCAAGTCATTAAAGGGAAGAGGGAGGCTGCAATCTACAATTTGGCCACTAGATATCATAACAACCCACATATGTTCTGCTTTGCCAATCATGTTACACAATCATACAATAAGCTTCTAAAAAGGTAAAGAAAACAAAAAATTACTCTTAAAACAAAATAATAACCAAATGCAAAGTTGTTCAGTATTCAGTGGCATAATGAGGAGCAAATCCTCCCATTTGAGAAAGTTAGAAAAAGGAATATTTAGCCTTTTTCTTAAACACTGTTTTAAGAATGTCAGTTTCATAATACTGACAAAAGTTTAGTTTTCTTTTAATCAATTTTCTCATTTCAGCTCCAAACACAACACTAATGTTTCATAAGCAGAAAAAGTTGAGCTGCAGTTGTTACAATGAGATCGTTTCCATTTAGACATGCCAATTAAAATAAACACTTTTGATTCTTAAAGCTGCAATAATTCATATCTGGGCAAAGCTTGAAATGCATTTCAGACATCGAGCAGACACAGAGACAAAATTATCCTTCATTTGGAGTCAAATTCATGTTTAGCTGAGAAATTCCAAGGCAATATATTTACTTTCATTGTTTGAGTTTTGGTCTCTGCAAAGTCCCGAGAAAATGATCTGCTGATAGCATCCACTGTGATCACCAGCTCACTAAAAGTGTCTGATTATTGTTTAGCGTTGGCCAAGTATTGCACAGTGGGTGCCTGCTGTATGTCAAATACTGTAATGTTTGGAAACCAGAACAACGATTCAATGTATGGTAAAAGTAGATATGGTAGACTACCAGCTGAAGGACACCAAAGAGTCTGGTGACAATTCCTTTGGGTTTATTATAAAAAGCAAGATTAAGCTTATGTATAAAGTACTAATCAAGATATCATTAAAAAGTAGCCTTAACTTTAAAACATTGTTTTACAACACAACAATTTAAAGCCAGGATCTATTAAAAACTTTCCATCTCAGTAGTGTCTCAGTTACACATTGTGTGAGAAAATCCTGAACTTACCAGAGCTGCCCAACGTTGACCAGGGAGTGGTAAAGCACCCACAGTGTGACCATGATTACCATATTGGCCATTCCTGTCACCAGTACAAACCCAGACAACGCCAACCCCACCAAGGCGATGCCATCCAGGTTGGCGTCCATGTGGCTCCAGTCCATGAACCAGAGGATGGAGGGGGTGTATGCCAATGCTGCCACGCCGATCTTCCCTCCCACATAACGTTTCACACTGTTCAAGTAGTTTTTACAGGGCATTAGGCCGTTCTCTCCTATCAGCTCTTTGTTCTGGTTGTAAGCAACACTGAAGGCCACGACTAGATGGGGGAAAAAAAGAAAAAGAGAAGGATGAGGGAGAAAATACAATCATGATTTCCTGCTCATAACTTCACACTTCAGGTGCTTTACACGCGGATTATCCTTTTTGTTTGGGTTAAGGTGTTTCAGACACAACTTTGCATTTATTTGCAAATTTTCACATCGACATGAGAATGTGCACACCACCAACAATACCAAACTACTGCTGGCAGTGTTGCTTGCTGGAAATTACCCCAGGTCTGACGCGGTTACTTTCCAGAGTAACTATTTACATCTATAATGCTGTAACTCTATTACTAATTCAGTTACTTTTTGGAAGAAGTGTCATGTAACTGTAACTAATTACTTTCTAATGTGCCCAACACTGCTAAAGAATAGAGAAAACAAAACTATGTCAAATATCTGACAAAATAGAAAACTATTCACAAATTTTTAACAACTTATCATAACCAGATGCGTTCTACGTTCAAGCGTGGATTGTCAGCTATTAAAAGCAGTTTCCGTAAGATTAGTTTACACTAATACAGATCAAATTATATGAACGAACAAACGAACGAACGAATGAAACTTTAATAATCCCAGAGGGAAATTACAAATCCTTAATTAGATGCTAAACTAATCTGAAAAAAATGGGAATCTTCTCTGACAGTCTCTCTCAGGGGAGATGAGCAAAGATATTTTCATTTATCAACTCTTTCTAGATCAGCACGCCTGGAAAGATCAGTCTCATTAACCACACTCCCATTCTCACTCACGGTACCAAATCACTTCACAAAAAAAGCAGTAACGTCAGTAAACAAGCATTAAAACGTGACAATACAGATTAGTAAGTCTACACATAATATGGTGGAAGCTACTTATCCTCAACACACAATATAACCCGTGCATACGTTTGTTCCCACACATCTTTACTTGATACATCCCTACTGACTTGGAATTGACTAAATTCTTTGTGAAAGGTTAAAAACTATAGCATACGGTTGTCTGAAATATACAACAAGCATTTATTGTTGGTCAGCAGAAAAAATAAAAGGTCTTGGGTTTTTAAGAAATATAGCATTCCTGAAAGACTGGTGAAAAGTGTTTCAAGTATGGTTAGAGAATACAGTGAGAGATAACACTTGCAAAGATGGAAAGGATATGATAGCAAAGGGAAGGATACTAAACATGTTTGGAAGTACATGTGAATAGTACAGCTGTGCTTCCTTTGTTATATGTTGTTATATGAGAAGATTATGAATGAAAGTTTCTTTGAAAAAGTAATGACAAAGTATGTCTTTAAAAAAAATTGTTATGGGAATCCTGTAATCTAAAATGTATGACTTGTGAACATGGTTGAAACTTGTTGTAATATGCATTATAAACATAAAAACTAAATAAAGTTTATATTAAATCCCAACTTGAGAGTAGAACATGGCGTATGCAACATGTTTGTGCGTTCATACATGACGCCCCAGGCCTGAGAAAGATGTTGCTGCACCTTAAAAACTTGGCCCTCCATACCACATTAGTGATAGAGTTGAAACTGCTGAAAGTCACCATTATTGACAGTGATCAACGGAGAAAAAAAAAGGAAAAACAGTCTGCTTAAATAGGTCAAATGGCAGAGGAGCTACAGCAAGTCTCAGGAAGTTTACGCCAAAGAGCTCAATCTATCCTCTTTCATCCCAGCTAAGAGGAAGAGGAAGTCTCCAGTGGATTTACTAATAACTAGAACATGTGTGGCTCCAGTGCTTTGGTGCCGGCTGCAAGCAAAAAGTTTAGCTTAAAAACATCAGGCAGCCTATTACTAAGATTAAAGGTGAGAGAGAAAAGGTGCAGATATGACCTTTGTCAGTGTGTTTCAAAGCTCCAAAGACAGACAGATTAGTGTGTTACTGAGCCATATTTAAAATTAAACTAGTTAGGAATACTAAACAAAGCACACCTGTAATAGCTGCTGACTAAATCGCTGATGTGTTGATAGTTGACACATGAGTGTTCACTCTTGTTAAGTGTTAACTCAGTTGTTATAAGAGCAGTTACAGCCACGATACTTTAAATAAACTAAACAGCTGCAATTGGGCTTGTAAGAAAACCAAACAACGCAACTGTAGTTAAAACACAAGGAGTGTTGGTAAAGCTGTCAACAGACTCACAGTAAATAAAGGCAACGGAGCGCAGCAGCACAATCCGCGTGAGCCAGTAAGTTCCAGGCTGTAGAGACAAAAGCTCCTTTTCTTTCTCTGTGTCTCTGCTGGTGTTCGCTCCATCTCCTGTGCTGTTGGAGGAGACGGAGTCTGTCTCTGTCTTCCTGCCGTCCACGCGTCTTTTTCTTACGGAGCTTTCTGCACTCACACTGCTAGCTGCCATGTTCGTAGACAGCGTGGTCACGTGACAAAACACACGCGGAAGTGTTTCCTTCCTCCTTACTTCTTGATTCCTGCTGGATTTATTCTTGCCTTATAACAGAAATGTGAACTTCTCTTAAATGTGATCATTCTTAGAGTTTTTTTGTTGTTGTTTTTTTACATAAATGTGTTATGAAAATCCAAGGCATACTTTTTAATCTTTCACAAATACTTTGGTCAGTTTCAGCCTCATGAAAGAAAAACTGTCAAAGTAAATCAGCTAGCATTAGTCTGCATTATTTCTACAAAAGAAAAAATATTATTATTATTTATTTATTTATTTATTTATTTATTTATTTATTTATTTATTTATTTATTTATTTATTTATTTATT
>JAOXYM010000001.1:5226222-5248790 GCA_028567055.1 Leptatherina wallacei
GGAGTCAATGGGAATCTGCTCTGTTTTGCAGCCAGCACCTAGTGGAGGAGGGGGGAACTGCAATTTTTGGCACTTCCACATAGGCTTCTCATTTCTAAGCTGGAGGTTGCCCCTTGGTTGAAACAGGTAAAAAAGTTGGTTTAAAGATTCTAGGACAACGTTTTTTTCTTATGGCTGATCTGTCTATTGTGCAGTAAAACATTTTTTTAAATTTGTATTTTCCTTAGTTCTGTGTGGTATATGATGCCAAAACAAATCCAATGAAGGTCCATCTCGGCTTTGACACTGATAATAATAAAAATATTTTCCTTATATGGTAGCAGTGTTCACCCGTCACCCTTGTTGCTCTAAGAGCTGATTTGAGAATAACAAAGTTTACCATCGATACCTGCAGCACCTTTAACTAAATCTATCCATATATTTTAATCAACCGCATGTTTAAATGTCAGTTTACAAAACCAGCAGCACAAACGCTGCCATGCTTCTGATCACAGAACGCTGCAACTACACACACAGCTCTGCTTCGCTTGGGTTGGGTAGCAGCTTTCATGCAGTGAGAGAAAAGAATGAAGAAAACCCCCCCCCCCCCCCCCCCCCCCCCCCCCCCCAAAAAAGGAAAGTCAAAATCAGATGAGACAATCTCTACATGCTGTGCAGCTACCTCTCCTCAGGACAAGCGGATCAAAAAATAAAGGGAGAGAGGGAGTTGTAGGGATGAGAGAGCTGCAGTGAGGAAGAGAAGAGGAGGGAGGAGAAGATGAGCGCTGGTGTCCTGCTCGTGTCACACGTTACAATATTTCACAGTCTGATCAGAGACAAACGGTCAAGTTATTTGTCTCCATGGTTACCTGAGACACGCCTACGCAGTCTGTGATCATCATGAAAATACATTCAGTCAACAAACGGAAAGGACGTGTTTTTACCTCTTTCTTATATCGAAGCTGGTTGTATATCGGAGGCTTCTGTGACGCTTCGATCTTCACCTCTTGCGTAGATGTTCGGTACGAGGGGTTACTGTAGGTCAGATTGCTCACTCCCGGGTCAGCAAACTTTGACTTTTTATGTCTGCTGATCGACAAGAAAACAAAGTGATTAGGCCTGTAAATGCTGCTGAAACCAAGCAGGTCAGACAGGGAAGCATGGAGCGGGAAACCGACCTGTAAATGATCAAAGCAGCGATGAGGATCAGAATCGCCAGGATGGTGAGAACTCCACCAATCACATAGCTGATATGAAGTCCTTCTCCTGCAACAAATACCACGTCAAAGACGACTTAGAGGCGTCCATAGAGCAAATTCTGAAGCTTGCAATCACTACAGACAAAGCCCCCCCCCCCTCTCTATTTCAGGTTTCCTCTCAGTTCAGAAGCCGACAACGATTAGCTGAACTTATGAAGCCTCAACGTCCTGCGGGACATAAGCTCAGTGCAGGGAACTTGTTAGCTGTCAAGGATTTTTTTCTGAGCTCTTAAACTTTCTTTCTTTGTGGATGTCAGTGTACAGAACAGGAAGTCTTGGCCCAGATATCTGTGATCCACAAGGCTGGAATCAGCCCCTGCTGCACTAGATGGACAGAAGTACTGACGATTGTTCCTAAAAGCAGAGCCGGCACCATGCACCGGAGATACGTTTTACATCCAGAAAACACATAGAAAGTAAATTCCCACTTTATATTTGCACGGCTTTGCAAGTTTTTTCTGAAAACTATCTTCATATTTGATGATTCCTAAAACTCGAGTGTGTTTTTTTAACGTGGTTGAGCCGATAATGACTGACAGGAGAAAATCTCAGAAAGATAAAGCAGACTTTTGCTGATTACACACCAACATTCATCTGATCAATGATTGAAGCTGCTTTCTGTCTTTTAGAACTGAAGGTTTGGTATGGTTTAGTAAAGTCTAATTGCCACTGCTGGCTGGAGTGCACTTGAATGACTGCATGAGCTGCTTTTATCTTATTTTCACAAATAGGCTTCAGTTCGATTGATGGTTTGCGTGTGTTTCCAAAAAGGTGCTGTATGCTGTATTTTCCCTTAAAGCTGAATCCGTTACAAGCTTTGAACCAGAAACAATAACTTTTTTATTTATTTGATAAAATCTTGGGTTGATGTTGTTGAAAGCTACGAGCTCTTAATTAGCAAGCTCATAACCAAATGTTTCTTCAAAGTTCTCCCCGAATATATAGTCCTCCATGACCAAGCTCCAGTGTATATCAAAGATCTCATAGTTCTAAATGATATATTCACACCAGAGCACTTTGCTCTCAGACTGCAGGTCAACATGTGGTTCCTAGAGTTTCTAAGAGTAGAATGGGAGGCAGAGCCTTCAGCCATTAGGCCCCTCTCTTATGGAACCAGCTCCCAGTTTGGTTCCAGGAAGCAGACTCTCTACCTTTAAGATGAGGCTTAAAACCTTCATTTTAGATAAATCTGTAGGTTTAGACTGCTGAGGGGTGTCCCATGACGTACTGAGCACTTCCTTTTTTCTCTGCTCTTTATTTTCCATGTACACATGAATGACAGTATTGGCATCATTAACTTCTCTCCTCTCTCCTCTCTATTCTTTAAGAATTGGCTTGCATGAATACTGACTGGATGATTTGGATTGCACTGAAATATAAATAGAGTTAAAGAAGTTCAGCATGTCCATAAGACACAGTAGAAACCTGTACTTAGCACTTCTCATAGAGCCTGGTTAAACATTTTTCTTAAGACTGACAGGTCCTGTAGCAGATACTGATGGATAACTCTGCCGTCCAGTTCCAGTCAGAAACGTGGTAAATACACAAAAAACAGTGTCATTTTTAAACCGCACCAACTCTACGAAGTGATAAAGTGAGATGTTTGTGTTCTAACCGTGAGGAGCCGTCACCACGGTGTTCAAGCAGCCTTCTGTGTTCAGGTTCTTGTCAGTGCAGCTGTAGAAAGAAAAGAAAGCCAAAAACAGATTTCAGACTTTAGGGAATATGCGATATGGATATCACTGTATTTTACTTGACTCGTTTCTAATAAATCATTAGATAAACAACAGAATTTAGTGTGGATCAAATGCTGCCGTTTGACTCTGATCGTCAACATTCATGGCAGCAGAACATTAAAACAGTGGGTTCAGAGAGACGCGGAGAACAGAGTTGGGTTATTAAATTAAACAAGCAGACGTACTTGACCAGTGAGGGCCCCCTGTGTGGAGCGTCTGTTGGGGCTTTAGGGATCTTGTTGGGAACCGGAGTGCTGCCTGCAGGAGCAGTGGGAATATAACCTGAAACTGATTAACACATGCTGGTGAGAATCTGAACATCCAGGAACAGATTACCAGCTAGTTGTTAACCTGCTTTAAGACTTTCACACTGAGCAAATATCAGTTCTCACCAAACGTTTTGTTAAAAATCTGAAAAACATTCACAACGCATTGTGTTCTTGCACATCAATCGTTCAAACAAAGAACTACTGAGTCATTAAGAATATTCTTATCTTTTAAAAGCATCACAAATAATTTGAATTGGTAGAAGTTCTCATAAAGGAAGCAAAAACATATTCAAGCAACACTTTGATCAAACTTTACACTGAAAGAGCCAAGGTCGTCATTCTGAATGTTTTGACATTTGCATAGTCTAGTCTAACTAGTTGTAATAATTAGTATGGGAAGGGCAGAGGAAACATGATCATTTCTATCCATATCGGCCTCAAGCGGTCATTTTGACGCTGTTCTGGATCAGATGAGGTGAAAGTATTCCGTAAAGCAGTGTTACTTGTTCCGATCCGTTAAATTTGATTTAGGTGCTAGGGCTGGGCGATACTGCAAATTTCGGTATCAATCCGATACCAAGTAAATTCAGGGCAAGTATCACAGATACCGATACTTTTTGCTTGAAATTTCACAATCATTTAATGATTTTTCCTTTAGTTACTGACTATGATTATGATCATAATCCTAATAAAACACAGTATAAAGATTTTGTCAAAACATTTTTTAATTAAACTGAACGACAGAACTGAGAAATTTAAATTTAAGCTTTATTGTTTGTAAACAATATACAATAACGGCATCAATAATATAACAAAATAATAAAATAATGCTGTTATTCCTTTTTATCATACATAATTTGTGAAACATAATGTCAACAAGGCAAATTAGTTAAACAAAAGCAAAACCTGCCAATGGTTGGTTCTCATTCACCTTCTTTGGCTTTTTGCCCCCAAAGTCTTCTATAAGTACAGTATCGATCTCATCACGCTGGTATCGAACGATACCAATACTAGCCTTGGTATCGATACTCTCAATATTTGGATCGATCTGCCCAGCACTACTAGGTGCGTTGAAGCAGGGAAACATTGAAAACCTGCTGGATTGTGGCTCTCGTAGGACTGGAATGAGACGGCCCATCGCTGTATCTAACAACATACTGGACCTTGCTGGAAAAAATATCCACATCATCTTCAAGAAGTGCACTGGCACCCAAATGGCTTGTATGAAGTTTCTGCAACAGCTGGCAGAGGAACTTAGAGTGGCGTTAATTAAGGGAAACAGGCAGCAAGCCAGGTGGAACAACGTGGACTGCAACACAATCCAAAGGTGCTACAGACCCCTTAAAGGAGTCAGAACCAGGTGCTGAGAAGCTTGGGAAAAAGCTGCTGTAAAGCCATGTGGCAGGAGAGGAAACGTGATCTATGATGGCTGCAACTAGACGATAATATAAATATTGCTGTCGTCATAGAACCCATTTTTACTTACTTTAGTCATTTTGTCTGTGTTCTCCACTTTAGGATGCTCCAAACCAGTTCTGTTCTATTTATTACAAATATTAAGGTTATCCAAATTGACATTTACATTTTGTATGTCTCCATGATAAATGAGGCTACAATTGTTGCTTCATAGTTTATTTTTTGAAACATTATTTGATTATAATAAATATCATCGTAGCTGTACACTTATGAAGGGAATTGATGGGAGCTTAAATGTCAAAATGACCACTGATTGCGGTTTTAGTAGGTATTGAATAGTTCTAGTGTTATGCGTTTAGATCCTCATTATTCTAAGGGAATGCAGTATATTTTGTAGCATAGGACCTGGGTGAGATGTAGAAACGTACTTGTGGAGCAGGGTGGCCCATCTGGTTCATCTGGGCAGGCGCACACAAAACTGTTGGTCTTGGCAAAGCAGAGGTGAGTGCAACCGCCATTATTTATCCCACAGAGGTTAGTACCTAATGAAGAGGAAAGAAAACATTCACAACTGGAACCAAACAATCTGAATATTTTATCTTCATTCAGAGAAGAAAAGGGACTTCTGGAATTGGTTGAACACAGCACTGAAACTCTCAGAACATAAGAGATTATATCAGACTGGCTCAAATAATTCAATCATGCCTGGTTTATTGATATCAAACTGATCTGAACCAGATGTGTTTTCATGATAACCCAGTCAGGGCTCATATGTCAGACATCCATGTTGGTCTCTTGCTGCTTCAGCTTCCCAGCTCACGGAGAAGTCGATAAACAGAAGCTGTTTCCACGTCACATGGAGGAGAAACGCCTTACCTGTTTGTCTGTGAGGAGATACCACTATAATGTCCATGAGGCCCTCCACATTAGCCAGCACGGTTTCTTTGTTACGGCCATTGTATTTGTCCACTCGCTGGATGGACTTAGTCTGCCAGTCCGTCCAGTAGATCCAACGATCTTGCTGTGAGAGTCGGGAGAAAGGAATTAGAGGGGAGGACACCGGCTTCAACTGGGGAAACGAGGGAGAAGAAGAGAAAAACACCGACAAGGAGCGGGGGGGTGAGAGGAAGAAGGGGAAGGAAGAAAAATGAGGGTCAGAGTGGAAGGGAAGTAGAAGAAATGGTTAAGCTGAATGGATTCAGTATGAGCTGCAAGACGGAAAGACGACAATGAGAATCACACGGTGAGAGAACAGGTGAGTGGAGGAGGCAGCCAGGAGGAAGGGTCAGCCCAGTGATCAACAGGAGAGGAGGATTGAGGGGGGGTACCTGTGTAAGGGCAAAAGGGTGGGACACCGGACTGACGAGGACTTGACGAAATTTCCCATTCAGGTCTGAACTCTCAATCCTGTCCAAGTGGGCATCCACCCAGAAGATCCTGCAAAGGAAACGTCACAGATTCATAAACCGTCGACTCCAAAAAAGAAAAAAAGGATCAGATTTTTTTCTCTGTCTGTCCTAAAGAATTTCCAACAGCAAGTAGGAAAAATTGTGTTATTATCTCTTTACTTATCAGGCTCAACTCATCAATAGGACACATTTAGCATAATGAAACCCCAATAATGTTACCACTGTTTAATCATGCTAACTATGTTAGCCATATTAGCTTTAAGCTGCTGGAAGCTATCGCAAATTGTTAACTATGTTAGCTTCAAACAGCTAAAAAAGCTAATGCTAACTATGTTAATTAAATTAGCTTTCAGCTGCTTTTAGCTAACACTAATTATGTTAGCGTTAAGCTGCTTTAAGCTAACACTAACTGTAGCTAAAAAAAGTAGACTGTACAATAAACGATTATTAGCATAACTAAGTGTTGCATTGGAATATATTGGAGCGATACAGCATCCAATAATACACTAAATGAATGCCCTTTTTACATGCTAATATCCGCATACCCATAGTTTATAGATTACATTCACATGCTATTGATCACCCTTTACAACTGAGAGGATTTAGCAAATATCTCAGCAATGAACTGAACTAAATAAACCTCTAACTCACCGATTCATTGTCATTTTATGACTTTAACAACACAATGTTCACTTAGTAAGATGGAGGGGTTTAGACATTAAAAGGTTTGTGCCTGACAACAATATGCAGAATTTTGCTCTGAGGTACAATTTCTTTTATCACGTTTAGTTCATAAACAATAACGTTTATATTTGTATGATGTGGTAAAGCATTTGCAATCCTTACAGTGATCTTAGAAGATGAACCTTCAAATTAAAATGACATGACACCTGTATTGATGAGAGAAGCAGTTATGTCTGATATATTTCATGCTTCTTTGTGCTGACCTTCGCGTGTCGTAGTCTAATGTGAGACCATTGGGCCAACCCAGGTCGGTTTTTATCAAAATCTTTCTGTCCGAACCGTCCAAGTGAGAACGCTCAATTTTTGCATCGTTCCCCCAATCCGTCCAGAAGAGAAACCTGCACAGAAATGGAGTAAAGAGTAAATCGCAATAGAAAATAAAGTACAAAGATTTGCCACCAGCTGACATAATAAACTGCCATTTAATAAACAATGTACATTTTTGTATTTTGCCTCCTCTTTGTAATAGTTTCAATTCTTAACAGGAATTCAAATTTGGATATTATTTGTGTTTTAAAATTCAGATGTAAATACACAAGATTATGGTACATGTATACAAATATGAAAAAAGAGAGAGTTATGCTATACTGACTATAAAATAACAGCTACTGCAGTCAACAGGAATTACATATCAATGTAAAGATATTGTGGAGATGAATACAAAGAGGTTTAAGTCTTTTTTTTGTGTATAAGTTGTGTGTTTGGTTAAATAGTCTGAAAACTGGAGAAAGGACGGAAACTGCAACTTCAAGGTAGTTTGAAGGTGAAGGGACAAATATGCAAAAGTATTTATTTTTAAGCAACTAAATACGACCAAAACTTAATTCTATATATCATATTAAATATTTACCTACAAATCTTCCTAAAAACACACGAGAAAAGTCGAAATGTAATAAAGCTGTCGTCTACCAAACAGGAGGTCGGTGGGTCGATTACCCTGACTACATGTCGAAGTGTCCTTGGGCAAGACACGGAACCCCTACGTTGCCTCCCGATGTGTATGAATGCTTAGAGAAGCACCAAGTATGTATCAATACAGGTACTGTATGAATGTGTTGTGTGAATGGGTGAATGAACATGTAGCATCATTTGAGTGGTCACATGACTAGAAAAGTGCTTTACAAGTACAGTCCATTTAGGTAAAGCCCAGTTAGCATCCCATTCTTACCCTTTGCTAGGGAACACTGCAATGGCTCGGGGCTCATCCAAACTGTTGTTGATCAGGACTTTCCGGCTTGTCCCATCAAGGCGGGCCACCTCTATGGTGTTGCGTCCGGTGTCGGTCCAGTACATGTTTCTGGACACCCAGTCCACAGCCAACCCATCGGTGGTCTTCAGGCCCTGGCTTATCACTGTTTCCATGTTACTGCCGTCTAGATTAGCACGCCTTAAGCACAAAGTATACAACAGAGGTTATTTAAAACAAAGGCTTTAGGATTATTGTGCAAACACCGCAAATTTGAACTGCAAATAATAGATATGAGAATCTGTGGCGCCACCTGATGACATCGAGGGTGACATCAGTGTAGTAAAGTTTTCCCTCTACACTGTCGTAGTCCATGGAGATGACATTGTGCAGCTCCGGTACAGGTACGTGAACATCCGTATGGTCATTGGTGTCCAGGGAGATTCTGCGGACACTGACACGGTTGGAGAAGAGCAGGTACGTCTCTGGGGAGTCGTCACATGACCTGCCATCTCCCTTGAGCAGGATGCCTGTGGGACAGGCGCAGGATGTGTCGTTGGGACGAGGCAAGCACAGGTGGGTGCAACCTCCGTTCCTCATGCCACACTTATTGAAACCTGAAGAGAGCGCAAACAAACCGAATGATGCTGAGAGAAGAAGGAGAACGTAAAACTGAACACAGATATAATACAACAGATATCTCTGAGCAGAAACTTTTACTCAGCTCGCTTCTCTGAAATAAAACCAACTTCTTGTTCTGTCTCACCCAGTGGCCTCTCCCTGTCCACAGCCTGGATGTCCATCAGGCCTGGCAGGTTGGACCGCACAGTGATGGTGTTGGCCCCGGTGTTCTTATCAGCTCGCTGGATGCTGCGGCTCTGCCAGTCGGTCCAGTAGATGTGGGACCCCAATAGGGTTAAACCGTAGGGGTGCTGGACTGGAGTCACAAGGGTGTGACGATTCTGCCCATTCAGGTCAGACGCCTCAATGCGCTGCAGAGAAACGAGGTTTGCCACCGTAGAATGTTAAAATCTGAAGCCAAGGAGCCATTTTTCAGTTTTTTCACAGATATAAGTTTTTGCATTTAGTTGGTGATAATTCAACATTAGTTAGGATCTTTCCAGGTTACACAGTTTTTTTCTTCTCATTTCCTAATACATTTGGTTCTAATACATTTGTTTTGAGAAGAACTGGCTAAAATCTGTCTAAACACGTCTGACTTAAAGTGACAGTCAAATCCTCTAATCCTCAGAGCAAAGAACAAGACTCTTTTCTGCCAAATAAAATACAGGATTAGAGAAGAAAAATCCATCCAAAGTTGGTACTGACCTCAGTGTGAGCATCGGCCCACAGTAACTGCGATCCGGCCATGTCGATGGCAAGGCCATTAGGCCACCCCAGGTTGTTATTAATGAGGACCACACGTTCGGATCCATCCATTGCTGAGCGCTCCAGCTTGGCATGCTCTCCCCAATCCGTCCAGTACATATAGCTGGAAAAAAAAGAAAGAAGGTATAAATAAAAGAAGGAAAAGGTCAGATGAGCATGACAATGATGAGAACATGATCAAATCTAGAGTTTAAAACATATGATCGAATCAAGTCAGATAGAAACAATCCCGATGGCAGCCTCACCCCATCTCGTGGTAGAGGGCGATGGCTCTTGGGCTGTCCAGGTTTTGCCAAACGAGAATTTTCCTCATGGAGCCGTCCAGGTTGGCCACTTCAATGCGGTTGGTTCCCGTGTCCGTCCAGTAGATCTTCCTGCCAACAGCGTCCACCGCTAACCCATCAGTCGTCATCAATCCTACAAAAAGAAACCGAGATGAAGTAAAGACGCTGTCAATAAGTGGAATCACACAGAAATATGTGTGAAATGTCTCTCCTCCCCACCTGTAGACACGACATCTTCATGTGCTGTCCCATCGATGTTGGATCTGCTGATTTTCTTCATTGTACTGTCCGACCAGTACACTTTTCCTGCAGGAGAAGTCAGTCAAACTCAAGTTTCTGCATCTCTTGATCTTTTAAAACACGTTTCTAGGAGATTTAGGCTACAAACCTTCTTTGGGGTCAACACTAATGGCGATGGTGTTTTTCATGGAGCTGTTTACAGCCAAAACCACGTCAGCGAAGTAGGGAATATCCAGAGAAACCATCCTGATGTCCGTCCTCCGAGCAAAGATGAGGAAGCTGCTCATCCCTGCACACACATCCCAGAAACCTTCCCGTCAGTCAAAAGAGGCTGACAGACTTTTATATTCAGGTTTTATATTCAAAAGTTCCTTTTATTTCAAGGGCTTTTCTGCTTTTTTCATTTTTCTTCTTTTACTTGATGTTGCATTCTGACACGTAACATTGCAAAGAAAGAGAAGTGGGATGCTCTCTCTGTTCAAACGTTTCTGTAGGGAGGGTGTTTCCATACCAGGTGTGCATGTCTTGCCATCCGTCTGCAGGTTGATCCCTGTGGGACAGGCACAGCTGGAGGCTTTGGGAGCAGGCGCCAGGAGACAGAGGTGGCTGCATCCTCCATTATTCACCAAGCACGGGTTATGCACTACATATACACACAAACAGACTCATATCATCCACCGACCTACTTTTAATGTGATACGAGAGGAAAATAATGGGAGAGATATGGGAGAAACTGGGGCAAACAAAACACACAAAGTAACAGATACCAGGAGAGAAACCCTTCTGGGAACCGTGGCGAGTCCCTTACATCACTGAGATTAGAGAGGTTTCACTTCGGTTCTGGTTTCAGTTTAACTGCCCCCCCCCCCGTGACAACAAGGAAATTTTATATGAGCTTAGAGCACGGGCGAGAAAAGATGCGTTTCCTTTGTCACAAGTGAAAGAGAACGCTTGAAGATGTGGCATGTAGGTGTCAGGACAAAAATACATTTCTGTGCTTCGGTCACTGTTACTGTAAGTTAATTTCCAAGCAGAGAATCTGGAATATTTTACTTTTAAACACAGTTTTAACGTAAAATTAGTGCAAAAAAAGGGCGGAGTACACATTAAGATGTTTATTTGATCTATTTTTCTCAACTTAACAAATTAGTGCATATTTATTTAGATAATGCTTTATTTGCATGAACAGTGTTGAGAACTTGACACTATTTTCTGCTCATATCTACTTAGGATTGATGTGATTAAGTTTAGCTTGTGTTCATATGAAATACACTTTGATAAAATTGTTGTTGTCATTGCAGAGATGTCTGACTGTTACGTCAGGCTAATAAGAAGCAGTTTAAGCGTGTAAGGAAACCACATGCAGACAGCTGATGATGTTTTTAATGGTAATTATCTGTAGACAACTATGTAAGAGATAATATTAATGTGCTATAAATGATGAGACAGAGAGAACACACTCTAGTTTTTCACTTTAAATCAACACAGAAAGACAATTTGCGCGAGAATCTTTCATGATGGCTTCATTTGGTGATAAAATATTTATCACAGTGGTGGAAGCAAGCTTCATTAGCTCCACCTTAAGAGAAGGTCCTGACTGTGCGGTCCAACGTTTACAGTGCGCCAGATCAATATATTTTATAAGGAGAATTTGAAAAGTAAAACATTTCTGAAAATACTACAAGTAGTAAATAACTAAGGAAGTTTTTGAGGTGAAATCAGTTGGCTAAAACTTTTAGCAATAAAGAAGAATTCCTATTAAAACAAATGGAATATACTGCAATATAACATTCTCAATGACCCCCAGTTCATATATCTAGGACTGATACCAGAAGATGTAATGGATAAAGGAGGCATATACCTTTTTAAAATTCAATCTCTTGCGCCTAAGAAAGCCATTACAAGAAACTGGCTGAAAACAGGCCCACCTGGATGAACCACTGGCTGGATATTATAGAGGAAATACAATCAATGGAATAAAACATCTTCAGTCTACAAATAATAACATATTTATAATAGTTATATGCTGTAAGATGGGCTAAATGGCATCTTTATTTTTATCATTCTAATTTTTTCATTTGTTCATACTGTTGGTTTTGTTATAAAAAATATAAGTAAAAGAAATGTTGGCCCCTTTCTCAACATGAACATGCTATTGTTTTTTTTAAATATATTATGAGGCAGAACTTTTAACCGTAGTACACACAGTATATTCTGAATATATTCTGAACATTTTAACTGAGAAAATATATTATAGGAACATAGGAGATGCAGACGGATTGTCATATAATTTTTCCTATTTAATACCTTCTTTGAACAATTAATAAAAACTTCCTGTGTAATACGATGAGTCATTCATTAAGATGAGAAATAGTTCAATCACAATTAAACTTAAAATAAACCTTTTTGAATAATAAAGTCTGCTGTGAAGATAAAACTAACAAGGTGATGCTGCTCTCTATGTGGTCATTAACCTAGAGCTGGAAGTCAACTCTGAAACTTTGCACTCATTCATTAATATATTTCAGTCTCAAATTTTTGCCTTAAAGGATCAAATCAATGCCTAAGCTGGAGAAATGCTTCAGTTTACATGGAGCCTGCCGATGCGCACGGACCTGTTTCACGGTGTCGATGGAACATGTGAATGTCCATAAGGTTCTCCAAGTTTTCCGCCAGCGTCTGCCGTCCCAAACCAGTGAGCTTATCGGCACTCTGGATGCTCTTGGACTGCCAGTCTGTCCAGTACAACTTGTCCTCGTGTACAGTCAGGCCAAAAGGGTGAGGCAGCTGGCTGCCAATCAAAACCTGAGGACAAAGCAGGGGGAGAGTTTTAAACCTTCCTGAGCTGACTGGACTGGCTTAACTAGTGATAACAAGAAATACATTTAAAACGATTCATTCAGCATGAACACATTCATGTAGCAGAATTTAAAAAATCCCTTTCACCTGTCGGTCTGAACCATCGAAGTTGCCAAACTCGATAGTTTTCATGCCTGCGTCGGCCCAGTACAGACGTTTGGTCTCATAGTCGATAGCGAGCCCGTTGGGCCACGTCAGATTGGATGAGATGATGACGATGCGGCTGGAAGCGTCCATTCCTGCACGCTCGATCTTTGGGTTGGCCCCCCAGTCAGTCCAGTACATGAAGCTACAAACACAGACAAACATTTAGGGTTCTGATTTACTGTCCAGATGATCACGTTATTTTCTAAACCTTCGTAATCGTCTCACCCTCCAATTGGGTCAACGACAATGTCTCTGGGCCGGTCAAGGTTCTCCCAGATCAGGACAGTCCGCATGCTCCCGTCAGCGTTAGACACTTCGATACGATCCGTTCCTGAAACGCGACGAGTTAGAACCGAAAAGCAACATGCAGCCACACCGGTGATTGAGTGAGAAATAATGCATGTAAGAATACCAGCATCTGTCCAGTAGAGTTTGCTGGTCACCCAGTCAATAGCCAAACCTGCTGGGCTCTCCAGACTGGTGTCCACCACCACCTAAAAAACAAACAAGAAACAAAAATGTGAATCTTTCTTTTCTGGCTGCTTTGCATGCTCAGATTACTTCCTGAATCAGAAATATGCTTTGAAACGTGCATGAAATTATTATTTAATCTGGTTTAATGCAGCTCTGTGACATCTGAGAGAGGCCTTTTAATAACACAATGAACAGATCTAAAGACGAGCATGAATCTAAAGCTGCACTTTCACATCAGCCCCAGCAGATGGCGATATTACACAAACTTTAAAACATTTCCTGCCGCTTCCTTCACCTCCTTTGCAAAAAGGAAATCATTTTGCAGACATCACCGACCTCCTGCTTGGTGCCATTCCACAGCGCTCTGTTGATGGAGTCGGTGGTGACGTCCGTCCAGTAGACGTAGCCGTCTTTGGCGTCCCAGTCCAGCGCCACGGCGTTGCGTACATCAGCCAGAGGGATGACATCATCGGACATGTCTTCTGTGTCAAAGCTGACTCGTCGGATGTCCGTCCTTCGGGCAAAAAGCAGGAACTTGTCAAGACCTGATTAAAGACCAAAGGTCTTCTGTCAGTCTTCTAGGTTCAACAGCGGGGGAGGGGGGAGGGGGGGGGGGTCAACAGTGAAGACAGCAAAACAGCAGCACTACCACAAAGACACCTAACAGCCAATAGAAGGAAAAATCCAACCAGCCTGACCTAATATTAGACATAATAAAAACCTATTCTCTAACATTATTACAAAACAGATGAGACAACATGTTTTTGGTTTTAAACTGATTCAGCTACACTGAACTGTAAAATGTTTTAACTTGCTTTCATTTTCCAGGAATTTAGATCCCACTTTTACATCAAGAGGATGTCTTATAATCCTCTGCATCATCTGTTCTCTAAAAATTTGTTTGCTCCAACACTTAACACCTCAACCGGCGGGCTGATCCGATTAACGATGTGTTACAGGATTAACTCTACCCAATTTAGCGTCTGAACACGGACTGTTTTGATAAGCCAAACTTTACAGTCGAGTCAGAGGAGGCAGAAGGCCAAAGATAAAGTACAAGATGTAAATCAGAGGAAAAAAACCATCACAGACTTCTAAATTACTTCCAAGTTTTAAATTTAGCTTCTAGTAGTTTCTATGTTGAGCTTCTTAATGTGATAGAGATGTAAAGGAACTTACTGTCGGCACAGCTGTAGTGGTCCACCTTCTTGAAGCCGGTGGGACATGCGCAGGTGTACGTTTTGTTGCTGGGGAGACACAGGTGGCTGCAGCCTCCATTGTTGGTTCCACATCGGTTCCTTCCACCTAAAGAAGAAGCAGTCCTTCAGTAAACAGCGGTCAAGTGTTCAAAAAGCTCTTTTTCCCCCCCCCTTCTTATCCAACCAAGTTGAAGCTGCACGGCTTCCCCTGTTCTTGCCCCGTGTTTCCTGCTGTGGCCGTCTCACCGGTGCAAATCGATCTACCTCACATCACGTCTGCTTTGGATTTCATTCCACCTCTGGAGCATCCTTCCTTTGTTTAACTCCTGCGTCCTACACGGACGTGAACTGGGATGACTGACAGCTTCGCAACACAGAGGCAGCTCGCAGTTCATATTCGTGTCAGACTGTTGGAGAATTTCTGTCAGTATGAAAACAAAAACTTTCTCTTGGCCAGAAGACAAGTTCAACATAGTTTGTTATCAAAGAACACAAGTCCTCGCTGTCGTGCTGATGAAAACCGGCCAGTTCACCGCAGGGTCCAACACTAAGGCAACAAACCATTCTTTCATCTGTGGATTCGCCACCAGAGGAGACGACTTCTCACTTCTGTGCGCAACTTAACGATAGCTGTGTCTGTCCTCATCACCGTTCATTCTTTCTTTGCTTTTCATATTCAGCGTTTAAGGCCTCCTTCCTCCACTTCAAGCTCTAAACTCGGATGTTTTCAGAAGTAGCATCTTTTGTTCTCACGACTTTGTTCTCTCATCTTTACTCGACGAGCGCCAGAACGAACAGCACTCAAACGCACCGCACGGATCAGACTTTACCCTCGGTGCATAAGGAGGGGGTGGTCCAATAACGATATTCCACAAGGGGAACTGGATGATAAAAAACAAACAAAGCAGTGTTTGCTTATTATCTCAACACTGTTGTTTGCTCACCAGCAAAGTTTGTGTGTAATTGGAGGGTCATGGCGAGTGAGAACTGCTGCGGGAGCGCCCTTTGTAACATTTGGCTGCTTGTTTAAAGAAACAGGAAGAGCTAAAAAATAAAGAGGAGTTTCACGAAATTCTGCAGTAACACCTGACAGGCACGAGTGGCAGTTTAACAAGATGAATTGGCTACAGTCGGCTACAACAAGCGAGGGAGTCGACTGGAGGAGCAGAACTCTCTTCTGTTAGAGGAGGGCTTTTGTGGTTTATTCAGTGGAGAAAACTTTAAACTGGTTTGTTTCTCACTGCACAGCATGAAGCCAGATCACAAGCTTGGATTACAACACTCACACTCAGGGATATGAGGATGTTCTATCATTAAAACGTCATTACAGGACTGAGTCTTCACACAGCAAGTGGAGTAGCTGCGATATTAAGTTTCCAAATGTTTCATATCTAACCTTTACTAACTTATTAAAAACAAAAATAGCACAAATTCTGATTCATATCTCCTTCAGATCTTTCAGGCCTAATGATGAGACGCTTAGCAGGCATCAGACATCGGCTGTGTAATAACTATATATAGCTAAATGCAGATAAACTGAAATCCTAATTGTTGCCCCTGACAACTGCATCCTTGACATAAACAGTGATGAAGGCGGCTCATCCGTCCAGCCAAGTCTTAGAAACTTCGGTGTTTTCTTCGACTCAGCGGAGAAATAACGAGGGACGGCTTCTTTCAGTTGAGAAATATCTAAAACTACGCAGACGTCTCTCTAAAACGGAGCGGGGAATGATCATCCATGCTTTTATTTCATCGCATTTAACAAGTAGGAGCTCAAAATGCTGCAGCTAGGGTTGCAACCAACACAAGAAACATATCATATAACTCCTGTCTTGGCCTCTGCAATGCATTATAAAATCATAGTTATCACAGTTCAATTCAAATCAAATTTATCATCATTATGGATTTCTACCATCTCTTTGTGCTTTTCATCACAAGATGAGGGTTTCCTCATTGTGACGCTCTTGATTTCTTCAATTCAAGCCACTGTTTTATGTTCCATAAAGGCCAAAACCCCCCAAACTTCTTTCATCGACACATTTAAAACATCGTAGGCCGAGCTCTACGACGCTAGTGTCACCTCATACCCCCCCCCCCCCCCCCCCCCCCCCCCCCCCCCCCCCCGCCCCAGCTCCCAGCTGTTTTTATCATTTAGAATTTATAGTCAAAACACGTGATAACTGAGAAGAAAAGATAGTGAACGTTGCTGAGGTATTAAGCAAACACCAGCCTCGGCTTTTATTTCCGAGCCGGCTGTGCACCGACCTGCGGGCTGCCTCTGAGGGTGCAGGGTGTGGATGTCCATGGGGAAGTGCAGCTTGTTGCGGATGATCTCCTGGTTCTTGCCGGTGAACTTATTGGCGCTGTTGATGCTCTTGGTGTGCCAGTCGGTCCAGTAGAGGCTGTCCTCAAACACAGTGATGGCGAATGGGTGAGGGAGGCCTAAAGAGAGAAAGAGAGTTCACAAAGGTTGAAGGAAGTGCTTCATCCAACCTGTAACCCGTCTACATGGCACATTATTCTGATGAGAAAATCAAAGTAAACCAAAAGAGTCTAGTTTGACACTTCATCATGAATCAATGAGGCAGATTTGATCATTTGAGTCTGAACATTTAAAAAAGAAACGATGGAATAATCTTGTTCCACCAGCTCTCCAAACATCCTCCCACTCTGCACTGTGGGCTAGGCTGATGTCATATTGTCCTCATTTAGAGCTGCTTTCAATTACTCTGCCTCTCATCTGCCTGTAGCTGCTTTAGTTGTGGCCGATGGCTCCGAACCCAGAGGCACTCCCGTGGTTTTTCCAAGCATGATGCGACTTTTCTGAATGGAAGATCAAGTCTCTGAATGGAAGATCAAGCCTTAAACCGAGACGGACTGATACTACATAAATAACAACCACTTCTAATTTCATCTTTATTTCAGCAAATTTGCAGATTTTAATGACAGATCAGATTTTCTCTCCAACCTATAAGATGTATAAACGTTATATGTGGAATAATCCAAAAAGATTAAAAGCTTTGGCTTGTGGTAACTTGAGTGTTTTGTGTCTGTTGGTGGTCTATGTGCTCTTTAAACACCGTTTAACAAGAGAAGAGCTTTTTGTGACTGCACAGAAAGAGTGAAATCCTTTTTATGGCCTAATTGTCTCCAAACACTCAAGTCCAAGATTACTTTCAAACGTGTCTAAATAAGCAATTATCCAAAAGCAACTTAATACTCTACCTCATTTCACATCATGGAGAAGCGCAGAGAGAAGGCAAATACAAGAATTGTTATTTACTTGTTTTCTGCTGGCAGATAATAATGTTTACATGTAAAACCTCGGGGCTTGTTTAAGGAAACAGGCTGTAAAAATAAGCCTCAGAGCCCTTGTAATGTGTCTACACAACAAACTTGCTTCAAGGATTGCAGTCACTTTTGTGATCACAAAAATGGCTGACTGGCTGAACACGTCTCTGGTGGGGAGACTCCTCGTCCCCACTTGTCTAAAAATATGCCGCTCATTAAATGACGGTGTTTTACGGCACAGCATAAATGGGAGACGGAGACGACAATGAGCCGACAGAATCAGAAACATTATGTGTGTAGTTGAGGCATATTTTCTCTTCCCTGGCCTCCTCAGAGAGGTCCAGGTGTTAGTTTCTGATCTTATCCCAACATGGAGGAGACAACACTACACCTTCTTCCCTCCTACTTTTCACACGGTCACCTTCTTTCTTGTCATCCCTGGACCTTCACCCCTCCATCTCCTGCTCTTTTTCTTTTTTTTTTAAATTCTGGGACAGCTGGAGCAGCAGCTGCAGGTCGACAGGGCATCAAACGTCCCACCAAGCCTTCACAGCCACGTCCCCTTTAACCGACATGTGGCACCTCCTTGTCCTCTCACACCTTAAGCAACCCTGTCGCCTCCAGGTGGACAGAAGACAGCTCGGTTTAAAGCGTGATGGAAATGTCAGTGCTGCGTTTCATCGCTCTTTGAGCCCAGTTTTAACTGATACAAGACAAAAAAAACTGCTTGTTTTAATTTTATTAGGGCAAGGATTCACCCTGGATCCACACGGATTAATGAAATAAAGCAAAATAAAAGACGTTAATCTGAATATTTGAATGGTTGAGAAAATATTCTAAGATCCAAAACAGACGGAAAAACAACCAGTTTGGGGTATAATGGGGTAAAATCCTTACTAATATGTGTAAGTTTTCGAAGCAAAATGTCAAATTAAGTAAGATAAAAACATTTTTTCTCCCACAGGCTGGTATATTATCACCCTTAGACTTAGGCTGTGTCCGAATATGCACCCTATTCCCTCCATAGCGCCCTATATAGGGGTCATGCCATTATCTAGGGGGTGTCTGAATGTCCAGAAAGAAAAAAGTAGTGCACTCAAAATGACCCACAAATGCATCTTGAAAAGTAGTGAGCATGGATGGTCACTAGCTGGGTCAATATAGACCACAATGCATTGCAGGCAGGAGTTGACGTGATGCTAACACAACAAGCGCCCTTCTCCTCATCCGTCTTCTTATCTGCCGTCATCTTTTTATTTTTCTGATTATTAGTTCTGTTCGTGTCAGTGAGGAGATGCTAAAGTTTAAAACTGGCAACATTTCTCCGATGGAAGGTGCTGCATCAAGTGGCGAGTGGCATGAACATCAAAGCAGGTAAAATAAATATAGAGCATTCATTTTACATTGAACAGATCTGCAACAAAGAAAAAATAAAATACAATAGAAAAAAATTGAATATTTTCACATTAGAGTTTGGATTTGAATTGGAATGACATCTTCATGGGTGTTGGGGTTGCCGTGGTGACAGCTGGTAGTCTGCGGGGGGGAATTCACCAACAGAATGAGAGGACTACATAGACTGCTGTGTGCTGCAGCCCCATGTAGTGAGGGGTTAGGGTAGACATTAGTTTAGTCTTTGACATGTTTTCTGTTCTCACTTTCTACCGTAATAGCATCAAAAAGATCTCAATGTGTCACCCAGGAATTTATGAGCTGGTTTATCTTCGTGTAGCCGATACTTCTGATTTTTATTTGGCTCCAAGGGTCTTTATTAGACAGTTGCTTAGCAGGAAGAGAGGGAGTGACATCAAGTTTAGGGTCCGGGGAGATGAATCTGAGCTGGTTGTGTGAAGGATTTGCAGTTTCTGTATGTGAGACAACTCCCCAACTAGGTGAGCTAAACGCCCCCCCCCCCTTGCAGCCGATGATTGAGGAACACCGAGGTGCACGTTCACCCTGCCAGATGTGTCCTACGATCAATTACACAACGCTCTTTAAACATGTGAGTTAATAAATAAAATTGCAAACACACAGAAGCAGAGACAACCACACCATCTTCCTCCTCAGGAGCGAATCCGCCCGCGACACCCGCCGGAGGAGCTGGCACACGTCCAGCCAGCACACACACACATCCGCGCCCACATGCCGAACTATAGGTGCAGGGAGATAAACTCTTGTTAACATTCCCGGGCATAGCAGCTCTGAATGTAACCATGCACACACACACACACACACCAACGCCCCATTTGTCCTGTGTGTTGTCGGAGCAAACACAGGCTGTGGAGGAAGGACAGGACCAATTACAGCCTTTTATCCTCAGAGCACACATCATTAAGGACAGCTCACAGGAATGATGGCGAGCACACACACACTCAAACATTTCCGTGTCCTTCGTCTTTCTTCACACTCCTGATAATCTCTGATCTTCTTCTCCATCATTTCCACTCCATCAGAAAAGAAAAAGAAGACAGAGAAGAACCAATTTGGGACGGTAGTAATGTGATATTAACTCAAAACTCTGTGTTCACTTATAGTTTTAAGAATTTAAAGCTTTTTTTTTCCAACTTAAAAAAGAAGAAGACGTAGTAATAATGACTAAATTTTAATAAATATTTTTCATTTATTACATTTTTTCATTTGAATATTTCATTTATCATTTTTGATAAATTATTTTTATTTGATCAAATTATTATTTTTTTTAATGAATTTTTAATCAAATTTGGAATGAAAAAAAAAGTTCCCCACACCGACTTTCCATCAGTCCCAATTGAGTTTGAATTGCTAAATTTGGGGGCCAGTATATCATTTTGAACCTTTGACTTAATAATCCCCATTAACAGAGAAATGGATGAGGAGAAACAAATAAGTTCTGAATAAAGAAAAAACTAAATGTATTGTTTTAGGCTCAAAACATTCATTAAGACAAGATCCTGGGCTACGCTTAACTGTGGGAGAAGTAGTGATAGAACAAGTGACAGAAGGGAAACTAGTAGGGGTTATTATCAGGGCTGGGTATTGTCACTAATTCCCTGAAACGATTCGATTCACAATAGTCTATTTCGATTCGATTCGATTTCGATTCATTGACAGCTAATTGTTTAACAACACTTATTTTTCTTTAATCTCAGGTAACTTTTTTTTTATAAAACATGGAGCATGGTAATAAAATTGCTTGGGTAACATCATCAGAAAATATGGACATACCTGCAAAAAAAAACAAAAAAAAAACAATTTTTTATTTAAAATAAAAAAAAATCGATCCTTAGTTTTATGAATCGATTTTGAATTAATTTATCTTGAATCGATTTAAATCGATTAATCGATTTTTTAAACCAACCCCTAGTTATTATAGATAGTCAAATGTTCCCCCAACCAGTCTACATGTGCTTTGTGGACTTGGAGAAGGAGCTCGACCGTGTCCCTCGGGGACTCCTGCGGGGGGTGCTCTGGGAGTGTGGAGTACTCCCCCTCCTTGTACCCGCTGTCTGGTCCTTGTATGACCGGTGCCAGAGCTTGGTCCGCATTGTCGGCAGTAAGTCGGACTCGTTTCCGGTGAGGGTTGGACTCCGCCAAGGTTGCCCGTTCTGTTCATAACGTTTATGGACAGATTTTCTAGGATCAGCCGAGGTGTTGAGGGGATCCGGTTTGGTGGATCATGATTGGGTCTCTGCTTCTTGCAGATGAGTTGGTTCTGTTGTCTTCGTCGGGTCGTGATTAGCAGCTGAGTGTGAAGAGGTCGGGATGAGAATCAGCACCTCCAAATCCAAGACCATGGTCCTCAGCTGGAAAAAGGTGGAGTGTTTTCTGGAGGTGGACTCCTGCTCCCAAGTATCCCGGGGTCTTGTTCACGAGTGCGGGAAGGATGGAACGAGAGGTTGATAGGCTAATTAATCTTATATATGCTAATCAATTAAATACTGAAATGATCATCTATGTTTTTATGTGAAATGATGTCATTTTAATTGAATTTATTATTTAATTTGAAGGAAAAGGACATTTCATTCATTATCTAATGCTGAATTTTTTATATATTGTGGCACTTTTTTATTTATTTCCACAATTATCTATTTATTTAATTCTAATTTTAATACATTAATGACACTTATGCAGTTATTTAATTCTGTATTCAAGTAGCGTTACATTCCTCTGATTCTGAGTGATGCTATAGGAAGAACTGTTCAGAGGCCAAAAGAGCCGAGTCTTTGAAAAGAGCCGGACTTCTCATCATGACTGCAGGGTTCTACAGAGACTCCTTCATCCTGCAGAGGTTTGATTGTACATGGAAGACAAAGGTTGTATGGCTCTTTCACACTTCTAAGAGGTTCCGGCTCTGAGGTCCGGCTGCATGAGGAGGTTCTGGTTTTAAAGCAGGTTCTGGGGGAGGAGGTTCTGGTTTTAAAGCAGGTTCTGGGGGAGGAGGTTCTGGTTTTAAAGCAGGTTCTGGGGGAGGAGGTTCAGGTTTTAAAGCAGGTTCTGGGGAAGGAGGTTGTGGTTTTAAAGCAGGTTCTGGGGAAGGAGGTTGTGGTTTTAAAGCAGGTTCTGGGGGAGGAGGTTCTGGTTTTAAAGCAGGTTCTAGGGGAGGAGGTTCTGGTTTTAAAGCAGGTTCTGGGGGAGGAGGTTCAGGTTTTAAAGCAGGTTCTGGGGGAGGAGGTTCTGGTTTTAAAGCAGGTTCTGGGGGAGGAGGTTC
>JAOXYM010000001.1:5266726-5277938 GCA_028567055.1 Leptatherina wallacei
TATCATATCCGATACAGTTTGAGACCTTTAGCACACTTTATGGTAAAAACTTGGCTCAGAACCCTGTTGTTCACACTCTGATACTTGTCTTCTGCCCCCTGGTGGATACGATAATAACATAATAATTTTGACATTTCACACGTTAATAAACAGTAAATATACAAAAATTATTCTAATCTTTTTTTTTTTCATTTTACATCAAATAAAGATTTCAGATTTTAAAAAATTGACTTTTCTCACAATTTTTGGGGAGTCGGGCTTTAAAGGGTTAATGCTACATAATACAGATGCAAAAAAGAGAAAGAGCATCAAGATTTTTTTGACGGATAGTTTGGCTGTTCAAGCGTGACTGACTCGGTGTGAGGTCAATAGCTTTTTTAGTCGTCAGTGTGCAGCAGTCTGTGGAAGAAACCTCATTTCATTTCAGACATATGGTCTTGTTTCTTTATTTATTTTCTCTGTTCCAGGATTATTCATGTCTCTGACAACAGCTATTCTGCTAAAGGGCAGCTGGAAGTCAAAAACTTTCTCTATGCGTCTTCCCTTCTTTCTCCAATTCTCTCCTCGGGTTCAAAAAAAATTACGAAACCATTTTTATAATGTAGTTTCCAGAAAGAAGCCTCCTCAGTCCAGGTAGAGGTCCTGTAGCCTTTCCCATCCGTTTATCTCTGAGACGAATCCAGAGTTAATATGCAAGATTTATTTATTCTTTACAGAGCAGAGGAGATTTAGATGGAATGGTTCCTTTTACTTTTGTGATTTTTACATATCTATAGCGTAAAAAAAAATCTACGCACACTAATCGTCACAACAATCTTAGCAAGAAAATCTTTAATCATGACATCCCTGCAGGTAGCTTTTATATCCTTACAATCAGTCTCAAAGATTTCCTTTTTATCAAGCTTGCTGTTGGGGTTGGTGTCATGTGACCCTGCTGTGGGCCTCCTTGCCTGTCCTGGTTCTACTGGAGAGTACTACAAATGCACACATTCTGAAACACCTACTGCAGTTTTCCTCGTCGGATCCGTCCTTACAGTCCGTGTCCCCATCACAGTACCAGTGCTCAGCGATGCAGCTCCCGTCCGTGCAGCGGAACTCCTTGTCTGAACATTTACGCATATCTGGAACGGGAACAACACGCGTGTATTGGGAGACGGTGGAGACGAATATGTGCTTGCGTGACTCGGCTCACGTGCAGCTTCTTGCGACAACCCACCGCACTGTTCGTCGCTGTTGTCGCCGCAGTCGTTGTCGCCGTCGCAGTGCCACAGGCTGCGGATGCAGTAGCCGTTCAGGCAGTGAAACTCGTCCTCTTCACACTCCCTGGGAGCTGCATGGAGGGAAAGATTCAAAATAAGTTTCAGGGGAGAACAGTGAAGCATAGATAATAAACTGCTGACGTTATCCTTAAAACTGACCCCAGTGGAGGTTTTTAGTTCATCTGTAAAGGAGTCAGAAGAGTCTGTGTGATGGCAGCATGAGCAGCCACATACTGAACCAAGGACTGGGAACCATTTTTGTTCAGTTTGCTTAATTTTACAGTTATATGCACGTACACTTGAAATGAAACTTGTGTTAATTACTGATCGGGTGCTCACGGCAGGTTGGTTTTTATTGTTACCTTGTTGGAGTGAAATCATTTTGCATGCATTAAGTTAACATACTTCCCATGCATTACCAGTTGCTGGGAGGCTGCAGGGTGGGAGTTGCCTGGCCTGATGACGAAAGGAGTCCCAGCTGCCTTGGATCTCCCTGAATATGTCTAAGGCCTAATTGGACTGTTCCGTTTTCTAAAGGCAGTCTGGGAAAGGTTTAGGTTTTTCAATTGTTTTGATTTGTTTTCTTTGAGTTCTGATTGTTTAGGTTCTTTTTTCCTCGTAAGTTACGACTTAGCCCTTTACTGATTAGTTTGTTTTTGTTGTAGTTTGTTGTAGTAGATATTTTATTCCCCCCTTTTGTGTCAAAACGTCCCGACCAGCCAGTAAATGTTGCCCTCGTGTGTCAGTCTGAGGTCAGTCGGTGTTTCTGTTTCCTGTGTCGGTTCCTGTGCCTTGTGTAAAGAAATTACAGATATTTTTCTGAATTCCCTGTGCTTCTCAGTTTTTTTTTTTAAGCTCGCTCCCTGACATCTTATATTACAGAACGAAATGGACCACATGACACATGAGGCAAATAGGTAAACTCAGGAGGGACCTGACGGCTGCGGGAACAAGAGCTCCTCATCAAGATGTTGCATCTTGCTGTAATTTGGTAGAAATATGATGGTCAGTAGCATGTATGTCTGCAGGTGATGAAATCAAAGTAACTTTCCTTCTACATTCACTGCACTTTTTTTTTAAACCAATATTCCTCCTTTTTTAAAAATCCATCATACTCTTCCATCGATGATGATACTTTTATTTATTTTTTTGTAACTGCAAAATTTAATAAAAAATCTATGTTTGGTAACTTTGTATTTAATTTTACATCCTGAATTTTTTATTTTTGTTGTTGTTTTGCTGTTAGGGTGACTTTCTAACAGAACAACAAATGAAAAATAGCCTTTTTTTAAGCCAATTCTAGCCCATTTACAGTAATATTTACTAATGTGCACCGGTTTATTAAACTAAACTTAATGTAATTAAATCAATTGTAATTAAATTAAACAATTTTAAAGCCTGTTTCAAGAACTTTACATGAGATAAATACCTTCTTTTCTTTTTTTATAAAGATGCATTTACGTGTGACAGGTCAAAAACTTGGGCTGCACGGTGGTGTGGTGGTTAGCACCGCAGCCTCACAGCAAGAAGGTCCCTGTTTCGAGCCCCGGGCGGGGTTTGAGCCAGAGGGGGTTGCTGGTTTGGGCTCGGGAGGGGTTTGAAACAGTGGCCTGTCTGTGTGGAGTTTGCATGTTCTCCCCGTGTATGCGTGGGTTCTCACCGGGTACTCCGGCTTCCATGCATGATAGGTTAACTGGTCACTCTAAATTCTCCCTAGGAGTGAGTGTGTGCATGAATAGTTGTCTGTCTCTCTGTGTTGGCCCTGCGATGGACTGGCGACCTGTCCAGGGTGTACCCTGCCTCTCCCCTGATAATTGTTGGGATAGCAACCACCCGCAACCCTGAATCGGACTAAGCGGTACAGAAAATGAATGAATGAAAGGTCAAAAACTTTCCAGTAAAAAAATATAACAAGTTAATAAATTCCCTTTTTAACAATCTATTCTACCAAACACAGCCTCCAGCAGCTTGTTTTCTGGATTAAACCCTGAGACGTAAGCGGACCACCATGATGCAATAACAGAGAAGTCATTCTCTGTATAAACCTGACAAACTGCTTCACCTTGCGTCTTTAATCACACCCCAAAAACCGCCCAATCGATGGTGGAGCGGCTGTGTGTTTATCTGGAGCTGAGTTAACAGGTTCGTCTGGAAGAACCGATGATGGATGGCCCCTGGCAGGAGGTAATCTATAATTTACCGCAGCTGTGAGTGAGTGTGAGACAGCTGAGACCAACAGAGAAGAGATGGAAACAGAAGGATGCTCAGAGAGTGGATGTAAAAGAAGATGATGAAGTTCCCCTTCATCACTGGGAGGTTTATCATCTTTTCTCCTGGATTGTAGAATGGAAACAATACACCTGAGTAACACAGACAGACAAACAGCGCATGTACTTCTACATATTTCATGTGTTCTCCACATCTCTGTGGATGTTGTTTATTTCTATATATTCCATAAAAAAGTTGTGCATTAGGTTTTAGACGGAGTCAGAATTAACCATTAAAAGAGATATTTATGTTTAATACAACTACATTTCTTTCTCTCCAGGCAGGCAGAAAGTTCAGCTCGAACACAGATCTTTTCTGTTTTACACAATAAGGAATTCAGCTCCATCCATCCATAAAACAGGAGGATGAATGGAAGAAAAAGGAAAAAGAAAATGCATCCAGGGAGCCATTTTCTCTGCGGTAAGCAGGATTTAATGTACAGTTACATTACAGACTTTTCTTCTCTCAGCAGCTGCATTTCCATTTTTAAGAGCAGCCGCCACAAGGAGAAAATAGCAAAAACAATTTGGAGATGGGAGAAGTCAAAGGGGATGAAAAAGTTCAAAAGAAATTAAAGAAATCAAGAAACCAAAATTACAATAAGAAATTACATTACATACAATAATTTCTGTATCTATTCATCCTTTTATTGATTTGTCCTCAATTATACTTACATGGATACCTTTTTATATATTTCCTCATTCTTTATACAGATTTACGTCTTTAATTTGTACTTCTGTTATTCAACAGTAAGTCTCCTGATGAGTTCATTTTGTCGTAGTAGTTAAAAAAAAAGCTAATTAATTCTCCTGCAATGTATTAGAGGAGATGTGGATGTGTCTTTTTTGTGCTATTTTAACTTTTTTTCTACTGTAAAAAAAAAAGTTTACTACTTTTTATTCCAGTACTACATCGAGGATCCTTGGAGTTGTTTCTGACCAGGATCTGTACTTTGAATCACATGTAGAACCACCTTCTTTCACATTACATGTAATATTGCCAAAATGAGGAAAGTCCTGTCTCAGAGTGATGCAGAAAAGACGAGTCTATTTATTTTCTTTCCTTCAAGTTGGGACTACTGCAGTTCCGAATTACTGACACAAAAATGCTCCGAAAAGTCTCCAACGGATCCAAAAATGCTGTTTCTGATGAGAATTGGATCATATTTCTCCAGTTTAGCTTCTCTTCATCGTCTCCCTGTTAAATCCAAAATAGAATTAAAAATTCTTCTCCTCTCATATAAAGCTGTTCATAACTCAGTTTGACTCCAGGAAGTTCCTTTAAAAAGGATACCATGTAACTTTTAGCCACTAGGGGCGCTAAACCTGTAACTTCCCACAGGCCACGTGATCCCTTCCCCGCTTTCTCTTTCTGGCCGCCTCAGACACTTTGTTCAGCCATGACAGACTTTCAATTGAAGAGGAGGAAAAAGTAGCACAAAGCAAAGCCCTCTGTGTTTATAGAGGGGGAGCCGTAAAGCAAAGCGGTCCGGGTCACATGATCCCACGAGAGACGGATCCGCTCCTGCAAAGTTACAAAGTCTGGTTTCTAAAGAGGGAAGCCCCCGAGGAGCGCCGACACGAGTCAAACTCTATATATTGAGCCCAGAAACCATCCATTATTACTCACATTAGGCTAATATTTGGGTCAAAAGTTACTCGGCATCCCTTTAAGATTTGGTCTAAAATTGTACTTTTTAATGACACTCATTTACAGTTAGGGCTATGCTGCTATAGGCCTAGACTACAGGGGGACGTCCCATTATACACTGAGCCCTTCCTTCCATTTTTCTCCATTTGCTCTTTACTCCTCATGTTTAAATACATGAAATTATTATTTAAATTATTTCCTCTTTCTCAGCAGGTATCCCTGGTTTAAAGGTTATGGCGCTTGTTGATCCCTCTCTCCTGTCCTCGAGTCAGATGGAGGGTTTTCCTTCCAGTTAAAAGGGACTTTTCCCCCCAGTGCATGCTCAGGATGGGGGGGGGGGGGGGGGGGGGGGACTGAATCGAAGCCATTTGATGAAATCCGTTGCTTTCCTTTGCAAGATAATTACTTGTGATGAATTGGTCTGAATGAACACAGTATCATAAACTGTGGATCATATACTGGATTTGTTTTAATTGGATTATAATTGGACTAAAATGAATTAGACCGTGTCTGAAAAGTACCTTGAGATGACTTTGTTGTGAACTCCTGTTATGCAAATGACGAAGAGGCTATGCACGGAACAGTCTGAGTGGAAGTAATGCCTATTAATTAAATAACAGCATTACTTTTGGCACACTTCCTCTAACATTTCAGATGTTCTGGATGTAAACAGAAACTGTATATAATGTACTGATAGGATAATATTTTAACCCTCAATCCACTGTGTTCACCATGAAGTGAAGGTTGAATGATTTAGGCATCACTGTATATCAACCTGTAGGCTATAGATTGAAGATACCAACCCCCCCAGCAATCTGAAAGACGCCCCCCTTTTTTAAAATTTTTTTTTTTTTTAAATACAAACCTCTTTAGTCCTTGGAAGGGTACAAATAGAAAAATATTTTTCCCTTTAAAATAGACAAATAATCTCATTTAATCTTTTATTCAGGTTGCAATAATTGATTCTCTCCTTTCGTCCGTCTCTTCCATCGTCTCTGCCCTCCATCGGTGAGGCAAACAGAGAAAGGTCAGAGGTCAACAGGCCCTCAAGATGCTCATCGCTCACATGGCAGCCTAGCGTCAAAGGCCAAAGGGAGTCATTACCAAGCCCCTATGTGTGTGTGTGTGTGTGTTTACATCGTGGAATTATGTCCCCCACCCCCAACGAAATGTCTCTTAAACTTCAATAATTCAGAATGATCTCATGTTGAAGCACACACCTCGGCACACCTTACACTTTGCTTGTCTGAAATCTTGACAACTGCTTCAGCTCCAGCCGAGCGTGGAGGATTGTCTCCCCGTCTCTAAATAATGAAATAAAGCGTCTCCTTCGTGGGGAGGAGATATATATATATATATATATGTACACAAAGGGAAGTGAAAGACAGACCCAGGTCAAAATTGAAGAGAAAGAAAGAAGCATGAAACAATAATAAGTAGTTTGTGAAACAGCGGAGACGAGAAAATTTACTGGGCATGAAGATGAAAAATTCATTGCCAGCTTGGAGCAGACAGACCCCCCATCAGGAAGTGATTCAGTGTCTGGCTGCCGATACCGTATGTGGGTCAAGAGAGGAGGAGGAAATATCGCTGGATGATGGATAAGAGACAAAGAAGTTGCCTGTAGCTGCTGTACACACAAACCACATGAGATGTTAGAGGAAACAACCGCAGCGACTGGTGTGAACTCCCATTTTGATCCATTTTGAAAGTTTTTTTTTTACATTTTGTTTCTACTTCTTGCTGCTTCCTCCTGAATCCTCATCAATCTGCATAATTTAAGCTGGTCATCTGGTCTTTTTTACCAAACTTAAACTGGGAATTGACGGATAGAAACAGCCGAAGGGCGAAAATAAAACACCTTAACAAGCGATAGATTGCCTTGAGGTTTGTTACAGACATTCGTGGTAACCAGGGAATAAATTCATATGACTCTGATGATAGATGAGTGTTTGTTAAGTGCTGCTTTATCAGGTCAAAATGTCATCCTGTCAGTCCTGAGTAAGCCAAACACAAAACACTTCATTATTTTGCTTAATGGCTCTTCCACCCGCGTCCACCGGCAGCTTCTTGGGTTACAACCACAGCGGACACGGCCGACCCGACGGCTGCAAGTTTCAGCAGCCGCTTCCACAATAAAGATTTTGTGATCTTCTCAAATTCCCCGTCGCCAAAAGTAAGCAAGACAAATTGATCTGGCCTCGCAGACAGAAGCCTCAGGCTTCACCGACTACTCATTTTGGTTAATCGGACATTACTCTTACAACAAATGAGCTCATACATGTTTAGCTTTTGCAGCAACCAGACAGGGGGGGTCGCCGTCTCACGGCTGATGGTGGAGTAACAAGAAAAGATCATTACAAATAAAAAAGCTGGTGAATCATGTACTTTAGATTCTCTTGGTGACACGTAACATCTGTAATGAGCTCCACAGAAAGAGTCTGAAGAAACCTCAACCTATCAGATGAACCGCAGAGAAGCAGCCAATTGGAGCCACTTTTGTTGACTGATGTCGCCACTAAAACTCACCTACCAGGACAGATAATATTGATCAATTCTTCGTGTTTCAGCCACAAATACCTTGGAGACGGACAAGAATAGTTATCTGAAAATCTTTTAAATCTTGCAAAAATCTGTCTGTTTTTCAAGGTATTTGGTATTTTTTTATTTATTCCGATATATTATTCTGATCAATGTTAAAAATGATTGATCGCCTATTAGATGGACAGCATCACGAATGCTTATCCTGGAGTGTCCATCCACATTCACCAGATCAGACACATGAAATCATCTGGGTCATTATATAAACGTCTACCTCTCTGTACACTTGTGAAGATCCTCATGCTGACGTGATGCAAAGAACAAACCTCTATATGTCTATTTGTTGATCTCATCACCAAACAGTTTGTTGGATCTATGTTGTGATAGTACGGCTGCCTCATTCTCTGTTAGATGGTACCGTACAGGGTCACCATGTCATGCTATGAGGGGCTGGGGTCAGCTAGTTGTGATGTGAGGGATGGAGACTGGCAGAAGGTGAAGGAAAGCCAGAAGTGTGTACAGAACCTTTCCCCTCCATGACCCTCGTAGTGGATCAATATCATATTGATTTAATGGATAGCGATTCAATGTTTGCAGATATCTCTAATTCAGTCACAATCCGATTTCAACAGTTTACATTTTGGATCGATATCGATTGATATGACCGTATGATCAATATAACGACGTAGTGTTAGACTCCTAGTACGTATCTCCTCTCCCGTATAGAAGCTATCAGCTGAGTTAATCTCATATGCATGGTGTCAAGCTCTGGACGCTCCCAGACCGGCGTTCGAGTTATTGTTTAAAATGTTTGCAGAGCGGGTCGGTGTCCATGACAACAGTACGGCTCAGCACGGGCTGCAGACATTTCATTAACGTCTCAACAGACAGCTCAACCTTGATGAAGATGGGATATATTACTGATTGTCAGTGTGATGGTCACTGCGGTGACTCCTGGACCGACCACGCCACGAATTTAGAGAACTTAGAACAAACAAACAAAAAAAGATCTGCTGCTTGCAAATTTGCTTTCATTTGCCTTTTTATAAATGTAGTTATTTACTTTTTAAAGGTTCTGTATATTGGGTCTTGGCACCTATCCTATGATGACAACTTTCCTGGGTCTATCCAATAAGTGCGTTTACCAGTTAGTCACCAGTTCGTGCTGGATCAGTTCAATTTGACTGAGGTAATACCATAAAACTATCAGCTTCAGTTATGTCGTTCAAATACTGGAAAACCAAAAAACACATTAGATTCATACAATCTAGCAGAAAGACATGAGTCACATCTGTTGCTAGGCAACAACAAAACAACTACTGTGAGGAAATGGGCATCACAGTTCAGGCTCTTGTGAAGTAATCAATATACCTTGGAGGGTGGAAATCAAAGAAACAATTTTATTTGTATTTATTTTAACCTCTGCAGGTCTGTAGCTTTGGCATTTACTGTGTAAGCTGCTTCTAAGAGTCACGACATCAAATCGAGGGGTTGAGACATGTCATCTCAGCAACTAACCGGTAAAGCTGCTTTGCTCTTTGATTTATCCTCATCCAAACATCTGAGTCTCCACGCAGAATAATGTGATTTGTGACCTAACAGATGTCGTCCCAAGCTCAATTAACATTCCTATGTTAGTGGGAATGTGCATACGTTTTAGTGGATGCATCATAAACCCTGTAAAACATCACTCCCAGGAAGTGTGAAACGGAGATGATATTCTCCTTTTCCATTAAACATCCTCACTGAAACTGGACATGATCCCCACAAAGACTGAACCCCAGCGGGACGCGCGTTTCCCCCGGCAGCAGGGCACCGATACAGAAATACGACTGTAGAAATAGACACGCTGCTTACTTCACCCACCGAGGGCCGCATTCTGTCCGGCCAGCAGCTGACGGGTATTTTGGGGTTGAGCACGCACACACAAACACACCGAATCAGGAAAAAAAAAAAAATGGGAGCAGAGCAAAGGGAATTATGTGGAGACTCTCACCACAGTGTGTGTGTACTCATGCGACTTTGTGTGTTTGTGAGCGGGTCATACAGGCAGCAGAACAAACACCTCATTGCACATGGCTGCCTCGAACATCTGTCCACTTCGATAACTCCCCCCCTCCTGAGTCTGACAGCGCAGGTCCAGTGTGCGTTTTCCATGCTACCACAACCGCTGGTTTGTGTTGTAGAGAGAGAGGATCTGTACTCACGGCAGTCTTGTTCGTCCGAGTCGTCCTCGCAGTCGTTGTCTCCGTCACACACCCAGGAGCGACGGATGCATTTGCCGTTGTCGCAGTGGAAGTCCAGCGGAGAGCAGGTGGGAAGCACTGCAAGCACACAAGCAACGACAAGACTTCTGTCAGCAAAACAAGCAAACTGTGCCGTCAACATGCGTCTGCTCAACATGATGGATCTCAAATCTGCAGAAAACCCTGAAAAGCTGTGAAATTAACAAAAGAAATAAAACGACTAAAGCAGGAAAACAAATATGCAAAATACCAGAATTGACTAATTAACACCCAACGATGGAGTCATCACCCTTTCCAAGACACATTTAAGTGCGAACAATAAAAAGTTTGGCTTTTTTTTTAGACTGAATGTGGTACGATGGCGACGATATGTATCAGCACAGATGGAGAAAACTGTGAGATGAGAACCCGTTCACTATGAAAATTATTCACTGGTCAATTTTCATTTCGCAAGTTTTGTCACAATCGATGACGGTGACCTTAATATCTTAGAGTTTCAGCTTCAAAACAAAAACAAGTAAATTTAGAGACAGTCCTGTGCAAAAGTCTTGCTGTTGATCTGAAGATATTCAGAGTATTTCAGTCAATGTCTCTTTGCTCCTGGTAACATGTGTAGATACTACAAGGTTCACACTTTGAGTTAGAGGCGTTTTTATGCTCAAATGATTCACAGGTCAATGCATTTGAACTTTGAAAGAGCTTCAGAAAGCCTGAAGGAGGACGGCACACATTCAGTTTAAAAGATTACGAGAAGGTCTGGCGGCTTAGAAGCAAATTGTAAAGATATGATGCTTCGACGCTTTGGTAGAGTGCTGTTCATTATGTAAGAGCCACCGCTCGGATCACACACAGAACACCAAATTCATAAAAAGCATTATCACAACAAGTCCAAGTTGCCTCATACATAACCCTAAAAACACTAAAACTTGACCATTTTTCTGAATTCGCTGCGTCAGCAGGATTACAACCCACAGCCAGAATGACACAGGTGGGATGCCAGCCAATTATAAATGATGTCAATAAATGCGGGTGTTACATTTACATTGTATGATATAGGGCTGGGTATCATCACTAATTCCCTGAATCGATTCGATTTCGATTTTATTCGATTCGGTTTCGATTCATTTACAGCTAATTGTTTAACAACACTTATTTTCCTTTAATCTCAGGCAACTGTTTTTATAAAACACGGAGCATGATAATAAAATTGCTCTAAATTGGGTAACGTCATCAGAAAATATGGACATA
>JAOXYM010000001.1:5290177-5308263 GCA_028567055.1 Leptatherina wallacei
GGGGGGGAGAGAGAGAGAGAGAGAGAGAGAGAGAGAGAGAGAGAGAGAGAGAGAGAGAGAGAGAGAGAGAGGAAGAGGATTATGCTAATGTGACCAAACATCTATGGTTGAATCCTGCAACTGAAAAAAGAGGCTGACAAAAAAGCAAGACAAAGGAGAAAAGTAGGAGAAAGGACAAACTGAGAGAAGGTAGACATGGTGAGAAATAAATGAGGAAGTCTTGGGGGGGAAAGGAAGAGGGAGTTGAGTGAGCAGGATTCCCGTGGTCCGAGAGCAGAGAAGAAGAGGGATCCAAGGGCAGAGGGAGGAAAAGATGAAGGGCCACAGAGAGAAGGAGGGAATGAGGTCCTAATCTTCTCTGCTCCTGCTTTCAGATCAGCTGAGCTCCTGCAGTCACAGCTGCTCTCTGATTGGCCGAGGCTGCAGAGAGTGGTGGATTAAAGGACAGAGGGGGTACTTCTTCTTTCCTGGTGGTTCATATTTGTGTGAATTTGTGTCAATGCCCTTGTGAGAACCAGTTTAAGTTTCGGACATTCGCTGAAAGGACAGAGTGGTCATTCCTCACCGGGTAGCTCCGCGGACTAGTTTTAAATTCAACATGGATTAAGGATCTGAATCCAATCAAAAGACTAACTCGCTCTGAAAAGACGTGGACTCGACAGTTGGGTTTCCATCCAGCTGTGAAGGAAGGTTGAGTAAACTTCTGAGCAAAAGCACATCGGTGTCCCGTACAACTCCCGGAGTTTGGAGAGAATAAACTTGGCTGTGCGGTGTCATCAGCATGCAGAGGCTGTTCCACATGAAAGCAGGAAGCAGGAACAAGGCACAAACAAAACCAGTTTGTCTCGGACATATATGAGAAAAAAAATGGAGAAAAGTTTTCAGAAGTTTTCAGGCGTTTTGTTTATTTTGTCATGTCCAGCATATTGTGTTTGTATCTGTGATTGAGCGAATGCAAACCTCTCTGATTAAAGCTGTGGACCCTTGAGAGAGCATCTTCTTCCTAAACAGGGTGCATTTCTGAATGATGATGAATTCATGCAGCTGGATGCAGAGGCTCACACTGAGTGATGTTTATTCTTCTAATGGAGAGAGAGCTCATCTTTCAAAACAGACAAAAAACACAAAAGTCTAACACACTAATCTAGTGTGAATGATGAGATACTGTAATAAGCACTTTGTGCTGCTTCCTGTATGCAAGGTTCTTTTTAAACAAGTTTATATGAGAGAGTTGTCCAGATTTCTGTCAACAAAATCCAATTTATGATTTAAAAATTGTATTTAAAAAAAGTAACAATCCAGGTGTTGGATAAGTTCTTTACAGGAAGTTGTGACATTCAAAGTGTCAGACTAGTTTAAAACTGAACTGATTTTTAAGGCATGAAAAAGGTCCTTCATGTCTGATAAAAATCTAAATCAGGACAATTTAAATGTAATGAATTAAAGTACATTTAATGTAAGATATTAAAGATTGAAGTTAAGAATGAAAAAAATGTGAAACAGATTTTTACAGACACTTAAATTGAAATATGAGGACCTTCTTCATACAAAACTGACAGAAATGCTGACTAACTTTCTTGCTTGTAAACAGTGAGAAGTCGACATGAAAGGAGAAAAGTTGTCTGAGCAGAGAAACTTTCTGATCATGATTAAAGGATCAAAAGTGACAGATGTGGAGCTTTCTGAACATTTGCAGCCACCAGGTCACGATTCAAGTTGGTGAGTAGTTCAAACAAATTCCTCTGATGAATATGGTAAAAATAACACCACCTGGAGGTCCAGTTCCACCTCAGATGTACAGAAATGCATCCACAGGAGGGTCCTCACACATTCGTGTGGGACTTTTTTTTGCTACACACCCGTCTCCCAAACCTCACAGACTTCTGTGAGCTGACAGAAAACCAAACGTCATGCAGCGCTTTCAATCACACACAACAGAGAATTTCCTCTTCCATTTCATCTCACATCCACCCTCGACACACACTCCCCTCATATGCATCTCCTCTGCACCCGTCTCCTGACTTGCCAAATAATTTACTCTTTCAACAAGCTCAACTGCTTTCAACTCAGCAGGACTTCAACAGTGTTCCCATGCATCAAAAGAAATGTAGAGGGAGAAATCATGTGAAGGATGACCTCGAGGATAAGGTGGGAGGATGGTGAAATAGTGAAGTAACAGAATATATTGTCAATATGCCGTGGTTACAGTTGTTATGAGCATCTGCTTCCAGTGTGTGTGTTGATGAATTGTATTACCTTGAACTGGGAGGAGAGGAGGGGGGGGTTAAGGAGACTGGAGCACAAGATAAGATATGAGTAAAAGAATTTAAACCACAGAGTTTCTGCAGAGTTCGATGACCCACACTGATGCGTGTTATTGTTACATCATGGATACATCAACCACATGTACAAGGTCTCAGATGGATTTTAATTGTTTTTATTCCTTAATCTCTTAAAAGGCTGAGAATAAATGGCTGCATATGTGGAAAAACCACTGGGGAAGTTAAGAATCTTGGGATTTAATTGATGCAAAATGATTTCACCATACAGTGACCACAGCTGGAAAAAATCACAACTGACAACAATCAAAAACTAATTTACAACCTTGAAGACTATTTTTCCATTTGCAAAACTAAAATACATACATACATATATACATACATTAATATATATATATATATATATATATATATGTGTGTATGTGTCTGATCTTCAGCATCCTCTCTCTTAAGTCTGGTTTGCAGGAGTAATATAATGTATAGAAAACTTTGACTGGGTCTTTAAGGCATTTCAAGAACTAAGAAAAATCCTGTTACCTTTATCCAAGCTCTTAGGATCAGCATGACCTGGATGACTGAGAATTTACACCTAGACTTATGGAAAAAGGAAAAAGCCATTTTCATACATGAACACTGGAGATGGGAATGAGGACAATTTCACCTGCTCTTTATTAGCCGTTATTGTTTACAAAAGCGATTCCCCAGGAAAACTCACTGCTGGAAATAGGCAGCTGGGTGGGTATGTCTGAGAAAAAAAGTAAACTGTGGAAGTCAGTGGGGAGTTTTTTTCCTTTGCAACATGTTTCTAGCAGGTGGGGCTCCTTGAAGACTGTTGTGTTGTTTTTTCATACCACATGGATCTGAGAATATCTGCATTAGTTGTGTGGAAACATTTCTGCATAAAGTCCAGAATGAAGCTCAGGTGGATAGAGCTGTCGTCTACTAAACAGGAAGTCGGCAGTTCGATTCCCCCTGACTACATGTCAAAATGTCCTTGGGCAAGACACTGAACCCTACGTTGCCTCTCGATGTGCCTATCGGGTGTATGAATGTTTAGAAAAGCACCAAGTATGTTCCAATGTAGGTGCTGTATGAATTTGTGTGTGAATGGGTGAATGAACATGTAGTGTCAAAGCTCTTTGACTGGAAAAGCGCTATATAAGTACAGTCCATTTACCATTTTAGTCATCTACTAGCATCTGTTTACCGAAAAAAAACTCCCTTTTAAAGCAGGACTTTGGCAGAATTTCGCTCTTTGATGCTGCCAATGATGTCAATTCATCCCGTCTCTTCTCCAAGCTCTCTCCAGCCAGTAAAAGTCAGCCCAATTTTGACTCTTGTGTTGTCTCTTACTTTGTCACTTTCGCTCATTATTTTCTTTCCTTCCTCTAATAATCAGCTATGGTGCACATTTAAAAAGGCCAGTGTGTTGATCTGCAGTTGCTGGTGTGTGACGCGGTGTCGTAACCCAGCTGTCACGTGATGCTCCAGGCAGGAAAAAAAAAGTTGCATAATCTGGTTTCTCAACCTGGGGATGCTGCGGGGGTAACTATGGTTACAGCTTTGTACATAATACATGTCTTTATACCATCAAAACAAGTCAAAGCATTGAGTTTTAAGGTTGTAAATGTATGTAAAGGTGCTTTAAAGAAATCTTAAAGGCAAGACTCGTGGCGTTTTGTGCACCTGATTTTCCTTACCTCTGGGTGTAAGGAAAATCTTATCTTAAGGTGCTTTGTGAAACCGGCCGTGGTGTGTTTAAAGCTTGCTTGACTGCTTGAAGATAATTACACTTTTTGGGGGCGCAGTAAGGAATGATGGCAGAAACTACAAAGGTTAACATCTGGTGGTTCAAAATGCTGAAATTACTCCAAGTTGCAGTTAAAATAATCAGTATATCTCGCTGTGCATACATGCAACCATCAGGTGGAAACCTGACAAACTCGCCCTCTTCTATTTCCCCATTAAAATAAACCACACTTTCATGTTTTGCTTTGACTTTTCCTTTAACACATAACTGTTAGGCACAGCAACAGCAAAGGCAAGGTGGATGTTAAGATTCAGCTGAAAGCACTGACAACATAAAGCAGATGTCCTTTTGTTTTTTAATTCCTTCCTCAAACAGCAGAGCCTTTATCACAATAAGCCCTTTCTGCAATTTCCATAAGAACCACATTTCCACAAGCTGCTTGTAGCTCTTCATTCTCCTTATGGGGGTTTATGGATATGGAGCGCGCTGCCATGATCATAAACATGTATTCCTCTAATGGCAGTGTCTCATAGCTCATATGCTTGGCCTCCAATCACATGTAATAAAGTAGGGCTGTATGCCATCCAGAGCTGTGTACAAAGGCAGAGAGATAGAAGGGATGGAGCTTCATTAATTTGATGAATCATCTGTGAGTTGTGTGTTCATTAAATTCCATCAAATAATTAGTCTCCTGTCCTTGAGATGCTTGACTTCAACTTTATACAGTCACAAAAGCACATGTAGCATTTCAGCCATCTGATGTAATCAGAGACTCCACTTCATTAAAACATTTTTCCCAACTTTTTTATAGACTCTTACTCCATCTGTTGATAGAAAACTTGCAAACAAAGATCATCTCTGCGGATATTGGACATTTTCTTTCAGTTTGGGTCGTGGTACAGGATATGAAAACTGCAATCTGCTCATGTTTCAGCCGAAGTCGTGGCTAACATGAAGGCAGAGGTGGATAAACAAGCAAACTCTGGATTTATCATATGATTTTCTAAGCATCAATCACTACTATGAGGTCTAAACACAGTGAGGCTGAAAACACCTAAAACCTAAAACTGTGTTTGGAGATGAGTTGTTCCTGCATTAAAAGTTCACAGAAGAAATGTTGAGAACAAAGATGTCCAACAAAGATTTAAGCTTGACTCAAATTGTGATGGACCACAACAGGACACCTTCCAGTAAGGTTGCTGTGGTGACTGTATTCCAATATGGATGTTTCAGATAATAAAAAGAAGCAAAAACCATAACTTGATACTTTGTGCTACGGTTGTAGTTTGATGTCCAAACTCGGGGGTTCATATTTACTGCAAAATATCAACAAAAGCACATTTGTAGACATTTTACAATGCGAACATTGCCTCATTTATCTTGGACAATTTGCCAAAACATGAAATATTTCCATCCATGACAACTTCCCAAATTGTTTTTCAAACTTGAATCCATTAAAAGAACAACTATTTTAACAAAACTCTGTTTCATAACAAGCACAGTAGCCAGATTTGTAAAGAAAATGAATCTGTGGGATGAGCAGCAGAGTTGAGGGAGGCTCCCGTTAAAAACTTGCGAAATCTTCTCTGCCAAACCCAAACAGCTTATTCTGCTATTGACTCTTTTTTTGAGCTTCTTGTACCTCATGAGCTGACCATCAGGTGAATTACAGTGGAGAAGACAGGGAACAAAGTACTGATTGCCGCTCCAATAGGGTAACAGCTTTTGGTGGAGGCAGTGTGATGGTGTGGGCCGGCATCTCCCTCACTGGAAAAAAACAAAACTTACCTGCTGCTCATCCCTCAAATGCTTTTTCCTTACAAATATGGGACCATATAAAAGGGAAATAAACAGACTTTCAAACAGTATATGATTTATTGCTAAGAATCATTGTTACATCAAAGAAATAATCCATCAAAATTTAATTTCCTTACTTTTTATGCTAAATTTATATTTGTATTTTTTTGTATGTTTCAAAACTGGTAACTCCGTCCCAGCTATGCTAATAATAATTTGCCAAATTTGAGGATTATAACCATGTAAAAGGGACCAAAATCAAACCCTCATACCTCCCTGCAGGTGTGTCCAAGTCCAGTCCTCGAGGGCTACTATCCTACGACTTTTAGATGTATCCCTTCTCCAACACACCTGAATCAAAAAGCTGAATTCCTTCATCCGGATGTCATTCAGCGATGGCGAGGCCTGGTAAAGAGCCATTTATTTGATTCAGGTATGGAGAAGGGATGCATCTAGTTGCAGGATAGTAGTTCTCGAGGACTGCACTCAGATACCCCTGCCAAACAGCTTTAGAATAGCTCGTTTTACCAGGGAGAGGCCAATTTTAGACAAATTAGATGAAAATTCATATATTTTAATCTATTTTATACTTGACTTAAATTGACTCTTTTCAACAATAGGCACTTTATAACAGTACGGCTGTCAGATACACAATACAACATTTTATAGACCTCAGATCAGTGTGGGGAAGTTAAGCTGTAATTCTAACTTGTTGATATGTCAATAGTATCAGAGATAGACGAGTTCATATTTAGTACGGGCTAAATGTGTTCCATGTAATTGAGAAACATTTAATTACATAATGTGATTTGGAGGATGGTTTAATAGGAGCTTATATATGAGCGGTGTACTTATTGACAGGGATCTTTCTTTGTGTTTTTTCCTCCAGAAGTGTATGTGAATGTATATGTGCTGCTAAACAAACAATAAATACTGAATTTTATGCAATATTGTGAAGAAAAATGGCACAATAAACCATTTTACGACCTTGTTTGCCACAATCTTCCCAATAACTTTATTAGCACTAAACAAGAACACAACATACGGCATACAAATCTACTTAACTTCACTTTGAGTGGAATTTTAAAGCTACAAATCCTGGAAACACACTAGTGTGGACCTTTTAACCTTTAAATGTTTTTCTTAGACGGGTAGATTTATGATCACCCAGCTAAAACCCTTCCACCCAGTGTGGTCCAGTTCAAACAGGCTGATGTTACCGGAGGGTGAAGAGAAGAACACGTGGCTGTAAAGTTCATTTCCTCCTCACATTCACCCAACAGAGCATGATGGAGTCCAGATCACCATCCTTTACACCAGGGGTGTCCGGCTCCGGTCCTCGAGAGCCAAAATCCTGCAGGTTTTAGATGTTGATTCAAAACAAATGGCTCTCCTCAACAGCTTGTTGTCTAGTTCGGCCCTCGACGGCCGACTTTGGACACCTCTGATTTACACAAACGCAGAAAAAGGACATTTTTTACCTGCTTCTCTTAGATTAATTTCAACTTTCCTCCTCTCCCTGCTTAGTCTGCACTGAGATGAAACAATCATGGGGGAACGTGAACATACGACGTCAGCACAAACACAGCTCTGAACAACACAATGCCCACATGATCCCGCATTATAATTAGATCGCCTCATAGACACAGCCTTCCTCTGCTCCCATCCTCCGGAGTTTCACACACTCTCCAAAACACACGCATTCCTCCGGGGAAATCCAAAACAGTTGCGCTTTGTCTGGAAACAGTTAAATTGGTATAAATGATAAGGACATTACAGTTCAAACAAAGTCTGGATGCCACACACTACACTGCTTCGATTCAGCGTTGTGTTTTTCTGTGTGCGTTCATTGTGATTCTTTATTCTCACGGTCACACATGTCCGCCCATCTGAACAGTGGGAAGCGCTCATGCATTGAAGCTGCAGACGCACCGACTGAATTCATCGCTGTGTTTGGAGAACGAGGTTACAAACCATAAAATTTCACTCTGCAGTTTCACAATTTGATCCACTTGATTCAATCAGTGCTACAACAGTCACGTGGGACTCCATTCTCTTCAAGCATGCAAGCACACCCACTTCTGACCATTACACACAAACACACTCCCTTTCATTTCAAAAAGCAAATGCATGAATAATACAGTTTTTATTTCACAAAATGTTTCCTTCAATCCAAAGAGAATCAAATTTGAAATGTTTCAAGTCAGATTTGATATTTTAGGAAGTGAATATCCTCATGTTTCTCTGATGACTCCTGTCTGGCTGTTTCTTTACAATCGTTTTCAAGGAACCAAACTTTTCAAGCAACAGTTCTCCAGATACAGACCTATAAATCAATCCAAGCATAAAGAAAGCTCCTAACTAACGGGATGAGCCAGGGTTGTGCAGACCTTTTAAAGCCCCGCTAATGATTTTTGGCAGATTTTCACACTGCAGCATCCTCTGACAACAACTCTGACACAGCATCTGCTTTGCATCCTGCCTCTTCTCTGAGCCCTCGCCAGTCAGTAAAAGTCAGTCCAATGTTGACTCTTGTTTTATCTCTTGGTCTGTCACTTTATTTTCCTTGCTTCCTCCGATAAAGTCCTCTTGCGTTTTTTTGCTAAATCAGCCACAGTGTGCATTTAAAATGACCAGTGTGCTGATATCATGTTGCTTGCGTGTGGAGTGTGACGCGTGGTGCCGTAAAGCAAAAAAAATTTAAAATAAAAGTTGGGAAGTACAGTTTCCCAACCTTGAGAGACTGGAGAGCTAAGAAAGCTCCGGGGATGTGCATAATGAAAGTTAGGCCACCACCAAAACAAGTCAAAAGCACTGAGTTTTAAAGGTACAGTGTGCAGGAATTGCCTACATCTCGTGGTAAAGATGGGCATAGAAATGACTTCTCATGCCAAGCACAGTTGTGAATGTAAGGCGGCCGTCAGTGGCCAAAATTCCTCCAGACATAAACATGTTTCCATCTACGAGTGGATCCAGTTGCCTCAGGGGCAGCGATGACTGTACTACAGGTAACTAACATTGTGTACATGTGTACTGTCTTCTTCTATGGTCCTTTTAAGCCTTACTCATCCCAACAGTGCACTCTCACCTATCAAACGAAGCCGGTACTGCAGTTTTAAAGCTCAGAGAGTTTTCACTTCACACAGAAATTGTTTGCCAATTCAGAGACACCGTAGTAAAAATGGTGGCACAAATATGGTAGCTACCACGTATGTGGACCAAGCGGCAAGTAGATATAAATGGCTCATTTTAAGAGAATAAAAACATAATAGTTATTCTAATAAAGTGATTAAACACAAATAAAAACAGTTTTAATGATGTATAAAAATTTTCTGTCATTGACCTTTGAATTTGTTACAAACTGCACCTTTAAGGTTAGAACGTTATGTAATGTGATTTTAAACTGTATCTTTGGGGACTTTGTTATCAGCAACCCAATGTAAAGGCACATCATTGGGTTGCCAGTTTTTTGTGTTGCATCCGAGAAAAACTCATAAAGTAACACAGTTTGACAGGAAATAGTATTTTAGCAGCAACAAAGGGACTCCTCAGATGAACAGTATCTGAAAAGGTCCTTTAGAAATAAGAACAAATCCAGCAAAGACCTGACACAGGACCGGAGATGCATCTGGACCTTCAGTCGCTCCATCTACTGTTGGTCAAAGTCTCATCAGAAATGGTGTCCATGGCAGGATGGCTGAGCTTTTCCTAAAAACTAATCTATATAATGATAAGAAAGCTTGTCTAAGAAGGTTCAGGCTGTACTGAAGAAAAAAACGGTCACTAGAATTTTGTCTTATGAACTGTATTTCCACTTCAAAAAACCGCTACACCCATTTTTCATTTTTCCTGCAGATATATAAAAAGATAGACTGAAGACTCTTGCACAGTACTTTGTATCACTAGTTAATCCACAGAGATTCCACTGTACAGCTGCAACGAAGTGGCCCTCATTATTCTGCTTTGCTGCTCCTACTAGAGCAAACAGACAGGCCTTAGCCGCATATCAGCGAGTGCTTTCAAACAGCATGCCTGAGTTGCAGAATCAGAGGACAAACAACAGTGAAACAATCCCTCCTCGATCGAGCATTTTGAAGAGGTCTGCTGATATTATAGGACACTTTTCCCACAGTCTTTTACCATTTTATCATCTCTAAACCCAAACCCTAACTGTGTGCATTTGCAACCTCTCGTCACAAGCTGCAAACAGTGAAAACGTAATGATTAAGTCCACCACAATCTATCATGGTAAGGTCAAAGGAATGATGAGGAAGACAACCTGGCGGAAAAAAGGTTTCCAATTGGGATCCATTTTTCCTTTTAGGTTAAATGAATTTCCCACAACTAATGCTGATTAAATTGATAATCTGATTCACTCTACAGTCAATAACCTCAACAAAATTCACTTAAAACCATACAAAAGAAGTAAAACATAAATCTAAACATCAGAAAGGGCTGAACAAAAGAATATTTTGTATTTTGCTGCTCTAAAACCATAGATATCAACTAATGGATTACTTTTTTCCCCCTTTCAGTCTGAGTGGACTAACTGACCAAAGATGAATAACTATTATAACTCCAAGACTCAAATATTAGGTCATTTTTAATTCTGCTCTAGGAATGATTAAGGATCAGGGCAGCACATTTGTGTAACAATTTCTTTAATGTCTGGCTACTACAACCGGATAGCATGAACACTGTGGTTACAACATTGACTGGAGCACGTCCATGACAACGATCGTCCAATCACAGCGCGATAAAGCAGAGGATCGATGGTACAGTACTAATGGATTAGGAAGGTCCAACTAGATGTTCTGATATCTGTCAGCTGCTTCCATGTGTCTCTCTAAATAAGTAACGCACTGCAAATCAATATGTGGCAATCTGACTCACTAAACATTCAACTGGCCACCGATCAATAACACTTAGCATCCCCTCTCCCAACCCCCTAACAGGCTTAATGTGACAGAGGAAGAGTGATGGAGAAACAATATCAGCACACATACACAAACGCAGCTACACAACTCTGAAAGGGTCAGACGAAAAAGGGCCTGTCTGCTCCCGGAGTGAGCAGCGAGGAGAATAAAGACCCTCGCACCGACGTTTCCCAACCATACGCAGAAGTGTAAAAGAAGAGGAGCGAAGATCTCCACCACTTGACAAACTGACATGCTCTGCAGGAAAATACTCCTGTCTGCGTCTGCTGCCAAGACTCGCCTGCGGCCAAAATTCACCCGGTGCCAAAAGTCACTCAAGCATTTCTTTTTTCTTTTTTTTTTGTGCTCGGGGCATAAACCACGGAGATCACCTCGCTGAGAAAACTACCCTGCCTGCCCAGTGAGCCATTCACGGTTTCACTGGGTAATGATGAGATCCATATGAGCTCAATTACCGGATTCTTTTTTTAACTTTCTACTCTGTTTATGTATGAAAACTGCCCCAGCGTACTCTCGTTTTTATAACAAATTTCAAAAGTCATGCAGGTAGGTGTAGTCTCAACAGGGAGCAACCTGCTCAAAGCACATATTCAGTCGATAAAGCCTCAGTTTAGCACTAACTTAAAAAGTCAAATTCAAGCAAACTAGTTTAATCAACAGTCTGAAACAGATTTGTGATTATTATATTTTTCTATGATTTGATTATTTAATTGGACATAAATGTTGCACAGCTGCTTGTGTTTATACACCATTTAACCACTGCAAAGCCTGGTTGCAGAATGTAAAAAGGCTTGGAGGAAATTATGTTTATATTAATTCATTTTAGCATAAAAATGACCTCATTAGTCTGTCATTTAAAGCTCTTCCCTATTACATTATGAGGGAAAAACATTCATTATATCTAGTTGAGGGATTCCTTTGAAGGAACTGAAAAGGTTCCTTCAGATTGTGGGTGTCTGAGTTTCCACTGCGGTCTGAAGCCCTGCAAAGGCTGGACTTCTGCAGGTCTCTGTGAGGAGCAGACAGCAGTGATGTTACAAAAGAAAACATGCTCCAGCTGAGGGAATACATCCTGGCAATGTGGCACCGACCTGCAGGGTTGTGCTGAGGAGTCGCAGTTGTATTTGTGCTTTAGATCGTAATAACTGTGAAACAATTCGAAAAATATATTCTGATAACAAATATTTCTAAGTTTCCTTCTCTGAGTTAGCCGAGACAGAGAGGATATTTCCAAACTAAGACTATTTCGGGGGCTACAATATCTTCCCAGTAGTCGATTTAGGTCGTTTTCTTGCACTGGAAATGCCTGAGGAATGATCTGGGCTTGAAAAACAGCTTTGGTGAAAGCGATCATATAAAAGTTTGCTTTCTTGGAAAGCCTGAACTCTGTATCCTAGTAAACAGAAAGCAGTACACATGGGAAAAGATTACATACACAGACTTAAAAGTAAGAACTTTGGCAACAATAAAACTGTTCCATCTAGAACCACAGGCTGATCTGTTGAGTTATTCACCTTACAGGTTTTATGTTCCAAACACTCAAAGTGGATTTTTATTACAGATAAACTCTAAAGAGTCTTTATTTGCCCTTTCACACCAAACTGGTTCCAGTGCTGGTTCTGAGTCGGTAGCACCATCTGTGTCGGACCATCGAGGCTAACTAATACATGAGAGAACAACTGAAAACTGAGCTTTAATGTGTAATGTTGTCTCTGCGTTTATCCTCATTTTGTTATTGTTTCATGTTTAGTGGTGACCTCTACTACTGAACTGGCAGAGTTTCACAGCTAACGACAGCTGCTTCTGCATCCGACTCACATCCTGTCTCTTCTCTGAGCTCTCTTCAGCCAGTAAAAGTCTGTCTGATGGTAACTCTTGTTGCATCTCTCAGGTCATGTTTACATGACAACGCTGTGAGAGCAAGACGCAACGTTTGTGTTGCGATCTGGCCTCTCTTGCACACGACAAAGCGGGGTCGGGGGGGGGGGCGACTGCAACGTTTTGAGGATGGGCTCCAGGGTGGAATTTTCTCGCGATGCGGCATTGCGCTGTGTAAAACCCAAAGTGGAGGCTCTTGAATAGGACGACGTCACTGCCCACCGCGCACTCTACAAGCCACCTGAACAAACTAACAACAACAACAACAACGGCGAATCCCCGTGTTCTTTTTATGCTGCTACATCTTCATCTTCCCAGTGCCCAGTTGCACAGGAAGTGATGATTCTTGACCGATCAATGGATTGCAGGGTGTCAAGCTCCACCCTTTTGGGAGGGTCCCATAAAAGTGGGACCGTTCAGGTCGGATATTCTGGTGCATCATACCGAACCGGACCTGTTGGGGTGCCATCAAAATGAGCGAGAAGCACAGTTTTAAGGTCAGACGGTTCTGTAGTGTCGCTTTAAAGTGTAGATAAAGATAAGCCGTTTCCCTAAAATGTAATTTGAAACACAGCAGGAGATTTAAACAAGTGTTTTGAAAGGATGTTTAAAGTAATGTTAAGGATATGGCTCAATGGTGGATCTCTGGCCGAGGAAGAAACTGGTTCCAAGAAGGACGGCCCAGCACCAACGCATGATCAAAGTAGTGTGTATGTGTATTTTCCCATTATTTTATTTTATAATGGGCCTGCTATAGAGAAAAAATTAAGTAAGAGGAAGAAAAACTCACTGCATCCGTCCTCGTCACTGTGGTCCCCGCAGTCGTTGTCTCCGTCACACTGCCACTGGGCCGGGATGCAGGTACACTCCCCGAATGCACTGACCGCACATGTGAAGTGGTTCCTCCCGCACGAACATTCGGCACTGCCCCGAACACCTGCAAACACACAGAGGAAGAGGAGGTAACGACAAATCAGCCGCATTCAGGTTAACCGGCATGACTCCCTCAAATGTCGATAAGCGTATAAAAAAAGCTTATTTTTTCCATCGCTCAGAAAAACACAACATCCAGCAAGAAAAAAAGAAGAAAGAAATCAGATGGGGAGGATGTTTACAGTAACACGACAGTGTGATTCAGAGCTTTTTCATCACTTGAGAATCATAACACAGATTTGTACCCTTCTTTAATTCTCCACTGATACATCCAGCCTCCTTTGCTGCTCCCTACGTGGTAAAGGCAAGAAAAGTTTCAGAAAACCACAGCCATGTGTTGAAAAATCAGTTTAGTGGACTTTAATGGGATTCTTTATTAGATTTATGCAGCAGCAGTAAACTCTACGTTTCTGGGACTCTGGGCAGACTAAAAATAACCGTTTCTGAACTTCTGTTCACATCTCAAATGTTTAAGTGATTTAAAGGCAGCGCTGCTCATGCAAGTAAGTGCTTCCCGGCTGAAATAACACAAGTCTTTCACTCGTTTGTCAGAAGGAGTTTCCCCTCTAACACTAACGCTCGGAGCCGAACCGAACGCCCAGTTGTGAGAAAATGAACTGATAATTGGTCGTGTTCAGGAGAAAAGTTTAAATCATGCGTCCTCAGTGAATTCAATGGTTTGGTTTTCTTTTGGGTAACCACGGAGTCTTCCCATTCATCGCTTTGTCAATCAAAACAGGGAATGTGAGAATTTCAAGTTGTCCTGAGCTGCAATTACAAAGTTTGAAGTCAAACTGAGTCGCTCACTTTTGGGATTTCAAGTCTAAAATGTGATTATTTTTTTTTTTTTTAACAACTGGACAGCGGCGAAATGATACCATGGACTCAAATTTCCAGAAACATAACCCATCAGATGAGATTCCTCCTGATAAGTAGCATGAGCGGCTGGTAAAAGAGACACGAACCGATTCATTTTACAGATTTTTCCCTCCCCTCAAGCTTCATCCTCAAAGTATAAATCACTAACAGAGACATATGACAGTGTGGTCGGCAGGCATCGACGCTCATGATGAATGGAGTGATTAATAAGCTTAAAGTGTGAAAAATGAAGATTTTTGTCAATATACTTCCCGTAGAGATACAGTAACTCACTGAGGTGTCATGTAAAAAGTGTAACAGCTGAAGGATTTTACTGTTGCAAAGTGTTTTTTTTTTTTTTTTCTACTTTAAGTCAAATTCCTTCTCGCAGCCCTGATCGCTAGACTGACACCAGACTCAACCCTCGAGGGGAATAGTGATCACGTTGGGCTAAAAATGATAAATGTCTGAGCGAACTCTTAAACGTGCATCCATACAGCCCTGATTCTCCACCACAGCAGCAGAAAACACCACATCTTCAGACACATGAAAGGAAACCATGATCAGGAGTGGGAATAAATAAAGGTTTCCCCATTTTGCTCTCACTTTGAAGCCCATTAATGACCATCTGTGTGTATTTGTGTGTGTCGATTTTGCTCAAACTGGCCCGCCGCAACCCAAAGTTTCTTGGAGCGTGTGTGTGTGAGTGTGTGTGTGTGTGTGTGGTTCCTGGCCTCTTCACAAAGGCATCAGTCAACCCAGGAGGGCCTGGCAGGGAGAGCTCAGTAACCTTCAGATCCCTCCCACAGCACTAAATTAATGGCCTCTTTCTTTTCATTTCCCTCTCTTTCTCTTCATTTTGTCTTTCCACCATCCCTTCTTCACACTCCCCCACCCTCACCCCCCCTTAAGCTGCCTCCTTTATTTCTTCCTTTCTTTTTTTCCCCCCCTTTCTCCCCAAACCCCTTGTTTCCAGAACTCCCACTAATGGGAGGGAAACAAGGATGGCGTCATCCAAGTCTTCCTGTCTTTAAACTTGTCTTTCTAATTTTCTTGCGCAGTCTGTAATTCCTTAACTCCTCAGACGCCTCGGGGCGTGGCCTTCACCCTCCGAGAAGACAGGCAGGACAATCTCAAGACAGATTCTTGGGCCTCCTCCGTCGAGCCTGCATAGCTCATACTGCAGTGTTTTGAGCTGTGCTGGATTTGTAACCTTAAGCTTATGTGCATTTTATTCAGATGTGTGTGTGTGTGTGTGTGTGTGTGTGTGTGTGTGTGTGTGTGTGTGTGGGTTTGCACAGGGCTAAATTAGAGTCTTGGAGCTGGAGCCCAAGTCTTGTCAACATGAAGCCACATCAGAGGCCTTTCATTTGTCAAACATGCTTTAAAAAGCAGAGGTTACTGGGCCCGAGCAGAGCCCGAGAAGCTTACCGAGTTTAGCAGGAAGCTTTTAACCGAACCGCAAATTGACACAAATTATTCTGAAACGGTTTAGATGAAACCGACCAGTAAAGGTTGAAGATTTTCATTGTGGTGGTGTTACAGGGGTCCTGTTTGAAGGAAAAGCCAAACTGCCTGACTGCAGGTGAAATAAGGAAGTTAGGACCTCACTGATGCCGATAAGTTGTCAGTGTTATATGTCCTGCTGCTGGATAGCTCAGTGTTTTTATGCACACGCACACAAAAGCCACAAATTAACTTGTTATATGATAAATAAGCCTTAAAAAAAAAACTTTTCATGAGTCAACACATGGTTGTGTTAACGCTTAAAATGTCAAGCCATGTATTTGTTTTTACTATTTTTGGTAGGCCTATCTTTCTTTGAATGTAAAAATTCATGTCAAATCTCAACCCTTTTACACTTTTTCCTCCAGCTGTTTTTAGCCATTTACAGATATTTACCATCTATCCTCATAAAACCGGCTCAGCTCATTTTGACCATAGCCATAGAGGACCATTATTGTTGTTCCTTTCAGACAGACATAACTTTCTCGATCTTTGGCTGCTCCTGACTAGACATTGTTGGCAATTTAAGCTCTCTGATTGGTCGAAAGTTTAACTGAGAGTGGCTCCATCATAATTTCCAGGTCAAATTAGAGGTTTCTTGGCAACATAGTAGAGATATTCATCTTTTTATAATTAAAAAATCTGATAAATAATTTGTTGTCGTTTTGAAAGTGCTTCATGAATTAAGTGGTATGGTATAAATAATGGTTTTTCTCAAGGATCACTCATGGACTTACCATGTTGAGTCTCTGAATAAACACGACATTTTGCAGCTGGATTGCAAACCTCTTGGATGGAATATAAATGCCTGAAAAACTACTGTAAATCACCTAAAGGGTAAGCTATCAATCACAGTTTACTCCACAGAGTTACACATTACCATTTCTGAGAAACGTTTAACTATATAGGACCTATATTATAGGTGATAGCGCTCAGGGTTTAATCATTAGTTCACAGTTCAGTCTTTTTATCCCTGCCAGCAACAACAATCCCACCTTTAAGATTTTGTTTCATAAAGCTCAAAGATCCGGATGTTATCTGATATCTGACTGACTGATAATAACAAGAGAAAGCTCCCACAAAGAGCGCCCGCAACATATTTGTGTAGTTTGTCTGTCAGAACCAACAGATATATCGCTGTGCGCCGATAACACAAACCTACCGAAGAAGCAAAGAGAGAGCAATCAAAATGCCTGAGATGTGTTATGTAAGGTTGCAGACATGAACACACACACACACACAAAGAGCAGGCAGCACCCCAACGCCTTTCCAGAGCGCCAGCATGACAAGCCTCCGATGCATCACACAGATAACTGATCACATGCTAAGCTGCTCTGCAGAGACAGTAGGTCACTTTGTGCTGTAAGTGCGAGTTTAGCAATAATACACCCTTCTATTAAAGGCTGTCTTTGTGTAGCAGGACTATTAGAATCACCTCAGCTGTTCATTGATCTAAAGCAGGATTTCTTTTAAGGGCCTAAAAAAAAGAAAGGGAAGGGGGGGGGGGGGGACCAAAAGCAAGCATGACAGATATTAATATCCACTTATCTATTTATCTTTTTTTTTATTGATAATCACATTGCAGATTTGTTTAACAGCTTATACCGTATAAATTCCAGCAAGATGATTCCCTTTGTTGTCATTTGTATCAGTATCTACTTATTTGGCTAACTTTTCTTTCATGTTACCATGGTCTTCTGGTTGCTTTGGTTTGGTTTGTTCAGGTGCAGCAGTCCAGGACTTCATGGTTAAATTTAGGTCCAAATCATCGGAATATATTTAAACATCATTATTACAATGTGTGCATGTGTAATTGTAACTTTTATATAATGTACGTATATAACTTTTGTTAATCATGTAACAAAAACAAAGTAACTCGTATATTTACTTTGGTGTTATGAGTTTTAGATTGAATCTATTGTACATTTGTCTCAATTCAGGATCCACGGTTGTAATAAAGAGTTGTTATGCTGCTTAAAATATGTATTTTTTTTACAGAGTTTGCTGCTGTGTGGTGATATTCAGCCTCGTCAAGTAGCGCAAAATTGTTAAAAAAGTTGACAGGAAATATTTGGTTGCAAAAAACAAACTCTCTCTCTCTCTCTCTCTCTCTCTCTCTCTCTCTCTCTCTCTCTCTCTCTCCCCCCC
>JAOXYM010000001.1:5331329-5341685 GCA_028567055.1 Leptatherina wallacei
ACAATTCCCTCTAAACTGAAAAGCATCCGTCATCAACACACCTGCGTTTGTCCCATTTAGAGTCAAAATCCCTTCGTAATATTGATTGTCCTCATTAGGCTCCAACAGATATCAGATTTCTGGAACCAATACTGACAAGATCAAGTACTTATATATATCTAGCCCTGTAGCACCGGGGTCCGAATACAGCTCTGTCTGAGATGACCGGCCTTAGATCCACACTAAAACCGCAACATGTTGTCCGTGTTGTCTAAAAGTCTCTCAACCAGCTGACTGAACGCTGCGCTGTCACTTATTTTTTATTTCAATCTTATTTAAAACTTTTTTGCTAGAGACCAAATGATGTCTTTTAGAAGTATGGCCTGGCCAACATGGCAGGAATAACGCAAACAAGAGGATGTACATTAAAACACACATTAAGACATTAACAGAATATTAAAACAAAGATTATTCACCAGGTGAAACCATCATGGAGCAACATGATCAACATGTTCGTGACAAAAGTTTGAAACTAAGGGAGGCTAGCAACGGTCTGGAGCTTGATTGTTTTTTTCCCCAACAATAGCTGTATAGATAAACATGTAGCCGTTACAGTTTAATTTGCTGGTTAATAAGCTGCTAAAAGCAAACTGAAGACCTCCCCAAACATGTGTAACATGTCCATTTTTTGTATTGATCTCATCAGTTGTTATAGCCAACTAGCCACGTCCTCCGTCAATGCTAATGTCTGAGTATAGACTAGTTATTCACTCAAAACAGTTCAGCACTCAATTTAGTTCACTCTCTAACCCAGAGGTGTCCAGCTCCGGTCCTCAAGGGCCACAATCCTGCAGGTTTTCAATGGTTCCCTGCTCCAACACACCTGACTCAAATTAATGAGTCATTGTGCAGAACTTCCTAAGCTGCTGGATCCATTTCAACACACCAGACCTTGAGTACCGGTTTTGGACACGCCTGCTCTAACCAAACACTTTAAATCATGAAAGATAAGACGTACTGGTTTTAATGGTTGGAAGTTTTCCTTTAACATCTTTTCAATGAAACGTGTGTGAGCAGCTTACCGATTGCTGGACTGTTGCTAACAACAAAAATGGTTGTGATAAGAGTTCATTGTTGTGATGGTTGTTAAGGACAGGGTGCATTAAAGTTTCATTGAAAACAGGAAGTGATAAAGGTAACTTGTAGTATTTTGGAGGATGACCAGCCCACAGTACATACACTCATCAGAAAAATGACTCAACCCCTTTTAATTTGGACTTCCCTTAAATAATTTTTCTGGGAACTGTAATCAGTGCTATTAAGTAAGGAGATGAAAGAGTTATTGAGTGACACCAAAGCACTTTTCAGTAGACTGCTTTCATTAATCCGACGGGAATTGAACATGTCGCTGTCATGTGTGCATTAACCCCCTGGAGTTTCTCCGCAGCATTTTGACATGCCAATCTGACAAGGTCACATGACTACACATGACTTTCAACAAGTTTAAACCTCAGCAGTCACATTAATGTGGCAGTGGTGGGTTAATTAGAAATATGACCAGACAGAGAAGTCTGACAGACCACGTTATGTGGAAAAAAGTTCTGTCTAAACTTCACAACTTCACAGTTCTCCAGAGAATAAGAAGCTCACTCTGTTAACACTTAGATTTTTTTAGGACCGCCATAGTTTCTAATCTCATATTCAATGAAGACAGTAGGGCTGGGACGATATGCTCTCCTCCTGATTCGACTCTTTCAGGATTTTTTGGGTCCCGATTCAATTTAAGTTTGATTCTTCAATATGGGCAATTTTTGTAATTTCTAGTTTGCTTTTTTAACGCCGTGTGAAATTTTTTTATAATGACGATATCTACAGATTATATCAGGAGCCATATTTCCTTAAAATGTGAGTCAGTTTTTGAAATTCACCCCGCATCAATACATATGTATATAAATGAAGCATTTAAATGAGGAAAAACGCCCCGTTTGGCAAAGCAAATTTGCTCGGCACAAAACAGTAGCCAGACCATCAATCTGCTGCTTTAAAGCTGGACAAAAGTTAGAAAAACATTGGGGGAAAAAAAGTTAAAATTTTAAAATTTTAAAAATTTAAAAAAAATAAATAAATAAATCGTCAAACAAGACAAAAACAAAAAAAAAATTGCGATACATATGTGAACAGGGGAGTTGATGTCCTCATGCGTAGTAATGTCTCAAAACAAGTGACACTTGTCCCAAAGAAATAGGAAGACCTGACACAGGATCAGAGATTCATTTGGACCTTCAGTTGATCCATCTGTTGGCTGAAGCTTCATCAGATATGGTCTCCTTCGAAGGATGGCTGACAAGAAGCTATTCTTCAGGGAGAAAAACGGTGAAAAAAGGAGGCTGAGATGCCAAATAACACAAGAACTTGACTGAAAATCAGCGGCAACAGGTCTATCCTGAAGAATAACTAAATAAATGACAACATTTTTTAGAAGATTCAAGTTGTGTTGAAAAATAGTGCTGCTCATCCCAGATACTGACTTTCAAGCTCATTAGAAATGTACAAACTTTTTTCCTTGTATACTGTATTTCCTGTCTTGCACAGTACTGGTCCTACATCTCCAACATGACCAAATCAAATTTCATCTATAAAGCCCTTTTCATACCAAAAAGCAGCATAACATGCTTTACATGATAAAAAACTGTTTCTGCAAATCAAAAACAAGCCTTTACATACCAAAGTATATAACCAAAATGAAAACTCACCTATACACACAAAGCATATGTATACCCCCCCCCCATCCCATTTTGCACAAACATAAACTCCACTCCCTAATATCAGGCTGGACGCTGCTATGAAGAAGCAATATCATGGGGATCGGTCCACACCAGAAGCCACCACAGGAACTGACCAGACCAGGGCCGGCTGGGGCCCACACCGTGGCCATCAGGCTGCGGTGGAGGACCCGCAACCACCCAGACAAGCTCCAGGCATGCAGGATCCCCATAAGGCAAACACTGGAAAACAATCGGGTTAAAAAGATCAAAATAAATAAAGAACCTTGAAAATACGGTTTTATCCATTTCATTATTTTCAAAAGTCCACTGTATCTCTTTAACATTTAACCTCATTTACATCCAATTTTTTCTGTAACTGGTTATATAAATCTTCTCCAAATGCCCTCCCGCTTTATGTTGCTCCCACAATGCCCAGCAGGGATCCTCAGGTCCCACACAAAAGCCCCCAGGCAGCCTGGATCACAGCTAGACATGTTTAAAAAACACTGGTGGAGCTCTTTCTCTTCTTTATGCACTAATTTCTTTCTGCATTTCACTCACTCCCCTTCTAACATTTTTTTTTAAGTTTCATTCCCCCACAACCATCTCCTTCCTCCTCTCACTTCATAAGGAGGTACAGGGGGGGGGGGACTCCTAACCACAAAAAAGAAATGAGGAAAAACAGAGGGTAGAGGGGGTAAACAGGCTTGGTGATTGATTAGAGGCAGAGAAGAAAAATGGTGGAGTCTCAAATGAAACACAGAAGCAGCTAGAGATGACTATTCACATTCATTAGAGGGCACTTTTCAAGGCCTCCTTCCCACTCAGTTATAGTGAAAAGACTGACTCTTCTTTTAGAAACACTCTGTCAGAGAGAAAGCAGTTTTCCTGTAAATAGACTCACAGAGCCAAACATCTCTCTGAGCCACTCCAAAAACATTAAACTCACCTCTCACAGGCAAATTCTAAAGGAGAGATTTTGATGCCAATAAAAGAAGAAGAAGAAGAAGAAACATCCAATACTACCACTGCCAATGACACAAATAGTGGATGTGAAAAGAGATTTTTTCTATCTTGGCTCCTCGGGACCGACAAGAACCTTGAGGAATCCTTGAGTTTGTTGAAGCATTAAACAATGTGCTTTTCAGGTTGTAAAACGCCATCAAAAGCCAAATTCTGCATGGAAATCCTGCAACCCATAATCTTAAAGGAATCATGATTTTTATTGGCCAGATGTTCTTCACCTCTAATATGCGAAACCCAATCTAAGCCAGAAGTATGCACCGTTATCCGGTATTCATTGTGCCTTCATCCTCAGTGGTGGCCATTCAAAACTGGTTAAATTCTTTTACCGATAGATGCCATCTGATGAAAAGATGGTCCATCGGTTCATTTGGATGCATGACTGTAAAAATCGCAAAACAGTGGAAACTTTCTGTCCCCCATCAACCCAATGCAAGGCTGCCTGTCTGTTTTTGATGATGAAGAAACAAGAACAGGTGGGCCAGTGGCTCCAGACGCATGGACACGCATGTTATTATCGTGACAGAGGGATTATGGCCCGAAGCAAACAGCCTCCTGAGAGGACATATGATATCTCATGACATCATGCTGGACAATTGTCCCCTTCACAACAACATGTGCATGTACTGCATAGAAAGCCCCAGATTTCTGTGCTTGATCGCAAACTGCAAACGGTTTGACTTACGAGGCGCAAGTTGAAGCGTTTTTGTATAGAAAGTAACGAGAGCAGGTTTCTGCATTTCTTTTAAAGAAAGATAAAGATGTCCCAAAAGCACAACTATTAATTTTTCCCTCCAGGAAATCCCTTCTGTAAAAAAGTAAACTTCAGCATCATAAAGTTTAGGAGAAACAGATCATAAATATATCCTGATGATGTACGCCAAGACCCAAATATGATGAAAAATGGAAATAAAGAGGACCTTTAGCTGCTATCTCTTTAACACCATACCATCATTTTTATGGATTTTATCATCCGGCCCCTGAAGGTTAAGTCATCTTAAAAACACAGTCACCAGAGCTGCCAGTGATACCGCATCTATCCAGCTTCCCTTCACCCAATCCATCCAAACTGGTTTGCTTTGATGACCCATTTCCTTCCTCTGATTGCAGCCTCTTGGCCTTTTCACTCTTTTGATTTTCTTCCCCTCCTCACTGCACCAGTTGGACCTTTAACCTCTAGTCTGTTTGGTATTCTCTTCAGCGTCCAACATCCCTCTCTCTTCGCTCTTCATCCACTTATTCCTTCATTGTTTCTCAGTCTGTCGTCCCAGTGAAAAGAAGCAGAGTTTTATAGCGCTTGCTGCGTTTTTCTTCATCGTACAGACATTCGGTGGCCTCCAGCTCCGGGACATATCATCCTGACTCCGGGAAAGGAGACCGTCTCTTTTTTTATTTGCCTCTTAAGTTACAAGACAGACGATTATTTAAGCAGAGCTCTGCTCTAGCGAAGGCCTGTTATAAATCTGGGCCGATTTAGAATGCAAAGACAGCTTCCTGGATGAGGTCGAGGCTGTGGGGATACACTGAGACTTGATGGTATGAACAGGGTTTAGCTTCAAGAAAGTGTCAGTAAGAAAAAGCAATGGACGATTCATTGTAAGTAAAGAAAGGGTAGGGGGATGCCATGGTCTGGGTAGTTAGGCAAAGGGGTGTATATTTGGTGGTAAAACTCTTCTGTAATTTGGGAAATATGTCCTATAACCTCCAGCAGCATCACTCACGCTGTAAAAAAAAAAAAGCGTATTTTAAAATCGTCCCCCCCATCTCTCTCATTTTTTGTAGCTCTCCCAGCTGGTGTGATCAATCCCATCGTTCCCATCAGGAATGTCCAAATAAAATTCACAGTGCTGGTGGTCCTGGTCCAAGTCAGGAAGATTAACGCTGATACTGAAGAGACGGAGCTGAACCCAGTGAGCGAAGGTGATGGAAAGCAGAAGAATCAGTGCATCCAAATCCACCGTTGTGCCGTAATAACGTGACTTCAAGCTTAGTTTATGGCCGCCGTTTTCAACCTCATGCCGGGTGGTGCATGCCAAAAGTGATGACGCTTCTGCTGGAGTGCAATGGTGTCGTTTCAGCTGGTTATGCACCTCCAAAATGTTGTAACCTGGCATACGGTGTGTACAGAATTGATTATTAACCCTTTATATTTCAATCAATTTACAAGAGACCCACCAATTTAACATCACCTTAAGTCACCACAAACAAATAACCATGCTTACACACTTATTTAGCCAAAAGCTTTACGAGTTGTGCATCACAAAGTACAAGCAGCACAAAATGTTCCTCCTTTTTCCATTGGAGGAAAAGTCATTAACACCTAGGTTCTCCTGCAACGCTCACTCGAACTTGTCTTTTTTTCCACCTGAGAAATCCCAGTTTCCAAACGCAGTTCCAGATGAATCAGTCAACCTGTTACAGCAGACAGATTTTTAAACTGTGGATGTCCAGCAGTAATCAACAACACTTGCTCAACTCCTTGTCCAGAGCTGGAGGAGTATATTAAGCAGCATGGCAAGAAAACCTCATGCTGAAGTATAAAAGTTAATTATAAGGCTGCTCTGACACCAAAGATACTAAATCCAATAACTAATGTTCCTACAGTCTCTGCCAATTCCTCCCCTGGTCTAACTCACTGGCTGTGTAATTGTGCACTCTATATAATGATATGGGGAGTGGGTTACAGCTACAAGGACCTTTACAAAGAAATGTGTTCTCATTGTAAAATTATTTGGATTTACACATTTAAGATATGCTTGAAAATTGTGCCTTCATTGTTAAAAATTGAGATGATTAACTTATAGTTTGAACTCTGATGTATTTATTTGCTTACCGGATGGCATTTTGGACCGTTATTTATGTTTTGACTTATATATATCCGATTTTAAAGTTAAAAAAATTTGAGTTGGTGGGTAACTACCATATATTTAACTGAGAGAAAAATGTAAAAATTTTTCTCAATTCATATATGTGCTGCTTTCATACTGCATCCCAACCAGAACTTCAAAATATTACATAATTCTGATAAAGAACAACAACCAATTTTTGGAAATATATACCAGAACATGGATCTTTTAAAAAAAAACTTTTGGGCTTTTTGGTTTTCAAAACAAGGCTTCAGACTGAAAACACTGCCACACATCAACCAATCCAAGGGGTATGCATGGCAATATGTAACTACCGTTTGCATGCAGCAGCCAGTGCATGAGAGCAGTTGCAAAGCTGGTCAAAATCCTGGAAGGAGCTTTGGGATCAATAGGCCTGCCAACAGCATTACTCCTTCTGGCCCACAGGGCCTGTCTATGGACACAAGAGCACAGGGACTTTAACTCTGATCTTATTTATGTGCGCACAAAGGGCAGCACAAGGGGTCTTTTGGTGAGGCCTGTTCAAACAGAAGGCCGGTGCGGATGGGTCTTTAAGGGGGCCGGGCCACATTGACTCTAGGGAAGAGAGAGCGCCTGACAGGTCAGTCTTAAAGCCTTAAAAAATGGGGCCGGGATCAGGGGGTACCAAGGGAGGGGAGAGCGAGGGAGCCTCACCCTTCTCCCTCAATTCCCCAGAGACGAGAGGGGGGGCCACAGACAATGAGTCTGTGCTGTGGAGCTAAGAGGAGCCAAGAGCGAGAGCCGGCCAGAGGAAAGTTGAGGCAGGCAGGTGGGGCGTAGGGGACGGCGGACAGGAAAAAGGCCTCTACCTTGTCCCAGCCTTCGCAAAGCTCCACACAAGCATTCCTCATATATCTCCAACACGGAGGCCTCCGTGGACCTCCGTCCCCATGGGCAAGAGGAACAGCGCTAAATCAAACGGCCATCCAGCCCCCTCTCCAGGCTGGCAGAGCAGCCTCTGATTTGGAGGATGAAGGGCAAAAGATCAAAGCCCTCAGGAGGGGAACACAACAGCTCCATCCAGCTGGACGCTTCCCTCCTGTCACCTCAGCGTGGGGGTGCTGACCAGGGAGCCGTTTTGTGAGCGGGGGTGGAGTACGCCATCATAAACTGCAAAACAGCAGGCACTTGGTTGTAGCGTGCATGTGTGTTTGTGAGTGTGTGTGTGCTATTTATGTGGAGGGGGGTTGGCTAAAGTCAGATGTGACACCGTGAGCCGAAGCGCAGATCTGTCACGGCTGTCATTGTTGCTTAGCAATGAGTCGAACAGAAGGAGAGAGACGAACGAGGAAGAAAGAAGTGAGCGGCAGAAAAACAAGGACGAGAGGAAGAGAGCGGAGGATAACGGTGGAGAACTCGGCCCTTGGGATTTTCACGAGTGTCCCGCGAACATCTTTATGTGTTTTTCTGTCTTGGTTTCCAAATCATCGAAGTGCACAAAAAATTTGCCCAGTCATTGAATTTATGGCTGCCTCAACCCAACCGTGACCCCCTCACCCCGAGTCCACTGACCTGGAAGCTATGTCCATTTGGGGCGGCCATTTCCTTACTCTATAAAAAGGAGGCAGCGGAACTGAAGGAGACTGAGGGTGAAAATGGAGGGGCAGAATCATTAACTACCAGCACAATGACCAGAGCTGTGTCCGACTACAGCCCACTGTTTTGAAGAGGTCGACCTCTAAAGATCTGAGCGCTCCACAGCCAGCAACACTCAGCCCTCACTGAGGGGAAAAGCAGGCCTCTGACAGGGCTTAAGGCCGAGGCAGGGAACGTCTATAAACAGCTGGTTGATCACAAACAACAGAGGAGGAAAGTGCCAGGAGAACTCTTTTGTTTCCCAACGAGTCAAAAACTGAGCCAAATTGGACGAGCTTCTGTAGTGCGAAGCGCGGATGATAAAACTGACAGATCAGATGTTCAAATCTGACGAAATATAGACATAAAGGAACAAGATGGATGCAAATCCAGGTCCTAAAGTCACCACACCTCAGCCATCAATCTTCACAGCTCCATAGCTTGGCATCCGTCCTCCTGGCCGATGACCTCAGGCCAGACTGGGTGTGATAGTCTGGTCTGCTGGTTGTGGCTCAGAGCAGTTCAAGGACTCCATGTCCATTTGTGCAACGATGTTCAGTCTCAAGGTTACACCAAGGCTCAGGCAGCCAGACTTAACTGAGAAAGGGAGGGTCTGGCCAACTCCCAATTCTTTTTTTTTTCTTCCAGCGCCAGCTTCTGTGAAACCCTGAGCTGTGTGAAATCTTAAGTCCGGCATGGCAGATAACATTCATACCACTGCATCAACGGCGCCGTCCCAGTGTCTCTGTTAAAGACTGGTGTTTGGCAACAGTTCAGATTAGCCTCTGGCAAAGTCAACAGTGTGATACAAAGATGGGTGTGTGAGATAAATAAGGAAGCAATGAAATGACTGAATAGGGACATTAAAGGAACAAGCAAACCCTTGATGATAATCCTGCTTTCTGTTTCTTAATGAATGAGAGAATGTTAACATGCTTATTAAAAATGACACCCTGATAAACTTGCAGTATTACAAGCTAGTTGAATCCGAACTGTTACGGAAGTATCAATCACTCAATTGTTACACCAAAAGCATCTTGCAGCAGAAGCTTTGTATGTCAAGAACCTCTCAGCAGAGTGAATCAGTTACACGTTGATGGTTCAGCCTCCTCTCATGAAGCCCACACTGAGATATAGATGCACATGTAGTGCCAAAAAAAAGGATGAGTATATTTAGCATCTCTTCCTTTTGATGTTCTCCCCAACTCCTCCCCTTGCCTGCATTTCTCTCTCTCACTATTCCTCTCTAGTGCCACTGCTCTGCAGATAAGATGTGCGTCTCTCCCAAAGGACTGGAAATATCTGCAAGGGCATTGTAAACACAGTAAACAGGGCACACAACCATGAATCAGCAAAGAGGTCCTTCGATGCTGCGTTTAACAGGAGGTGTGCACCAGCTTCTAAAAGAAAATAGAGCAATTTCAACAGTGGAAGTGAAGCACATTCGTTGGCGTCGCTGCTTTTATGTGAAAATAAGCTCAGTCAACCTCGGCTGCAGAGAACACTTGTCACTACTCTTTGTTCTTGCTGACCCATGATGCCTTTCTGCTGCGTGGTTTGACTGTAGCCCGTCTTCTGGGAAATAAATAGCTTAAAAGGTCAAAGTGGGACATCTAACAAAAGCAATAAGACAAATAAAGACGTGTCGATGTGCGTAATGAGGCCAAAAACTGCTGTTTCTTTAGAAATAAATCCTTTAAGAGTTTGAAAACAAAGTAAAAAAATATGTGTCGGAACAGGCTTCAAATACCTTTGGATATAATCAGCCTCGTGACCTTCTGCCATGCTGGTGACTGTTGCGGTATCACAACAAGTTATCTTGCCTTTTAAATAAGAGATGGGATTATGACTTTTTCTTGAAAAAAATGTTTTTTGCCTTCATTAAAAAAAAGAGGGAAAACTGATATGCTTAAAACACTTAAAGCCAGATTTTCACGTAGAAGATAAATCCTGATGGTTGCACGCAAATGTCACAGATATGCAGCGACACCTGGTCCTTAATCTTGATGTAGGAACATTTAAGACATGACTTACAAGGCTTGTGGAGACTTAACCCTTTGGTGCATAGTGTCCACTACAGTGGACATCAATCTGACAGCTTGTTTCTAGTATATTTATGGGTAGGG
>JAOXYM010000001.1:5341785-5356048 GCA_028567055.1 Leptatherina wallacei
GACTGTGGAAGTATTATTGTGTGTAAAAAAAACATCTGGCACTATTTCTTAATAATTCATGAATCAAAGGGTTAAGTTTGATATTTTCAAGGAGTCAGTGGGGGAAGAGTAGCTGAGAGTCATCAGCGAGGAGCTACAGCCAAAGAAAAAACTGCATTTCTCATGAACCAGTTCTTTAAAGCTAGTTATAAACTCAACAACAACAGAGAACATTTCAATCTTGACGTGACGAGTATGAGACAGTTGGTTATGGCCTGGTTAATTCATGTTGGAGGACAAACTTTGTCCACGGCGGGGGGTTGTGCATGAGGCAGTGTCCGTGTCTTTATATGCCAGGTGTGTTGTAATGATTTTTGTATCTCCTCGTCGCCTCGGCCAGCGGTTCCTTCAAACTATTGTATCCCTCGTTGAATCTTTCCCATCAGCGGGAAACCGGAAACTTTAATATTCACACTTTTCCATATTAAAACAGGCTCAAATTTACAACCAATCACACAGTTGATCTCAGATGAGAAACAAAAGTTCTGCCCAGGCGATGTGTCAAGAACAAGATGGAAGAACTCTGAAACCAGAGCTGCAAGAACAAAAATGGTGTTGTTTTAGAATGGTGTCTTTGCTGAATATGTAAGAAGGTTGAGAGGTCCTTCCTTCGGCTGGAGTCCATTTCCACTGGAGGAGCCAGAAGCTAAAGGGTTTTAGGGGAGATATTTCAACCCTTAAAACAGGGGTGTCCAACTCCGGTCCTTGAGGGCCAGAATCCTGCAGGTTTTCAAGGTGTCTCTGGTTCAACACACCTGACTCAAATGAATGAGTATTTGTGCAGAGCTTCATAGGCTGTTGTATCCTTTTAATTTGAGTCAGGTGTGTTGAAGCAGGGAACATTGAAATCCTGCAAGACAGCGGCCCTGGAGGACCGGAGTTTGGACACCCCTGCCTTAAAAGGTCCCCAGTGTTGAAGCAGTACTTTTCAGACTAACCTGAACCTGTAAGGGTGGAACGTTCAGCAATGAACATTTCTGACTTGTTGCATATTCCGGCATTGCATTTCCACCTTTATATCGCTGACATTTCAGCTTTGAGATCCACAATAACTTGTAAAATCTGATGTAACCTAGAAATACTGGTTACTGTTACTTATCTATTTTGGTAGCTCCAGAAGGAATGAGGAGACAGGGCTCAGATTGTGACATAGAGCACTAAAATCAGAATCATAAAACATCTCCAATTGTCTCACTGAGATCAAGCTGCAAGGCACAAATAAAAACCACCAAAACTCTTGTTAAAATGTGAAACATTAACAGATTTTTAGTAAGCTGAGCTGATAAGCTCCTTGTGTTTCTGCAGCAGAGAGGGAGATAGCAGAGAACAGCGTGCAGCACCAGCTGCACGGTTGGGAGAGCTCCAGATTGACAGGTTGCTCCAAATGTGAAAAGAAAGCAGTGAAATCTGAGCATTAAGATGTTAATCTCTGATCTTGCTACAACCATTATATTCCGAGAAAACAAAAACACCCCGAAACCCACGGAAATGTGTAGCACTGATTGATTTCGAGTTAATAAACTGAAGTGCACCGTTTTTGTTTGCTGCTGATCTGAGCCGGAAGGCACGACTGTCTCTGCAGGGGGGCAGTCCTGATAAGAAGCCATCAAATGTTAACCCCAATTGATTTTTTTCACAGTAGTTATGATAAAAATGATAAAAATTAGTTATGATAAAAATGTCCCAAAACCTCAGAAAAATGTGCAAAAATTCTGTTAATAAAACTAAAACAAACTTTCTGGTTTAGATGTAGGCTCAGCTTCCCAGTGCGGAGACTGGAGAGTAAAGATGGGGTGGAGGGATACTCTTTGCTGGATTTCATTTGTCTAATCTACCGTGAAACCTCATTGCAGAAATCTAACAGATCCAGAGGTGAAATAAGCTTTTAGGTCCTGGAAGAACAACTCGGGGTCAGTAATTTTAGGGTGATGCAGGTCATGTAGTCAGACCAAAATGATTGCACTGGTGCACTGGGAGTCTGGCTCACACAACTAATCACATGGTTTCTAAAGAATATATGCAAGTAAAAAAAATTCCAGATAATTTTTTTCCTTTTTAACCCAAGTTCAAAAAGTTATCTTTCCGGACCATTTCAATTTATTTAACTACTATATGAAAAAGGAGGAACTTTTTCACTTTAACTTCCATCTTTTAATTTATTTGCCGAGGCAGCGCTTTCAAACTTATGACTAAGTTCATGTCCTTTGTGCAGCAGGGCACATTCAAAGAGGATCTTAACAAATTAAGATAGTTCAAAAGTGCATCATGAGTTGTGTCTGTGTTAGGTCGTTTGTCACAACACTGAATGGTGGCTCTGTTGCAAAACAGCGAGCCCTGAGCCGTCTGACTGATCAGCAGCACGAGGTCAGCATTTGATGTTCCCTGGACATTGTTTTAGCTTTATTAAAATGATCCCATCATTTGATTTACCACTGGCTCAGTTTCCGTTCAGGGCAAATATAAAAAATGATGTAGAATATGGAAAAACTAAAATATCACGTGGCCTGGTGGAGAATAGAGACTTACTGTAAATCCTCATGGGTCATAGAAAGATAAGGAGGTTACAGAAAGGAACACACCTCTATGCTATGCATTTCTAACAGCTGTGAAGCAAAGTTATACAACAAAATTGACTTTATTCTTCAGTGGTGCAGATGAAGGCCATTTCACACTCCAGTTGCTCTGCTGTAAACGCACCAGAAGGTGGATGACAAGTAAAGCATCCATCCACCCATTATCCTCACCGTCACTCCCTTCCCGAACACAAACCGAGTTCAGAAGCAGTTCAAGGGTAAGAGGAGGATTTGTTTGCATTCCAGGGCAGCTTTCATGCTGCCTAAATGGTCGGACAGGTGTTTGTGCATCCTGAAGGCAAATAACCTCTGCGCCCTCCACTGACGGGCAACAGGTCACTTGATGTGAGGGGAGAGGTTTGTCATGGGAAAGGATGAAAGGGTGCGGTGGTGAACAAGCACACTCCCCCACTAAGAATAGCTGTCGCCCAAAAACCCCAAAGGCAGGAGGAGGAGGACGAGGAGGGGGGCTGGGAGCTGACACCCTACACCTGAGACTGAGCGGAGGGAAGGAGGAGTTACAGTAAGTAGCAGCTGAGAGCATGTGTGGCAGTTTTCAGAAGGACACTGGAATGGTGACGAGGGTTTAGCTCCGGACCGGTAGGTCTATTTGACATTGGAAGCTGATGAGGTTTACATCATTTTTCTTTTACCAGAAAAGAGCATCAAGAAATGTGCTGGGCATGCAGAATATGGGCTTAAAATAAGACTATTGAACACCTGGTAGTGGCTACACACTTAGAGCGGGAGGCTGCATCCATCATGGCCCACATCTACAGTTTTGTTTGGCCCATATTTGGTGTCGATTCCATGTGAGTGTTGTCCATGTCAAGACCGGCTCCTCATATTTGGACCACATGTTGCCCATCGGGATGTCACGATTACTTCATTTCACAATTATTTGGGGTTTTAAACGCCAAGATTAAATCAATTGTAAAGATTCCCCAATATCCTCACTTTTCATAGAAGATCACGTCTGAACTACGACAGCACATCAGCGCAACTAGCGCACAAAGTTGTGTTCATATGGGTCATCCTGCTGCCATCCTCTAGATCTAAGGCTTGTCTGTCAGAAACTCCATAAATGACGATTAAGTGGTTTTTGATGGATTCTCTTCACCGTTGTCACAAAGCACCTACATGCCCCAAATCGCCGAGATAATGTCAAATTCTGATTTTTAATCTAGCATGAGTACCAACTTCATGCAACTTCATGTTGTTTATGCATTAATGCATAAAAATAAATAAATCAAATAACATGTTTATTCCACAGATTATTCTCTGCAATAATTTAAAACAGTCCTAATTAAAACTTAAATACCTATAAGGAGGGTTCATGTGATTTACAAATTTGTAGTGTTGGTAAATTAATGAATGCATAATAATCGTGGTTATTTCTTTCACAGTAACTGTACCATCGCCATTGGCCCACTAGATGCTCGCCATAATCCATGTCCAAGCCAACAACTGACATCTGAACCACATCTGGCCCACACAACATTTCCCAGTGCCGTAACTGCCAAAAGTAGCCTGGATTAGGCCCAAACGTGCCTGCTATCTGGGCGATAAGCTTGCACTGGTAACCGAGTTGCTGGGGCAACAGATGATTAAATGATGATTATGTCCAATACAGATACTCCAATATCCTGGATGTGCGCTTGTATCATGGAGGCTAAGCTTCTAGCTAGTTCATTAGCATTATAGAGGACGCTAATGCCAGCTAATGGAAGTTGGAGCTACAGTGCATCCAGGACACCAAATGATCCAATGAGTAGCTGCATTTGACCACCACTGACCTCTCAGTGACCTCCAACAAGTATGTAGCCATCATTGGCTGCTAACAGTATTATTTTATGTCCCAGTAAAGCAGCGTTAACTGACTATTAGTCAGCTTATCGGATGAGAACAGATAATAAAACTTAGTGTCTCACACACCAGTCTTAATTAGTAGTAAGTGTATTTACAGATATTCACAGCACCATTCGGCTTGGTGACACAGCGGAAGCTAACGAAATAACAAAGCCGTCAGTACAGTGCAGTTTTAGTTTTACTTGGACTCCCAGGCCGCCCTCATGAATCAATTCTATCCGGCTGAGAAGGAACCGGAAATGTGCCAACACTAAATCCAATTAAAAACCAGGCTGGCACCACTCAGCTCGATGACAGCGTCTAGCAGAAACCTGAGAGAAACAGCAGCTCCAGTGGTGCCAGTTTGCAGAGTGGCAGAAGAGAGGAAGAAACTCCGTAGAGGAAGATGCTTTTGTTACTTCTTAAGAGCACATGCGCACATTTGCAACGACCCGCCGGGCTAGCTGAGCTGTTGTTTAGTTGTGTGTTTCATTGTGTGGCGTACAGCCAGAGGCACATATCTAAGCGGGGCACGATGGGCACCAGGCGCCAGCTGAACCTTTTTATTTCAGCTGCAACTGCCGGGTAACTTGACAGCATCCTGGCACCTGTCTCCCACACTAGCACACACCCACGACTTAAAAAACACACACACAACAGAGGCCGAGCAAATGCATGGAGCATGAAAGCGACACATTAAGCCCCAACACCTGTCAGGGATTTACAGAGTGACTGTGAAAGTACAGGATGGAGACACCCCTCATAACATGGAGCTGCAAGTCGTGACCTTTCTTCAAGAGATGCAGTGATAGCGGATATGAGGGAGCCCAAAATCTTAGCGGTAGCTGCTAATGTGAGAGCTAATAAGCTGCTAAATAGTTTAAAGGTGAATGTAATCCAATGGTGAATAAAACAAAACAAAAAAAACCCACCAAAATCATTGTCACAGCTGTGAACATAATTTAGCCAAAACCACTTTATCCTCCTTATTTAGGAAGTTTCTAATAGTTTTCCAGCCTTATATTTAGGATTTTTATCATTGGATGTCTAGAAAGTTATCACAAGTGCTTTTCTAAAAATCTGCAGGAATTGATTATATTAGTGAATTTCAGGCTCTTGATTAATCAATTTTTTAAACCCAGCTGTGTTGTGAGAATTTACAAATGCTCCACAGGTTTAGGTGCCTTATTGACAGCATGGCTGTGAAATAAGCCAGTCATGCTCAACAAGCTGCAGCATATGAGCAAAACACCCCAAACTGGAGATTCCCTCGTCTTCCTTCACCTTCATGTGAGTCGCATTGTCACGCATGATTACAGCATTTTAGCTAGCAGACTTTTCCAGAATTTTCCTTGACAGACTGATTGGCCAGAATCCTGAATTGAAGGAACTTTTCTGTGGGCTAATCCCTTCAGTTTTCACGTTGTCTGCTGGAGGTTTGCCGCTCCGCTGGAAAGCTTCAGCGATTGTCTGCTACACTATTTTCTCTTCCCTTCTCAGCTGAACAACTTGTTACCCTGGAAACTTCGGCTGTACACACATTTCAAGTTGCTAAAATATATCCAAATTAGTGACATGCTACATTAACAAAAGCAGCTCATTCCCCATCAAACTTGTAGGTGCAGGGGTACCCCAAAGCTACGTCTAAACTAGATACAGATCATTTATACGTATATAATATACCCAAGGTCTAGTGGATGTATTTCATGAACTAATTCTACGTAAACATATTTTGGTAGGATTAAACCTGCATAATAGTTCTAATTTGTAAACACAGGTCCATAAAGGTCCTTCTGTAGATCAGTGGTGGAATTCAGCCAGACATCCGATCTGTAACTTATGTCAATATCAGAGCCCGATACCGATATTGGATCGGGTCTGTCCCAACTTTACTTTCTTCTTCTGCCCAGAAACTAAAATAAATCTCTCATTTTGTTCATCTCCTGCAGCAAAGCTAAAGCACAGATCCAGACAACTGAGCTCCATCTGGATTTATAGTAAGCAAATAAAGGGTTAAAAATGAAAATAAAAATCCATTCAAGCCTAACCATGACCCTAAAGGTAAGCATAAAACTAATGCAGGCATAAAGTTAATATGAATATTGAGAGGGCACGAGGAAGAGGAAACAGCCTTGAGCCTTATCCACCGCTCTTTTAAGTGAGCAAGAGCACACACAGCGTTCCTATTAAATGAGTAACATCAGGAGCAACTGTGCTTTATGAAAGTGTGTCCCTGCCTTCTTTCCAGCTGCCAAGGTTAAAGCAATCAATCGAGCATCTGAGGCAGTGTGCAGAAAGACAAGCAGTCAGAAAAGTCTTAATAAATGTTGTCTAGACAATGTTAGATGTTTAGCACAAATTTTGTGCTGCTGTTGATCAAATTCTGCAACTATTACTAAGCAGGAAGTAGTTAAAAGGCTGCTAAAGACATAAGACACAATGCATCTCCTTACACATCAACTTTGAAACGTATGTTTAATTTGTTTCTGAGAAAACTGACTCTTAGGAAAATATGTAAAAAACTGTTCTGCAATTAAACTGAAGGCGTTAAATCATCAGAAGATAGTGCAGGAGTAAAAATGAAGGAGCCCATATAGACACAGGTCTGTGCCTTTCAACAGCCTAACCAACCGGGTCTGGGTCTGATTTAACTGCTCTCCAGATTTCCTCTCCCTCCCAGGCTAACACCTGGACAGGATCTATAAGCAGTACCAGTCTTCCATGTCTGGAGAAAAACATCCATGCATGGTCTTTTCTAATCACTCCCCCCCCCCCACAAAAGTTTCCAAAGCGATCCTCAACTTTTATTGCTTTGTTAAATTTTAGAAAGTTATTTTATCCTCGACGATTAGTAATAAGGCAACAATTGACCTACATTTCATGTTTCATCATGTTAAAAAACATTAGAATTTTACAAATTTTTACTGCTAAAGAATTTGAGACATTCTTGAAACTGCATACTGAAATTAAAACCACAGAGTCTTCTTCTGATTCCCAAAATTTACCAGAAAAAACCCCCAAAACTTCTTAAATAAAACAATCGTCTTACAGTTTACATTCAGACATTAAAAACAAAACAATTTTGCATCTAGATCAGGGATGTCACTACTAAAGATTTACTCGCTACAATTATAGTCAAAGAAATAATCGCGATATTACAATCATTATGCATTAACTAATCAGTATGAAACATAAACCGTCCATTTAATTCTATCTTTTGATGCAAACATAACAAAATAATACAAAAATAAAGTAAAAAAAAAAACAAATTCCAGCTAAATCCCCTCTGCTCTGTAAACAATAAATAAATACTAATATTAACTGAGAGAAAGCAGATGGAAAAAGTTGCAGGACTTCTACCTGGACTTTTTCTGGTGACTACATTATAAAAATGGTTTTGAACATTTCTTTGGAAACTGAGGTAGAGAATTTAGAAACAGGAAAAAACATATCTACTTTTGACTTCCAACTGGAGCTTAGCAGAACAGCTGCTGTTGTACACATAAATACTGGAACAGTAGAAAGAAATAAACAAGACTATTTATCTGGAATTAAATGCCGTTTCTTCTACAGACCATTACACATTGACGACTGAAAGGCATGAACCTCATGCCCAGTTGGTTGCATCTGAACAGCGAAACTGTCCATCATAAAAACAATGCATTTTGGTTTTTCTCGTCTGTATAGGCCAACGTTCAGCTGAACACGTCACGTTGCTGGAAACACAACCAGAGTCATCCAGTATTACAAAATTGCAAATGACACAATAACATTTTGGATTAACATTAGCTGGATAAACATTAGCATCATTGCACCCAATTACTTAACATTTATCTTTACTTTAGTGTAAAAAGCTGGTGGTTATGTAGGGCACGCTTTGCAGGCTGATGAGCCATCATCCTTTTTCTTTATTCTATAACCAAAAATTTCCATACAAAAAGTATGACTTCATGGGTTTGTATGGAAGAATAACTCTTGCTGAGAGACTGTATCTGTGTCTCCATTGCAGTTTTTTGCAAAATAAAAACAATGTTTCCAAAATTTCAACAAAGTACAATTGCGATTTACCGATATTTCCATTGAATGGTGTTTAACGCATAAGCCAAAATTTTCATCAAATCTCGTTCCACGAGACTCCACTTTGAGGAAGATGAAGAATTTGCTGTTGTTTGTTATCAAGGTAAATTTTTTATTTATTAAGGTTTATTTTTGTTTAATTATTTGGAAAAAGATTACCGTCTCCTCCTTCCGCGCAATCTTTACTCTAAACGAGCTGGTTACATGACCCTCTACGTCACGTCCGGTGAAGTGGAAATGGGGAAATTCCATTACACTATTGCTAAATACTTCTATAATCGATATGTCTGAAAAAACACTTTGAGAGCATGAAAACATTTTTGCGATTTTTGAGAGGTTTTTCGAAATGTAGATGTTTCCATTACCAGATTTTTATTGCGATATTTAGGTTTTGCGCAATTCTAAGGGTAATGGAAGCGTACCTTATATTAATAATAAAATGAATTTTAGGGAACTTTTGTTATTATAGAAATGTTTATGAATCATAATTTGACTTGTTGAAGTAGTTATCTTGCATCTATTTTAGGTGAGTGTTTGTCATGCATATCTTGTTGGATCAGATATAATGGATCTTTGCTATACTGTATGTGAGATGTGATGTTTTTATTAGTATGTGGGCCCCAACAAGAGTAGCTGCTACCTTAGTGGCGGCTAATGGGGATCTGAATTGTTTTCGTTGCAAGTTGCACTCGTCTGCCGTTAACTGAACATAATGTTTTATGGAAAATTACTATATTCAAGGATCTTTACGATTTTTTAATCACAGCATTTAATACCATGATTTTTTGGAAATTAAATAATCATGACATCCCTAATCTAAATGCAACACAAATCATGAAGTGGAAGTCTGTCAGAGAACTCTTTCTGGGCCACGACTGATTAGAAACAAGCTCTCTAAAATAAATTAAAATTAGGACGATGTGAGGCAGTGGACTTGCCCAACATAGATGCCTTTGTCTCCTGATGGCCGATGCAATAACTTAAGTAGGTGCTTCTCAGAATAGAAACCTCATAGATCAACCACCTAGCAAGAAAAGTGGAAAATCATGCTGACCCAATTAGTGTATGCTCTCTGCAGAATCTTCTTGTTGTGGCCCGCTTCAGTTCCCTTCAGTCCAGGCAGATGGTTCCTGTGGTTCTTGTGGGGAGTGTTGTTGTTATTATTGCCATCCCTTATATTGCCTCAAGGTCTTAAGAATAAATCTGGCCCCTGGGAGTGGCTGACAACGTCCTCAGGCAAGATACTGCAGCAATTATTATTCCTCAATAAATTTATATTTTTCTTTCTTAGTGCAAGTCGATTGCTTCTTTATCATCTTTTTTTTTAATGCCCTCAATTATATGCTGACATCTAACTATTGCACTTTTATGACTCCTACTATTAAGCTGCAAGATATCCAAGAGTGGGTGCATGCTTTGCTGTCCTCTACATCCAATTTACATCCAGCTTGATGTGTTTATTATTCTGGACCATACACTGTAAAAAAAAATATGGACGAACCTTCAGCCATGTGACCTGTAGGGGTCTGAAGAGCTGAAAAGAGCCTTGTTGGGCGGTTCCCACCTTCGCCATCTTGGAAGCGTCACGCGTCTTTTCACTCCCGGGAAAACACAAAAATGGGCGACGAGGTGGCACTTAGAGCGTGGGGAGGGACGATTGACACCCATCAAACTCTGAGCTGCCTGTAGCTACGAGCTAGCAAAGCTAACGGTGGCTAACTAGCTAACGGAGGTAGGCGGCCTAAAGCTAAGGCGCGCTGTTAGCTGGCCTAAAACCGCGGCTGTGCTCCCCTCTGCCTTGTTTTGCCGGATATCTGACACCTGTCAATCAAAAGGACACACCCCTAATTATGAAGAGATCCAAGATTAAATAACATCTAAATGAATGAGTTACAAATAAATTCACTCCCCCCCCCACAGTTGCCATGAAGGTAAACTTGACCTATCAAAGCTAAAATGTTTTTTTGTACCAGGCTATAAACATGTTTAATCCTGCTGTGAAGTTGGCCTTTTTAACATGGGAGTCTATGGGGATTTGCTCTGTTTTGGAGGGCTGAACTGCAATTTTTGGCACTTCCGCATAGGCTTCTCATTTCTAAGCCGGAGGTTGCCCCTTGGTCTGGACCAAAGAAAAGGAAGTGCCAAAAGCCTTTTGGATGTGAGATTGTAATATTTTGAGAGGAAAAAAAGCTTTTCATTATACTTTAACAACAAGAAATTGGCTATGGTTATAGTGTTTTTCAATTAAGAATTAACTATTCTGAATAGAATAATTTGAAATTAAAGAACTCTTCTTCGGGTTTACATGGAAATAGTAATTCCGAATTGAGGTTTACATGGACAAAAATTTTCTCTTTAGATCTGGGGGTTGAAAAGGGTTTTGATTGAACAGGGGAGAGAGGGGATGTACTTATGTCTACAGGAAGTAAACAAACTCCACTTCCTGCTTCTTTCCTTTTCAACCATGAAATGGAAAGACCACATAAGAACCATTTTTGCTTGATTTTGATTCAAATTTTGAAGCAGCAGCTGGACACTAGCATACTACTTAATAGACTCAGCTCAAGTTCAACGCTTGCTTCGGGCGGCATGACGACAGGACAAAGGAACGAGCATGTGCACAAAACCTGAATTAACTTAAAGCGGAATGAAGGTATACACGATAAAAGAAATAATCAATTCAGAATTAAAATGGGAATAATACAGCCACTTAGTTCGAAATTAAAGTTTAATTCGGAGTTGGCATTTTCATTAGGAATTAGGTGTTTACTTGGTCTTTTTTTTCAAATGCCTTTAAAGCGGGTTCAATTTTATTCCGAATTAAGGAAGTGTCAAAGGGGGAATTACTCTCATGTTAAGGTGGCTATTGTCTCCCTGGGAGGTATTTAAGATCGCTCGTAAACTGTAGCTTCGCCACCAAATGTAAAGCCATTTACTCTAGAGCAAAAAAATGAAGAGAAAATGCACATATACCCCCTTCTGTTCCAAAAGAAACAGTGTTAGATTTTTTGACAAACCAGTCTTTTCATGCCAGCATATTTTCTCTAAACGCAGCATGGGGCTCATCTCATTTGTTAAGATTCACATTCCTTTTCTCCTCACCCCTCCATCCTCATGCTTTTGACCCAGATCACGGTAGAATATTTTGAAGGACGTCTCCAGATCTAAGACACATCCGAAGGAAAAAGGATCAAGGCGGAGGGAGACTTGCCTGAAGGAGACATAAGCCAAAGAGTCTGCTTTATCCTTTGAAGTCTGAACGTTTCTGGCTGAAGTGGGCATCTCATGTTAATGCTACACTTTCAGTTGAATTTAAGCTATATATATATGTACGTTTTGCCAGATTTAATGCTCATAGAACAGAAAAAAATAATAATGGTTAGATGCTGCAGTTGTGTCACACATCACATTTAGGTGATTTTGTGACACATTTCACCTCACTTCTTCTCTCCATGTGTTCAGCTTTGACTCCTATGCTTGTTTCTTTGGTGCGAAACACAGACACAAATTGAGGGAGTTGAGTAGAGGAATCAAGTTGGTACAAGTCCATCAGTGGACTTTTCAAGAGTTTAGTTGAGAGTCTGTTTCATCATTTATCAGCTGCCATGGTTAGCGTCAGCTCTGCTCCTCTTGCTTACTTCACACAATCAGCTACTAGCAGTAACATTCACCTAAGTATGCACCATGTAGCAATGAAAATTAGTCTGCATGTGCTGCTTTCAGAGTACATCTTTACATCCTTGCAACAGCAAGTAATCAGGCTTAAATGATCGATGCACTTTCAATCAAATGTTGAGTGAACCAGATGATTACTTCTATATAATGCAAAGTGTTGGCAGCCTCCCCTTATTTTCCTTTTCCAAAGAAATTTTAATTCTCAAAAAGAAAGAGACAAAATCTTTGGACACTAAATTAAGCATAAGAGTCATGGGATAAAACGTCATAAAAAGTCAGAAATCCAAAGGTCAGATCAACAACAAATCCAATCAATCAATTCTGCAACCAAAGGTTATCTTTAGAGTCCAACATAAGCCAAATTTGTTTCATTCTTCTGGAGGTTACAAGAAGTACACCAGCTTATTAAAGACATCAGAAGTTCAAAAAAATTTCAAGAGCCTCCATCTCGAAGCATTCCTTCAACATAAACTGACATTTGATGCTCGCTGTAATCAGAGTTCTGTATTTAAGGCTATTTGTGCCTGTGATGACGACAAAGTCCGAGGTAAATCAGAGTACAAACTCTCAAATAAACACTTAACAAAGCAGCTTTTATTCGGGGCAGCGAGACTGATGTGTCCGTTTGGTGAGGAATGACAGATGTACTGTATGTCTCACAATTAGTGCGGCAGTCATGCATGCAGAATGACACAGCAAATCGGTCAGACGGTCCAAGAATGCACAAGAGGATAACTTTCTACATCAATCATTCATTTTTGAGCTTATAACATTTTAAAAACACAAGTAAAAACACAAGTTTACTTTTTTGTGTCTCTTTCCTACTTTTTTTGCCATCATTTTGAGCTTTTCTGCCACTGACTCTCAATAATTGTTCTGTAAATAGTCGACTCAGCCAGTCACGGGTCCTTAGCAAGCCCAGCTCCGCTCAGTTCTATTCTGAAGGTGTCGTTATGAAACTCTGAGTGGGAGTTGTAGTATTATACATAGCTGCCTGTGTGTAGGCCAGCTCTTTAATCAGTCACTGTAATTGCTGGGATGGACTTTGAACCACAGACATATTTGTCTCCGCTTTTCATCCATGGCTAAACAACTAAGGGGAGGGAGGCAGCGAGCGCTCTGGGCCCAGCCATGCACGGCTCCTGTCCTGGCCCCACGGGCAGCCAAGCATGGAGCAGGAACGGAGGGGTCACAAACAGAAGAAAGAGAGTGGGATGAAGCGGGAGAGAGATGTGGAATGGAGGGGGTGGAGAGGCACAGAGAGAAGAAGGCAGCGAACGGAGAGGACATGATGGCACACAAGTCCCCCAGTGGCAGATTGAGAGCTTTAAGGAGTCCAAACAGCGCACTCCTCTGAATACTAAGACCCCAACACTGCAACAGAGACGCAACTCCAAAGCCTCTCCTTTGAGGCCCCTGCAATATATGGGGCTTTCAGCTGCTTGTGCAAGAGAAGGTCTAATTGGAAGCCGAGGCGATACAAGGAGGGGTTAGGGAGGCGGGAGCAGAGGAGCTAAGGAGAAGAGGAGAAGGAAGGAGGGGTGCTTGATTTAAGAGGCCATTGTTTTAACAAGTACATTCTGCCTCCCTCTCCTTTCTCCCCATGGCCTCCCCTTCAGATGCCCACACTCCACAGAGTCAAAAGGCGGCGTTTAGCCCCTCTGAACGAAGAGGGGCTGGGCTTGTTTAGACACTTTGTCCTCCTTGGCTTCTGTGAAAAGGCCCTGCTTCTATGGGCCACTCAAGTTCATTAGGAAGTACAGCGCTTTCAGCTGCGTCCCCATTCCGGCTCCAGGCCTCAACGGGGCCTCCAAAGCCCTTTGCTGTTTGTTTAATAAAGACCCTCACCACCTCCATTACTACCACCTCCATTTCCCTGAGCTAGAGCCTGCAGAGTATAGGACCATTGATTGAAAATAACGAGGACCAAAGAGCTCAAAGACGATAAGAACTAGCATGAAGACATATGGCACAGAAAGAAGATATGGGAGATACACACCCCCACCCCCCCCCCGCCCCCCCCCCCCCCCCACAACCCCCCCCCCCCCCCC
>JAOXYM010000001.1:5356148-5368234 GCA_028567055.1 Leptatherina wallacei
CTGTATCATAGCAACAGGTAAAGCATCAACTCAAAGTCTGTATCATAGCAACAGGTAACGGCATACACTCAAAGCCTCTCTCACACACACACACCCTACCCCCCAAATAAACCACGAATGACGCAGGTACAGTGTTTCACCTGCATCATCACAGCTTAACAGGCCCCATCTCTTAGATCAAGCATGTGTGTGTATGTTTGCGTATCAGCTCAGAGTCAGGTTTCAGCTCTCACACTTTCGGATGACATCACTGTGCGTCAGTATCGAGGAGACAAAGTGGGAGATGTCACTCTAGAAGGGCAAAAGTACTCTGAGATCATCTGAGCCCCCAAGGAAGTCTAAACTGCTCCTGTGTGAGTTGGTCTGTACATGGAAACAATTAACTGGGAGAAAGTAAAAGTGGGTTCACTTCACAGCTTTATGCATTTACTGCTCCAGACAGACATGAGTGTAATTCCATAGTGTGAGCTTTGAACCTGTTTGGAAACAAACATAGTACATTACGCAAGTTTTCCTGTTATGCTGCTCCAAAAATAGTACTTCACAGCAATATGGAAACATGAAGACACCAGTTAATTACCAACTGGTTTAAGTTTGACCTGTAGAACTTCCAGTGGAAAAGAAAAAAAAAAAAAGATTCATGTGCACACTCCCACAGGGGCCTAATGAACACTGTGACCTGGAAAAAACTCAAAGTATAATATGTAATATCTTTAAAGCCATGCAGGAACAAAAACTTTTTTTTTTAAAATCATCTCGCTGATCATGGCCAATCTGATGGCGCTAACAAGCTAGCATAAGCCACTGCCATCTCTCTCTCTCCCAGTACATTTACATGTACAATGAAGCTGAGATGCAAATCAAGCTCATACTAGGCTACTGTCCTTAGTATGGCCAACTGTGCTACAACTGGAGACAACATAGTACTGGGGTTTTTCCAGTTGATCTATTACATTATAGAAAAGAATTGATAAACAATTAAGCTGCATAAAAAAGAAAAGAAAAAAAAGTCAGTTATATCCAGCTGAGAATTGCTTTGTAAACCCTTGTATGGCTAAGCGGATGGGTCAATGTTGACTGATCTTATCGTCAACTCACGGTTTCATTTTCATTTGGAAAAATTTTGCAAACAAAAAAGGCAAACAAATGTGCAATCGGTGCATATTTATTTATATTTTTCCCCACTTTGCAATAAATAAATCAGCAAAGGCATGAATGGAGGAATGATAAATCAGCCCGCCATCCGTAGTGGTTCCCTGGATATATGGGGAAAGGTAAACCACTTGTTTAAAAGGTGATTAGCCAATAAAAACCAGCTAACAGCTCAAGATTTCTGCCACAGTGATACATGCATTACATGTCACAGATATACTAATTCATTTCACACAGAGGGCGGGTTTTAAACTTCTGGGTGTAATTAAAACTTCTCAGCTAACCTCCCATACGCCGTTATCATCACTGCCGAACACGAGAGAGAGACGCTGTCGCCTTTGGAAGTCAGAGTCACATTAAAGCAGGTTTTTGTGTCTGCGATATTGTATTTCTGTGGGTGTGGAATTAACTCCACTGCGCAGCAGCATACCTCCTACTGATTTCAACAGCCAGAGGGACATCAGATATCCAACAGGTGCTTCCCTGCAGTTGTAGAATCCCAGTGAGGTGTGGGAGGGAAACATGACACCGATCTACCATGTGCACTCACGTATATGCACTGCGATCAAAAAGCCCCCCTCCCCCTTCCCTCTCCTTCCCTTGAAGTCCGTTCAGCTGTTTTACCAGAGCTGTAGAAGATAAGATGGCATGCAGGACCACAGCTTGACCTCAGATTCAGCATTAAATGATGGATGCTGCACCACACTCCAACTACATAGCTTCTTTTCTTTTTCTTACAAAATCTAAACCTAAACACAACAAAGTAAATTTATTTCGCACCACAGTGCACAGACAAGGCTCGACACACAGTGTGCTGGTGGTCTCTTTCAAATCATATCTCACACTAATCTTATCTAAAGTTTGAGATGGAAGCTGTGAATGTGTGTTCCTGAACCGGTGCCTGACAGGCAGCAGGTGCATGCAGGCATGTTGAAAGCCTTCATTCAGGCACCTTTTGGAGGTAATCTAGGAGACAGCTGCAAGCCCTCATGTGCAGGACCCCCACTGATGCACACAGAGAGGGTGGGCAGGACGCTATAAGACGGTGACCACGAGGAATCTGTAAGAGCTAAGGATGCTGAGCAGGAGAGGAGAAGAGATACGATCGGGAAAAATGGAAAAAACAAAAGGAAAGCAGCTGCATTAGAAAAAGAAGATACCTGGAAAACATGAAGTAGATGTGTAGAAGGAGAGAAAAACATACATCCACCTAATCTGCACTGTACTGTAACTCTACTGTGTTCTTATAGCGGAGCAATGAAAACTGAGCAAGTCTGGTGAAGTGATAACTGGAGCGCATGGATCAAAATGAACCATTTTCTTTCCTCCCTGCTGAGGCCAGATCTTCTGTCTCAACCCTTCTGCTTAAAAACAATTCTTCTTCTTATTGTCCAAAGGAAGAGGGGAAATGCAAAGAAACCTTTTTCTGTGGCTTTTTTTAGTATGAACTTTAAAGTGTTAAGTAATAAGAAAACTAATCTTCCCACTTAACACGCCTGCTGCATATTTTAGAAGTTTTCAGTGGCCGCAACCCTCTGAGGACCACAAAGCGGAAAACCCCCAAGATGTTTGACATATGGGATATGATTAGAATACAAATCGTATCAACCTAAACTAAACAAATCTGAACAATTCATTTTCAAGCAGCTGTTTCTGTTAAACTTGATGCTCGTGGGACCACATCTGAGTTAAAGTGTAATTTTGCTCTATTGTATTCTAGCTCTTTGGCACTGCTTTCAAACTTTTCTTTGCTTTGTTCCCTCTTTCAGAAACTGTGTCCATATTTAGCATCAGCTTGCATTAATGGTGAAGTAGCTCGTAGCCTCATGGCTCCATCAACGATAGCTCACATGTCTCATCTCATACTGAACATAGAGCTGACTCTGATGAGCTCCTCATAAACCTAAAACTTTGTTCAGCAAGTCTGAACCGAAGGTTAAAGTCAGCGTTTGTTAAATCTGCCCCCTAGATTTGGTCTGACATATTGTTCCGATGCCTTTTTGGCACAACTGGAACGATTCGAAGCCCGTACAGTCAGTATGCGCCACTCAAATAAAGGTTTTCATCTCCAAATGGAAAAGAAGGGAAGTGTGTGTGTGTGGGGGGGTTAAACCAGCGTTGGTGGGCTGAAGATGAATCTTGTCGAGACAAGCAGAAACTGGATTCAGAGCTCTGACATCAATTAGCAGCGAGAGGCTCGTCTCTCTGCCTCCATGAGGCAGGCTGTTTGTGAGCTAATAGAAAACTTGTCTGCACAGTACACATTCAAGCACATTTTATCCATGACCTCAGCGGAGCGACGGCTACATCCAGTTAGCAAAGAAGCGTGTCTTTCTCTGACTGTAGTTATTCATATCATGAACTCTCACCAGGTCTGAGTGGCGCCCAAGTCAGTGAACTCAGTTGACAAACATGTTAAGATTAACTTTTCGTTTTTTTTACAGATAAATAATTCTGCTTTTAGCCTGTTAAACAATTCATATTCCCAAAACAGCAAACAAAACACAGCTCTTTGAGACTTTACCACAGATTCAGTTCTGTCCTCCGCCAGCAGCGCTGACCGACCATGTGGAAAAGATGGAGTTTTTCCTGAAAACGTGGTTTCTAAGCTGGTTCGCATCCTGCGCCCAACTTAAAAACAGTTCTTTCTGATCTGGCTACCGGCCAAGAAAAAACTGATGCTTTCTCAGCTGGAGAAAAAGGATCAAAATGAAAAAAAATTAAATTAAATTTAAAAATTAAAAGAAGAAGAATTGTAGAAAAGGGTAGAAAAAGAAGAGGAAGGAGGACTAGAGGTGAAGAGGATTAAGATAAAGACAATAAGGAGGATGAAAAAGTGGTAGAAGTAGAAGGGAAGAAGAGGAAAGAGGTGAAGAAGAGAAGGACAAAGACAAAGAAGAAAAGATGGAAAAATGAAGTAGAAAAAACGAAAGAGGTGAAGAAGATGAAGAAAAAGTAGAAAATGTGGTTTAAAGAATCTGTAAGAAATTTCTTCAGCTTTGCTTTTGAACGTTACCACGCCGACATGGACACGTCCTGCTTCAAACAGTGTGTAGGAATCCAGTTTGCACGTCATGCATACGCACCGCTGGTGGGTGCATTGTTCCAGAGAGCTGGCTCTGACACGGGATCCATTTCAGATGCTGATGCCTTTACGATAGTTGGGCAGGAGAAATGCACAGAGGAACGAACTGAGTCAGGCTTTGCCGACACAAGAGATAGCTGAAATGATTTTCTCATTGTTGGCTTTAATAAAACAAATCTACACAATGATCAAATCTTTGTGTGCCTTCTTTAGTATGTTCAGTCAGAATCCTGAGAAATCAACAACGCCCTGTAAGAGTTCAGATTAGTGATTAAACTAAGGGGTATTAGTTATTTAAAACAAAGAAAATAACTACAGTCATTCATTTACTAAAACGATTAAATGCACTCCTCCCTAAAACTGCCCAGAAAGAAAGTTCAGGATGTTTTTGAAGTCCGTAAAAGTCATCTGGGCAGCTAAATGTTTGTGTGTGCGCCCCACTCTGCAGTTACCCATTAGACACGCTGAAAATATGCCGGCACAAACTCTACCTCGTCCCTCAGTGCAGGCGGCCCCATACGGACAGTGGCATCAGACAAATGTCTTCTTATTGTCTCCATTGAGGGTCCCGTGATGTCTTGGTTACTGAGTGAGACAATACTCAAGAATAAGTGGTTTATTTTTCATGCATGGCCAAAGCCACGCTCGGGGAGGGACAGAGGCCTTTCATCTCAAATCATTTCACACTAATGTCTCCGTATTTCATTAAAATCCCTCTCCTCGCAGCAAGTAAGAAGAGGACCCGGTAGAGAATTAAGTTACTGTGGATCTCTACCTGTGTGTGTCCTTCAAAATGCCTTTGTGTCCCTGCCCCCCTCCCCTAGTTGTGCTCAGACAGCGAGTCTCCAGCCCTGCTTATCTTTCTGTCCTCTACAGCAGACCCCCACTGAGGCAGAGAACCAGAGTTTATTACAGTTTCCAATAATCTGCAACCCCCGAGGAACTCGGATTCATACTACACGACATAAAAAAGGAAAGAAAAAAAACACGAGCGTCTCCTTCCAAACCGACCTCCGTTTCAGTCCATACAGTCAAAAGGGTGTGAAAGTATCTTTGGGGCGTTTTTTTTTTGTCATTATTATTTTCATTCACCTTCAAGTGACATTTGACCCTCATGCACCCTCACGCTCCCTGACCCACAGCTGCTAATCAAATCAATACCAAGGGATCAACTAAATATTACAAATAAGAAGGCTGAGAAGAATCCTTTTCTTCTGTTTCCTGGATTTAAACTTCGTCTTGGTCTGTGTGGTCATATTTTCCTTGTAGTGTGTGAAAGCAACATTAAAAGAAAACAATATAGATTTTAAACTTCGTCACAGCGGCTGCGAACAATCACTCTCCAACGCTGAGAGCTGCAGGTGATTAACTTTGTTTGTTTGCTTGTGTTCGCTGAAAGCTGACATCTATTCGTGCAGAGAGCAGAAGTGAAATATGCCCCGGGGCTGTGGCATCATGTTCTGAAATCAGAAACGACCCCTAAGCCCGCCCAGGGGTGTCTTGCAGAAGAGGTCGGTCTTGCAGAGTAAAAGAAAAAGGTGATTTATGGGAAGGTAGAAGAACAAAAAAAAGGGTGGGGGGGGGGGGGTCTGAAGTCAGACATTTATCAATAAGAAAATGTTGGAGGAGGAGGGGGAATTAAGTAATCACAGGTTACCTCCACTGCTACCTTGGAGGTGCAACTCCATCCCCTCGGAAGACACATACAAAGCACAGTGGGGGTATCAGGTGACCCACTTTGCCTTCTCCTGGTGTAAGCAACAGCCTGGCTGACACCAACCTAACCAGCTAGACCAGAGGAGGGCACACACACACACATTCATTCATTCATTTAGACCACACTCATCTAACAGCAGTTTTCCTCTCCAAACTTTTATTTTCCTCTTCCTGAATTCCCTAAATTCCTGAATCTTTTACCAAGGCTGGAGAAACCAAAGTGAAACGGAGAGATACACATATCCCATTTCATAAAGCAAAGCCACAGCTACGTCCTCCAAATCAATATAGCCCATTCGCCTACAGAGTGGAGCCTGTACCAAATTATAAAGAAAAGGAATTTCATAAATCAGACTGTAGGCTAAGTTACTTGGGAAATATTAAACTTGCACCACCATTAGTACCAATCCAATTAATCCGAGGACACTTAATCAAATGTGGTTTTGAAGGTTTTTTTGCAAAACAAAGTCATAAATTAAGTTGGTAACCAATGCTCAGTGGGTACATAAAACCATGCCTGCAGATTGTGCGAAAAGGCCACTGGTGGGAGGGTTTTAGTGTGTTGGTCCACAGTCAGGGGGCTAATCAATCTGAAGAGGGGGGATGCAGAAAGCAAAGCAGGGTACAGAGGATTTGAATCAAAGCTCAAATTTAACGCCCAAATAAATCCTAAACAGAGCATGTATTTATATTGGATGTTTCTTTGGGTCAGAGAGGACTCTGTAGCTTTGCTATTGTTCAAGTTGCTGTGCTGACTTCCAGATGACAATCAGTCTGTTCCTGGTCAACGCCAGCAGCCTGTCAAAAAGACACTCGACAGCAACTGGGACAAATCTCTTTGGAACATGAACTTGTCTTTGACCACGAGAGTCAGATAGATTCAGGACTGAACTCACCGGCCAAACCCAAACATCAAATCCGTGGCCACTCCCAGCGCTCAGGTCCAAACACTTCTGCAGAAAACCCTGCATGCATTATAATTACTGTGAATGTTTCATGTCAAAGTGGACAATTTGCAAAGAGATTTTCATTTAAGACGACCACAATAAAATAAAAAATGCCAACTCTTTTTGTTTTTGCTCTGCATCAAAACATTTCAAAATGAATGCCTTTGGGGGTTTTGGGGCTTTTAGTTGGACAAAAGATCCAATTCTAAAATAAAACCTTGAGTTCTGAGAAACATCAATGGGACTTTTTTTTCCCTTTTCCTTTTCTTTTTTTTTTTAATTATCTAAATTATTGCATTTTACAGCCCACATCTTTCCCCTCCCCAGTTTCAGCATCATCTTCTTCTTCTTTGTTTGGCTACAGCAGCAAAAACAAATAAATCAACCTCCCTCTAAGAACTAGTTCTTCTGGATGTTTGCCCGGCTGTCAGATTCACGAAGAAGCATCGCCCCATTTGTTAATGCAAACAGGAGCGTTGATGTATTCAGATGTACCAAACCAAAAGGTTCTGACTCTACCAGAGTCCAATCAACGGTTGATAAGAAAATGAGGAGAGCTCAATGGGGAGTCTCAGGAGAGGGTGAGGGGTAGCCATCTCCCAGAGCACATCATTAAACTGTATAACACACTTCCCAACGTGCCATTAGTCCAACTCAGCCTATTACTTCAAGGCCACTAGACTTCGCTGAGAAGGCATTTTGACCCTACACACATATCAGACGTCAACCCCGCTCAAACACATACACATAAAGAAAGTTTAATAAATAATAGCCCCGGATATTCTGTCAGACGGGGACCAGCAGCTTGTCTCATAGTGCCATTTACTGAACACAGCTGAGAAATTATAGCTTTAACCTTTTTATTTAACACTCCACAGTAATATAAACACACAAACTCATATCCCATGACTAGATTGAGAGATCACTTTAGCAATATTTGTTGTCAAAACATGATAAACACAAATTTTGACCCAGTGGAATTACTTTTTTCTTCTTTTTTTTTTTTTTTTACCTTGGACAACCTGACAAAAATAAACCAATAAAGAAAGAAATGACAGGAAACATAAAAATTTAAAAGACCTGGATTTGAAAACTACAAATGAACACAAACAAACAAGCTGTGTGTTCGGTGCCTCAGCTGAAAATGCCAACAGTGGCCTATCGCAATCATACACAACAGACAAAGACACGTTTATGACATGATACAAGCCCGGCAGACTTAATTGCTTTATGACAGAACAAGTCCATAATCAAACAAGCACGACCTCCTCCTCCCTCGCCCCAGATAAAAAGGGAAGGAGGAGAAAACATTGATAACTACATTTGAAAAGATGAAAGGGCCCCCAGCTATAAATAGGATGTGGATCATCCACTGAGGCTTTTGTTTTCAGTTGGAAGTTGACTCTTATCGGGCTGACATTTTAGAGACAGTTTTCTGGTGACATTTAGAAGACGTCGCAATTACACAACCTTCCTTCTGTGGTCCAACTAGACAATTACAGATGTCATTCCCCCCCCCCCCCCACCCCCCTCCTCTCCTCTCCTGTCAGGTAAATCTGCTCATGGCATGTCAGAGAGCTCGGCACCGGGCATCCATGTGTGTATAACGCTAAGCCCTGTGTGTGTGTTTAGAAATAGCTTCAGTGAGTCCTTGCATTCCAGCGGCTGTTCTAACATGTTGTAAACACAAGGTGTTAGAGAAACATAGGACTGGGTGGGTGGGTGGGGGGGGGTTGCAAAACACTCAGACCTGAGACAAAAGCTGCTGGGAAGGGAGACACATCTAAGATCTAAGTTGTCATAGATGATAATAAAAAAGCCCAGTCCACCTGCATGAGAACAGAAAAAGAAGTGCTCACAAACTGTCACATCCCAACAAGTCACTGGATTATTTGTGTAACAGAAGAACTTTCTAACATCTTATGAAACGTGCAAAATCTCAATTTATATATTTTACATCTAATTTTCAGCATTTGTGTTTTTAAAGTCAGGACAAAGAGTCCCCCCCCCCCCAAATTTATTCCCACATCAACCATGGCTGGTAACAATCTGCCTCCGGGCGGAGATCTGACAGCACATCGGGCATATGCATTTACCCCCCCCCCCCCATGATGATATTCCCAACATACAGCCGTACCTCCACATGTACACTGAAGAGGGGGGGGGACACTTCACATCCAAAATCAGCCTACATTTATTAGCACATAGTCTTGAAGCTGCTTCACAGGGCTGGTGACTAAATGCATTTAAAAGTTAAAATGTGATCATTATAAAACAGCATTTTCAGAGGTTAAATCTATGAAATGATATAGAGCTGCACCCCAGACCACAGACCTCAGACCATCGACTCCAAGCATGTTGTCCAATTAGACCTCAAAGAAAGAATGAGCCCACATTTTCCACTAGTTTCTGTTTAACCTCCTAACCGGTGCTAAAGAGGGACAAACTTGGTTGTTGGGTCTGAATGTGGGACACAAACCAAGGGGACAAACATATGGGGGGTTGTAGAAACCAAACAAAAGCATTTTTAAAATAAAGTCTCCTCATCTCTTCCAGAACACGCGCACATGCAGGTTCAAGCCCTGCTCGCGGCGTCGGTACGCGGTGGTTTTCTTACCTGGACTCTGGCTGAGTAGCAAAGTTGCTAAGGCGCCCCACAGCACCGCGGCCAGTTGCATCTTGTACCCCACTTTTCTCGCTCTTCTCCGGGCTTCTCTTTTCCACTGCTCTTCCTCTCAGCGTGCTTAAATATCAACGGGCTTCTTTTGCAAGAAGACGCTTCGGCTTTCACCCTAACCTCATAGCATGACTGACTTTTTTTTATCCCCTTCTCTCTCCCTGACCTCCTCCGCCTCCTCCTCTCGAGTGTGATAACGCAACAAAACCGGGATTAAAAAGTTAACACTGAGAGGGGCTGCTCGGCCACGGTCTCCAACATGTTGTGCAGTAGTTCCCGACGGTGTAGATACCAATAGGAGCTGAGGGCTGTACCACACCGGAGCTGAGAGGGTGATAACTCTGTACACTGTGGTATAAGAAAGTTAACATCGGTATAAATTAACAAAAATGGCAAAACATTACGTCTTGTATTTTGAATAACTTCATCGAAACACCGACTATTAATGAATTGTTGATCTTTTACGTTACGTCTCCCTTCATCCCATACTGTCTCCCCCTATCCCGCAAGAAATCCACTCGTCCAAAATCTCTGCTCTCTTGAGTCATTTGTTAAATTACGTCTTTTAAAAGGCTGGTGGTCCGCTAAAGACAAATCACAGTGTCTAGAGGCATGAGTTAGCAGTTTGTGGCGCCCTGCACTGCGTAGAAAAACTTCTTCCCTCTCTTTAACTCTGTTAGTTTTTGTACATTTTAACACAATGGAGGTTAAATAAGAGAGGAAGAGGAGGATAAAAAGTTTCTGTGTTGTCGCTTAAATCCGTGAAGGCAAATGACAGAGTGGTGGTTTTTACAGCAGAGCGTAATAATCACTGGATGAGGTCATTACACAGTCATTCAGTCCCACAGATTTACCAAAAAGTCATCAAAGAGACCTTATGGTAGTATTAAAGAGCAATTAATTCTAAAAAGGTTTCTATGGAAAAGTTATTTTCCTCGAATTACAAAACAGAATGACAGAATGTCATAGTTAGACCACAAAGTTTGCAGTTTAGTTCCAAAAGTTACTGTGAACGCATCATGATGCACATCCTGCTCAGTCATTTAATAAGCACTGCTATAATCTAACATCTAGAAAGATTAATGTGACTTTATAGTCACTTCTTAATAGTAAATCCAAAACGAATTCTCAAAAGAGCATGATATCCACAAAGGCTCAAAATAAATTGCCATAATCTACAAATAACACAGAAAAGCTGTGAAGATGTGGAAATAGAAAAACTCTTTTTTGTTGTTATGGAAAATGCAATTAAATCTAAAAAAACTGAGATTCTTACATTAATGGCTTATTTCATTGCAGATAGTATGAACCTAATAAAAGTGAAGTTTTGTCTTATCTGCTTCAGTTAATCTGTTAATATCCTTTTCTCTTATTTCACTTTAAAGGTGCAGAATGTAACAAAATCAAATGAACAGAAAAAAAAATGTTTATAATCAGAATCTGTTTCTATTGGTATCTAATTACTTTATCAAAATAACTTTAGTTTTTTATCCTCTTAGAATTAGCCATTTATATCTACTTGTCATGGGACCACATACATGGCAGCTGCCATATTTGTGCCACCATTTTTACTACAATGTCTCGAAATGGACAAACAACTCAGTGTATGAATTGAGAACCCTCTGAGCTTTAAAACTGCAGTACCGCTTTGACAGGCGCCAGAGCACCATTTGGGATAAGTAAGGCCTTAAAAGGCACATACTAGAAGACAGTACACATGTACACAGTTTTGAAGAAGTTACCTGTAGTGAAGGCACTTGATCCACTTGCACATAAAAACATGTTTGTGTGTGAAAGAAATTTGGCCACTGTTGGCCACCTTCCATTCACAACTGTTTGGCATTTGAAGTAATTTCTATGCCCACTAGAGGGCATTACCACTAGATATCAGTAATTCTTACACACTAAATCTTGAAAGCAGCACTACATAACTTTCCAATTTTAAAACTCTGTGACATTCATTATGTACAGTCCTGAAGTCATCAATGCCCTGAGAAACTGCCCTATGTAACTTATTTTTCCCAGTCCGCTGCATCACGTGACAGATGCATTTTGCTTTACGGTGCTGTATCACATACTACTAACTGGATGTCAACACACTAGCCGTTTTGAACACACAGTGGCTAATTCATCAAAGAAACGCAAGAGGAGATCATCAGGGGAGGTGAGGAAAAGAAAGAGAGAAAGGGACAGAGCAAGAGATAAGATGAGTTGGACTGACTTTTACTGTCTGGAGAAAGCTCAGAGAAGAGGCAGGATGCAAGATGGAGGCTGAATTAGTTTTTGTTAGGGGGTGCCAAAGTGTGAAAATCTGCCTAAATTCAGTAGTGTTGCTCTAACATATTCAGAATAAACCTGGGATGGTAAAGCTTTAGTTGGTCATTGTTACATTTTTTTAATTTTAAAATTTTACAAATGTATTTATTAGGGACTAGTCAGGACTGCAGGCAGCCCAGTTAAGAAATAATATGGTCTTTAAGGGGATATACAGTATAAGTCAATAAGAAAC
>JAOXYM010000001.1:5382045-5399152 GCA_028567055.1 Leptatherina wallacei
TAACTAGTGCACTATATAGGGAAACACTATATGGGGGTTAGGGATTAGGGAGTGAGTGAATGATTTCGGACAGAGCCAAAGTCACTGAACCCTCAAAGATTTTCTATGCATTTTAAACTCCATCTTTTATGTGTAGCCTTGCACTCCACTGTATATTGAAAACACCCACTGACTGATGTGCACTTAATTCAAACCCCATTTTCTTTCTGTTGTAAATTCTCTGCCATCAGCTCTCACAGAACCGTCGTTTTCACTTTTCTACAAAATGATAGGTCACAAACTTAACAGGCTGCAATTACTTGACAATTTCCCTTGTACACATGTTCCATCCCAAACAAAAAGCTTGCCGTCTGTGAAATGCCCAGGAGTTGCTTATAAATGGGGTATTTTCTATCGGCCACTCCACTGCTGCCTTTCCTTTGTGCTCCTCAGACTGGAACTTGTAATTGTGTGCCGCTTCTTTTTTGAGGCAACAGCATTTTTCATGCAACAGCTGACAAAAGATCACACGCACATATAATCAAACCCCCACAGATACAGTTTACATCAGCATGTATGTATGTATGTGTGCAGGCATGCATGTGTACACAGAGAATCCTAATTTTCTTTTTTACAAATGCTCTAAGTCCTCTGGGGTGTCTAGTTTTTGTCTGGCTTCTTCACAATGTCTTCAACCCGTTAGGTTTTCTTTTAACTTTAAAATAACAGATTGCGGTGCATGCAGGCTGCCATGCAAGCTTTTCTTTAGGCAATATGGGCAGAAGGTGGGGCCTGCAGCTGTGTCAATAGGCTACCAATACTAAAGCAGCCTGAAAACCCTGGAAACTGCCTTTTATGTTGCCCCTCTGGTTAAAAGACAGGCCTGTTTACACGTTGCTCTTTCTATAATGTTCGACACCTGTGCTGGAGGAGGGAAGGGCGTGCAGAGCTTAGTATGAAGGTGTGTACGTGTACTTGTTGAGTGATGAGCAGCACCTGTTGTGTAAATGGACCCCGTGAACTTTGGCAAGTCTTATCTCTGGCACTGCTCGTAAACCGATTCTCACTGTGGAGGAAGACAGCCAGAGCTGAAAGGAGAAAAACACTTGACTGAAACTTTCCATTTCAATAGTGGTGCTTATTGAGCAAAGTTCTGTTTTCTTTCATAGAAAAAAACAACAACTTGAAGATCATAATTTTTTAATTACATTTGAGCAGTTATGGGAGTGATAAATCTGTTGGCAATTTACAAGCATCACTCATTTGGGAAATTTCCTGATCTTAAATTAAATGATGCTCGGAAATTATTCTTCTGAATGCATTTGGATTCAGTCACAGGATAGGAGTTTAGTTCCATGTCGTCCTCCCCCTGCAACAATTCCCCAGATCTCTGGAAACAACCCAAGAACAAGTTGAGTTAGTCAGTATAACCATTTAGCTATCATGTGCTGAATGAATGAGGTATCATATTTTAAGTCAGTCTGTCTTCAGATTTCCAACAATTTATGTAATTTGGCACTGAATTCTGATTGGACACCCCAGGTGCCACCTCCGGAGATTGGTCATGGAAGGTTATGGAAGAGGAGGACAGTCACCAGTATCACTACACCAGTTTAAAGTTAATTTCAAAGTAGTTTCCTAATTAGTCATCCTTTAAAAATATTGACATATGGCTGAACATTTCTAGAAGACATTTTGCCCCTTTACAAGTACAACTTCTAACATTAAATAAGGTTGTAAGGTTATCAACCTAATGTTAGCATGAAGTTATGTGATATGGAATGGTTATATGGTAGCACTAGATTAGTTTTAAGATGTGGGGAAACCATATATTTAGTTTTCAGTGAGTGTATTTAGGGACTACATGTAAACTTAGTTAGTAAAAATGTTCACATTGGAGCTGAAAATAAACTATAAAGATGCTCAGAAAGTACCTCAGTATCCAAGTTACTTTGCACTGACTAAGCTATGACGCTAGTTGATTTCAAAACAAGTTACAGCATGAAATGTGGAGAAATATAGCCTGGAACCAGTATGAATTTGTACTGGAAGATTTAGGAATGACAAGAAAGTGAGATATCTCTGACTTTTTTTGTAAAGAACAGATTGGGCCAAGACAGACCCCAGCCCCAGTGGCTAGCTCCTAATGTGGAGCTAGCAATGAAAGTCATCGTGGTTAGACACAAGGATCCAGTCCACCACCACCAAACTGTAAGCCATAACCACCAAGGGGGAGAACCATTGATCCTCCTACTACCACATAAAGCACCACATATAGCACCCCCAAGAACCAACTTACCTTTCTGTGGACCTTTTTGGAATTGTAGCACATATTTTCACTTGGTGATCAGATTATTGATATATAGATGTTTTATTTCTCATGTCTCTCTAATGTGACCACAGTTATTACTGCAGGGTATGTGAGTGTGTGTTAGAGAGAAGAACACAACAATTTCCCTTCTTAGCACATGGCCCCCGAATAAAGTTTTGCCCACACTGTAGCCACCCATGTATGAACGTCTAGCTCCGCCACTGCACTCATTAGCCTACATTACTGTTGACTCACAAGGGGATGGTGGTAGATTGCTGAGGGTGCTTAGTTTCACGTGCTTATTCAGCTGCTGTCATTTGGTCACATTTTGCATACAAGTACAGGTACATGCCAAATCTGAGTGGATGGATGGCCCAAGATTCCAGTTTTTGGTTGAAAACATATAATTTACATCTCTCTCCACAACACTGACATAAAACTTTAAGATATAAATTTGTGTACACATATTAATTGTACTGTCGACCTATGCAAGCACTGACAGCAGCTGCAACTATATAATAGTCTTAATGATATATTAATTAAAAGCAATTAGATATATCAGGATAAAATTACTATTTGTAAACAACTGTTTTAGAGCCATAGGAACCAAACCTTATGTGTATTTAAAAAGCAGGCTAATGACTATTTCCTTTGATATCTTTACTGTGACTCAACTAAAGTCTAAAATATGGTTCCCCCACGTCTCTTATTTTCTTAATCCTGAAGCTTGTGTAGCTCAGAAAACAAAACGTTTCATGGTTTAGAAGCCTGATGAACTATTTGGTCAACATGTGGTGAGAAAATCACAATGATAGGCTGCTGATATTAGCTTCAGTTAGCTAAAGTTAGCCAAAACGCTTTAATCCTCTTTTGGTGTGCTATGTGATGAGTGTGATGTGCACTACATAGTGAATAGAGGCTTAAACTGACATTTCAAGCAGTGCAACAAAATGGTTGACTCATTACGTAACAGTTGACATAGTGAAGAGGTGGCCAATGCGAACACAGGCTGCAACTTCAGGGAAGCAAAGATCTTGTATGCAGAACATGGTATTGTCTTCTGGAAAAAGCAAGGCAGAAAACTGGAGGAAAGCCAATAAACAAAGGTAATATCTATAATTTCTTCTCTTAAATACCAGTCATAAAGTTAGACAAACACTTGCTTGAGCAGAATTAGAAAACAATCATGGTTAGGGCAACTACATGTCTTCTTTTTTTCAATAATGCTACCATCACTTTCATGGCCACCATTTTACAGGTTTCCATGGTTACACTACCAGTCCAAAAGTGTGTGAAAGTGGAAGTATGTCCAAACTTTCGACTGGTATTCTACATGTAAACATAACATGATGATGAACATGTAATTGTCTGGACTGACATATTGCACAGGATTATAGATAAAGAAAGTAATTTCAGATGAAATTTCACTGTTAAAATTAAGATGATAATTGATTGTAAAAGATGCACAGTAATAACTCATGTTCAAGTGGCTGGAATTACTGAAATGTTTTAGTAAAATAATGATCATTCTAGGTTTGGCTACACATGTAAATGCCATATCTGAAAGTTGAAATGTAGACATATTAAGGGTTAGGGCCCCGGGACATAATAACCTAAAGTTTTTGTAGGCAGTGCTCATTAACCAGCAAGAAAAACCACTTAATAGCTAAAGCAAATAAGAGTCCTGGCACCAGGTCTATACATTGTCTTGGCACAGTCCAATTTCAGCCAGCCCGCTGCTGGCCACAGAATTCATTTCATGCTTCATCTCTTGGCCTAAAGAGCCGAGACAGAAAAGGCCAAAGTGATAATTGTACTGCTGAATCCAGCGTGAAAAAACATATTTTTAACAAGGAAGGGGCCAGAGGGAGAGATGAGCAAACATGTTGACATGGCCATAAAGTGGCAAACCCATTTCGTCACATGTAGATATTAAAGACTTTTAATCAGCAGAAGCTTTTTGTCATTTCTCTGTATGTACACCAAAGAGAGAGCTCTTCTCATTATACCACAGACAAATTAATCCAAAGAAACAAACTCACATGATGCAGAAACACACCTATTAATCCTTACAGCAACATCTAAGATAAGTTGTTAAAAGGTCAGTGCATCCAAACTAGACACAAGTTATATAGGCTTACAAGACCCACAAGTATGGACAGTAAAAATGGTTGTGATGGATGAAGTCTGAGAATGTTAGATGGACATGCATTACCACCACCAGAGCTAATTTAACCCTAGTTATTTTGCTGTCTGATCTCAGTTTGTTTTCGTAATCTGCTTTATTGGTGTATTTACTTGTTTCATTTCATTACATGCTATGTATGATGAAGAGGCTGACACCCTGCAGTGAACTGTATGTTCCCCTCTACCATTTAGCATGTTTATTTGATTGTGTAAAAAGCATGTGAGCAACTTGCAATGTTTTTTTTTTCCTTTTTAATTTTTTCTTCAATACTTACTGTAATCAAAACAAACTAACCATCAGACAATACCGATTTGGACGGATATTTTCAGGAATTGGGTGCCAGAGGTTGTATGAGAACATACAGTCTTTACTGAAGCAGAAGAGTATGGACTTTTACCCATTGGATGGGCAAGTGTGTCCAAACTTTTGACTGTGTATATTTTAATTAAAAAACAAAGAAACACAGGGAATACTGATCTTTTTTACTTAATTAAAAGTGAAAAGTTCAGGTTTAGAATTTGAATGTGAAATATAAAATTATAAGTTATTCTAGGGTATCACCCAGCCCTGATACAACTACAAACAAAAATGTATTTTCATAAAGGAAGAGAAGTTGGAAAATTATACCATAGTGGTTGGTAAAAGAAAACAAGGTACACTATTACTTCTTTTTAGAAACCTGAACAAACAAAAAGGTCATTTTTAGACTTTTTTGCAGACATTTTTATGCACAAGACTTAATGTGTTCGTGAGGTTCAGACATGGCTCATATATTTTCCCATTTAGCAATTGATTTAATGCTTAAATTTGACTTAATTAACTAAATAAAATTTCCACAACTGGGTCATCTAAGTTTTCCAGTTGTGATGTGTTCTTATATTTGTTGCACCCATAAAAAGCTTTTACCATAGAAATATTCATACATAACAAGTCATTGTCTTCAAACATCATAACATCTCATAGTTTAAGCGACGACATGATAGCTGTTGTGGTTTATTTGTGGGATGTTTCATGAAGCTTTTTATTGACATATTTTATTTCTTGTTCTAATACAACAGTGGAACAGATTGGTAGTTCAGAGGATGCATGTGTGGAATTGCATTATGCTGACCTTGTGGTTACAGTAATAACATGTTTAGGAGGGCGACGGCGCCAGACAGCTCAGTAGACCACACTTAGAATTTTGAGAACAGAACAGTGTCGGTCAGAAGTGTTAGACACACAGCGGCTTAAATAATACCATATGAAATCAAGGAGTCCAAACAAATGCTGTGGGCCAGAGTGCATGTTGATGAAATTTTCAGGAATTTAGAGCACCCACTTGCAATATTAGATGGTGTGTAATTACTTCAGATATTCCTCTGTGGGATTTCACCGAGCTGAGAATCTATAGAAAGGCAGCAGAAGCGATACTGAAGCTGGCAGAGCTTCAGGTGTCATTAAGCGGATGTTCCTCAACATCTGTAAACCAGTGAGTGAGCATCTTGCATTTAACTGTCTGTCTCATTGACTTCTGGGCAGAGTTAAAAGCTCCTTGCACTTGTATTCTCTTTTGATAAATTAAAAAAAAAGAAAGAAACATCTTTACATAGAGGCTGAGAGCGCGCCAATATATTAGATATACAAATGGTGTCCCATGGTGTAAGTTCTTGAAAATATTTGAGTGATATCTAACTGAGATCATATACATTTCTTTGGATATTTCAGGCACAACTAATGTTTTGCTTTTGTTTTGCACATTTATAGAGTAAATATAAAGTTGCTACATTCTCATGTCATGTTATGAAAGGGCTATATTGATGTGCAATGAAAAAATATAGCAGTTTCCTTTCTGTTTCCTACAAATATACATCTTTAGTTTCAATTAGTCAGCATGAGAACATTCTTCATCGGTAAATTGATGTCTCATGTCTCCAAACCTGTCCGAGAGCAATGATGTCATTTTCTACAACGTGCTTGTGCTTACGTGGCCACAAACCCATATAAGGATGAAGAGGGGGATGTAGAAGGTGTTGAACTATGAATCCCAAACACTTTTATGCAAGAAATCACTGGTTTGAGAGCAGAGGACTATGTTGTCAACCATCATTGGACATTTTAACTATTCTTTCCAAACTATTCTGTCCAAAACTGGACAATAGAAGATGGAAAAAGGTTGCCTGGTCTGATGAGTCCACATTCAGACAGTAGGCTCCGAATTGGGTGGAATCAGCATGAGAGCTTGGACCATCCTGTCTTGTATTAATGGTTCAAGCTGCTGGTGGTGTAATGGTAAGGAGGACACCTTTTTTGACTTATTCAGCTTCTTTGTACCATTTGAGCATTTACCCATCACAGACCTGAGTACTGCTGCTCATCCCTTTATGACCACTGTATACCATCTTTTGATGCAGGATAATGCACTGTGTTGCAAAGCTCAAATCATCTCCCACTGGTTTCTTAAACAAGACAAAAAGTTTACTGTACTCTAATGGACTCCACAGTCACCACATTTCAATCCAGTATGTCACCTTTGGGATGTGGTGGAACTGGAGATTCTCATCACGGACGTGCAGCTACTGTGTGATGCTATCATGTCAATGCGGAACGGTAAGGTGGGATTAATTCCATTAAACTCCAAAGGTTTGGTTACAACAGAACAATAATCCCAAACCAATCTCACAAGCAAGAAATCTTGATCAGCATTAAACCAAATGCTTGCATGTCACCGTGTAACATGCTTTCGATTGCAGAAGACTTTTAAGCAGTTCACATATTCCCACTGCAGGCCACACATTCATTAAAAACAACACCCGTGACATATTCAGTAACACTCAATACTCCTAACAATGTCTCTTGGGGGAGCTTGTGGCCTCTGAAGCAAAGAGGACGATGAACACAAGCTCAGCCTTGCTTACAGGAGCGATAGTTAGTCCTTAAGATCTTAAGGCCACTGCTATCAGTGCTTGAATACTAAACTCCCTCCTGTCATGGTGGAGGTAGGGAGAGTGTCAAGAACTTGTTTTATAATAAAGATCAGAGCCATGAAAAAAAGAGGGGAGAGGAGGGGAGCATCACAAATCCCATTGTTGGAAGAGAAGGGGACACCGCTTGCTGCTTTGTGGTCTGAAATCCCCCAGAGTCTCATTTGGCCTTATTTTTTTCCTCCCTGCTCTACCTTGCTCCCACCACCCCCCCGGACAGATTGGAGGAAACGAATGTCCACAAATTAGCTCAGCGGCGAGCGACTCTGAGACCACGTCAGCTCTACGGTCCAACCAGCGAACTTGTGGTCTCTGGTCCAGCTTCTCTGTCTTGTGTGTTAATTTAGCATCGGAAAGCCGCCTGTTTGGACGTAAAGCTCATTATGGTCTTTGGGCTTTGTGTTTATATTGGACCATGTAATAGTGCCTATTAGTGGTTAATAATAACAGAGCACCATGTAAAATGCAGCAGTATAAACTATTTCTTCTTTTGAGCAGCTTTAGCCTGTGTGTGTCCGTGTGTGTGTGTGTGTGTGCGCTTCTAAGTATAGTGTCATGAATTGATTAGATGCAAAGCAGAAGTATTTTTTTTGGTGCAGTTTACAAAAGATAAACAACCATTCTGATGATGTTATCCCCCCCATCAGTTTCTTTCTTTTTTTTATTTGGATGCTGAAAACATTTGCATCCTTTCTTGTCACCATGTGAGAGCGCTTCTTTCTTTTTTTTATATTCATACTTGAGTATGCAAAGCATTTTCAAACTACACAATGGAGAAAGAAGGTGCTGATTCATTATTTACAAAATCCACTTTGTCTGGCTTCTCCTCAGGTTCAATTTTGCATACAGTTTGATAACTTTTGACAGTTTCTTAATGCACCTGAGTCATAATTCTTGACTTGCAACATACTGAAGTTTGATGTTATTAGAAAATTGTAAGTGGCATAAAAAGATAAAAGAAATATGATCAAGAATTAATAAAACTAGTAATAATGTGACTTCTAGATCTTTTGCTCTGTTCAAACTTCCTACTTACTTCCCTACTTATTCATATACAAGTAATATTTAATCATACAGCAACTGTGGATGAAGACAGAGAATATATGAATATAAATGTCTGCTGAGGCCGTTGCATTAATGGAGGTTTTGAAGAGACAAATATTGAGAGACCAAAGAGATCATAAGTGGTTGACACTGTAAATATATCCAGAAACATCCATTTGTTTTTTGCGTCAAAGGATCATCAGTGTGGTTATGATTCATCCTAAAAGGGAACCACATGTCTGTATGGAACAATTTCAAAGCTATAAGTTTCAAATCATGATATTTAAAGCAAGTCCTGTAACTTGAGTGATCATGCTGGTTGTTCCATGGCCTTAGTCTCAAAGGATATGTTGACACTGCAGGTCTTAAAGGTAAATTTTAGTTTTTTGCTGAGATCTGATTTTGTGTGTGTGTGTGTGGTTGTCCGCATTATAATTGAATGCGACCGCCACCAGACTCCAGTATGTACAGTCTACGTCACAAGAGGAAGATGTGAAGTCACATGCAGCGCGCTGTGTTTATGAAGGTAAATGTGGATGCTACTCATGTTCGTGTGTATGTAAGCTCATCCAAAACGCTACTGCTAGAGTTTTAACCAGGACTAAGAGATCTGAACACATCACACCAGTTTTAAAGTCTTTACACTGGCTTCAAGTCAGTCAGAGGATAGATTCTTGCTTCTTCCTGCCTCCTTGGGATGTCTGTCTCACTTCAGTGACATAAAAGTCAGAAATGGGACATGACCGTTCAGACTGATGTCCCTTTGAAAAATATTGAGTATGTACCTAATTTAGTACCACATGTGAAAATGGCCTGGGGTCGGATTTGAAAAAAAGAAAAAAAAGAAAAATCAGATTTCTGCTGTTCAGACCGTCAAAAGTAGATCAGATATGGGTTTGTCCGTCTCCTGCCTTGGTTACGCGGTTAATTTGGTCAGTTTTCACGGAGCTAATCCGTTGCTTGACGCAGAAAACAGAGCGATACCAGCGGAAATCGCGGAGGCAGTGCTGAGCAGAACAGCTGATATGCGAACACGGAAAGAAACAAACCAGAAAAGAACAGGAACAGGAACAGGAAGGGGGAAACAAAGCAGAAGAAGAATGAAGACGAGGACAACAACTATAGAAATTGCACAAGCTTTTGAAGAGAGGCTGTGTGAGTGTTTTGGGTAGTTAGAAACAACTTTATAGCGGTGCATTAACCCCGCCAACCGGTGTCTGATACTGATGTCGGATAGCAGGAGTGAACTCTGAACTCAGCACAGCCCACTAGTGGAGGAAATGACTTAACAGCTATAGCATTATTAAAGAAGCATGGAAGTATAAGGACTACGACGATGTTTGAAATGGACGTCCCTATTTACATACGTAAGGGAGCATAAATGGGGCGTAAGAGTCATGTATAGCAGATAAAATTTTCCTCTTAATCTCTTATTAATTCAATATGTAAGCACAAAAATAACTTTTTCTGCTTATTGGAAGGATCAAAGTTAGTCTTTAACCAAATGATCTAAGTTAAGAAAGACAATGTGGTTGTGTAACTCCAGCTCTTATTCATTTGATCCAATCACGATAACTATGGCCACTAGAGGGCCCAATACCGACGAATCGGAACAACAGGCTAGCAAAAATATTCTACAGGGATGTTTTTTAATAGGACAGCATTTTTTATCTAACAAGAAGCAAAACCTCATGGTGTAGATACACCTGTAGATACAATAATTTATCAAAAAATAAAAAAGTGTTGTAAAGATCTGATTTGGAGGTAGCATCTTACTTCCATTCCTACAACCATTGTGAAAAGGAAAGGCAAAATAGTCCTTCATATTTTGCATTTCATATTTTTTCATTAAGCTTCATGACTCTCAAAACAAAAGTCTTGACTTTCGATACTCTTACTTTTCTCCCCTGCTCTGTTTCTGTCCATCTTCATTGCTGCTCCAGCCTCCCTTTCCAGGCTAATTAACATCACAGCTACTGTTATTGCTTGTTTTTTTCTGAAATGTGGAAACTTGCAGAAACCTCAGGAGCCCTGCAGGGTAGGGTTCTTCCACTTCTGATAGATTACACATTGCAACTTCTACCACATTCTTCCCTCCCAACGCATACAATCTAATTATTGCACTCTCACATGCCAGTTGTGCCCCTTATGGTTTGTGATTGTCCCACACACAAGGGCCAACTCTGCTGGAGGCTGCATGAGACCCGAGTCTGAACCTGCCTCAAAGGAGTATTTTGTTGTAAAAGACGAATAGGCAGAAAGACATAAAGAGATATTAAGCTCTCCCTCCCAGTATTCACAATTCATAAATCCACATTGTGAGCAGTGCTAGTGAAACACTTCAAAGAAAAAAAAGAAGCAATCGTCCCTTGATCTGTTTAATTATGCACCTTTTAATGCACCTTAAAGCTTAATAGATGACATCAAATAAACTTTGATCTTTTTCACAGCTATTATCTTTGACAGAACATTTTCTTGGCTGTGATTCTGTTTGACACAAAATGCATGAAACGGCCAGTGAGTCACATACAAACTATGACGAGGCTTTCTTTTATATATACGCTTTAGAGAGGAAAAAAAAAAAGATCAGAAAATTGATCAAATGTTGCTACCTGCATGGTTATGTTCAGAAAAAGGGAGTATATTTCTTTTATCTCTTCTTAAGAAAAGTTTTTGACAGGTTTTCAGTGATGTTTTGCTCAAACATTCATTGTCCTGCTGGAGCTTTAGCTGAAAAGCTCCAGCAGGACTATTCAAACAACCATCAAAGTCATAATTTACTAATCTTACAGTAAGCCAACGTGTTCCTATGTGTGCGTGCGTGCGTAGGCAGCTGAAATGACTGGTAGGAGTAAGGCAGGGATTATTCATACAGAAGTATTTGACAGGTTTCTTTATTCTTATTACAGCTGTGCAATGTAGCAGAAGCCACATCCAATGCAACGCTGCAACTAAAAACAGAAGGGCTTCCATGTTTTAACAAGAGCAGCCTTTCATTACTTCATCTAGGAATACTTACTCCAGCCAGCAATGTACGCACCACATATGGACCGCGAGGAGAGGACGGGGGTATGGGGATGAGGGCTGGGATTTAGGAGTTAAGAGTGTGTCATTCACCAACTGGAGAGCTGGGGATTTGATCCACAGCTTTGCCAGACTTTATGTTAAAAGTGTCCTCTGCAAAATACTGAACCCAACAAAATGACCCTGATGTGTCAATCAGTGTGTGAAAGTGTGTTACATAGATGTGGTCAATGTATAGAGTAAAATGGATTGTGTTTTTATGGCTTGAAGTGTTAAGTGCTCTGAGTGGTCAACACAAATAAAAAAGTGTTACATAGATTCAGTCCATCAGTGTCCTCGTCAATGTCTTCATTGGACTGAAGATGCCTTACATTATTGCATTTTTTTGTATTTTCTTACCTCTTTTAATAGGACAAAACACTGTATTTCTATGGTGCATCTAGGCTCAAATAGAGGCAATTAACCTGGAGGCAGTTTTCCACCAGCTGCATTATTTACTTGAATACACTGCTATACTGAAAAAAGTAGCACAGAGGATAGTGATTGGCCTTGAAGGTGTGCACTGAGTCTGTTAATCTGACTGAACTGCCATTTCTTTTCAGTTGATCCATTAAGCCTGACATTGTGTTGAGGGATAGCCAATTTCTTGGCGGAAGGCGGAGTTAGTTTTGTTTTCTCCCTATCCATTCAGTATTACACAAGCATGTAAGCTGAGGTAGCAGTTCTGTAGGAGCAGCAGATTTTTTATCTTTTATTTTAATTAAACAAATACAGCATATTAGTTTAAGAGCTGGTTTGAAACAACTTGACTGATAGATCGGTCCTATCCATTATTATTTCCCAGCCTACACGACACCATACCACACCACTTTATTTACAAAGCACTGTGCAGACCAAGTGCTGCACAGTATAACATAGAATTTAAGGAAGACAGGCCAAGAGTAAAATATAGCAAAAAAAAACCAAAAACCCCAAGATAAAATGACAACCAAAGTAATAAAGGAGTTCAAGAAACAAACAAATTCACAATCATCTCACTCTGGATTGAAGGCCAGGACGTTTTAAAATGACATTTAAAACAATGAGTGAAGAAACCTGTCTGATATGTGTTGGTGAATCATTCTGGAGTCCTGGAGCAGCAACTGGAAAAGGCTCTCACTTCTGAGTTTTGTTCAAGACTTTCAAAAACAGAAGAGTCTCTGAGCGCATTACAGTAGCTACGTCTGGAAGTTATAAAAGCATGAATCACCATAGGGCTCTTATTCATATTTGCAATCAGACAGCATGGAAAGATGGGCTATCTATGGCTATTTGGCCAATTTCAGAGTCATTAATGCCCAATAACAGAGGATAGAGGCGTGGAAACATATTACAAAAACATATCATTTCCGTAAGAAGCTTGTAACTACCTTACATATATGATAAGAGTTCTCAGAGGATGCATTTCCACCAAAGGTCATGATGTATTTAGCAGTGTTGACAAAAAAAAAGATCACAGTTCAAATCTTCATCAAGAATCCTGAAATTCAGCTTGGCAGTTTTGCAAAATCTTCATAACAAGCTGAGAAACAAACAAATAAACAGCGAAGATCAAATGCCTTCACCTCAGCTCCTTTGTTGTTGGAATAAATATGACAGAGATGTTTTATATAATCATGAGATCTTTGTCATCCACTGTATCTCTTCTCCCTGTTACACGAGTACCATACGTTGTAATTATCCAGAGCCTGTTCTGTATAATTCAGAATAATAATGTTTTGTTTGGTGGTTGCAACATTTTTTTATTCCAGGCCTCATATTTTGAGAGCTTCAGGGGTTGAATTTTGAGCGTCTAATGGCTAACAGTGTGCTGAAAAGCAAAAGTGCAGCAAGCCTGCAGTAAAGAATTTGGCCAAATAAATGATAAATCATACAAATACCCACACCTCCACAACAACCTCCTCCCACACAAACATACATGCATGTGCTCAACAGTTGTGGTATTAATGGATGCAAAACCCCCTTTTTTTTTTTGGATAATAGATGAGGGCTGGTGACCTGCTTCCATGACTGAATCTGTGATGAGGTGATAGAGCAGAATCAGCCGGTCTGTAAATTATTCAGGAAATTGCCTCTGGCCACCCAGAGATTGTGCTTATTGTGCATTTTGATTGAGGAATAACATACAGAAACAATTTTCATGGTAGGAAAACATTTTCAGGTTAATTTTACAAACCACTGGTTTATAAACCTATGTCAGATAAATGTGGGCGTCCAGACTCATGAAGCCGAGATAACAGTGTTGAATCCGGTCCATCTGTGACGTTTATGGGATTTCTAGACTTACTCAATTCTGTTTGAGCGCCGCTCTGTGTCAAATGTTAAAGTCAAAATTGTTTTTAAGGAAGTTGAATTTAAATGGAAATGTGGGGAAAGTTGATGATTTCCTTACCCACATGCATTAAAAAAGACCTCTCCAAGCTGACAAAACAGTCTGCCCTCCTTTGTTTTTATCTGCCTGGCTTTTTATTTGTCGACTTCGTGTCATTCATAAAACAACAGCAAAGCCAAATATTTGGTAAACATGCTCCATCTGTAACACTCGCTGACATTATAGTAGATAATTGTTAACCACAATTGGACCGAATTGTCTAACACAGTTATTATAAATTGGACTTATATGTTTTTGTTTTAATTGATGCAATAAATTGGCTTGAATTTATTATTATGTCTGTTAAGTGCCAGGAGATGACTTGTTGTTAATTGGTGCTGTACAAATAAAGCTGAATTGAACTGAATACGCCAAGTACGCATACACGTGAAGACGGAGCCTTCTATTTGTCTTTTGTGTCCTTTATGTGTATCATGCTACATTTTCAAAGAGCTTGCGGATTGTAGCCAAATGTAGTAAACATAGCAGTACTACTGGTAACCACAGGGGCAGTGTTGAGCAGTATTCCAGGCCCGACCGGCGAAGGGAACAAAGAAGAAGCCGATGTATTCAATGGCCACACAGAGCACCGCCATCTACTGCGCTGCTTCTTTATGTCTCTGAAAATGTGTATTATGATCTGTTCCACTGTTGCCATGTTTGGAACTGGGAGGAGCACTCCAAACTCTTCACTGCCCTCTAGTGGATGTATTGCCAGACAACCGTGTCATCTGACACGGACGTACCAATTTATGTACGTAAAGGGAGCGTGAATGAACCTTTAGATGTCAGTGATGGTATAGTTTTCATATAATGAGGACATTTGTTTCAGTAAATTCAGCAGCTGGGGCTGCTGGTACTGATGCCATGATAATATTATCACAGTGACAACAAATAGACAATATTAATCTTTATTAAATCATTCATTCAAGCGGTGTTTTTATGGTTCATGACGACATCAGTCTGTAAAGTTTAAGTCTGAGGTAACAGTTAATTTTGTTGCTATTTGGTGAAATTCAATGATGTTACATTTCTCTTTTTCATTGTCATTTGTGTTCAGTAACACAAAAAAAACAGCATCTGTGGACACGATTTCATCGATGATTGCTATGACGTATGTTTTGCTGTGAGTGAATCAATCATTAGCTAAGTAGATCATGCAGGTGATGAAGACAGGACTTAGGTAAGTTATTAGTGTGGTTGCATAAAGTTCCATGTAAAACCAATCCCACTCAATCAAATGCGTGAAATAAAACTTGAATTTCAAGAGTGAAAATCCCTCAGATTTAAGATTCATACTTGCATTGAGTGTCTGAAATCCTCTCGCTAATTAGCTTAATCTGAACTCAAGTCCAGGCAAAGACAGGAATCGTCTGCATACAAGGATTTGTGGATTTTCTTCTTAAGAGGGTGTGAGAAGTGATTCTTCTCACTCTGTTGTTTCATTGGTGAAAGATGATTACAGGTGAAAGCACCTAGGAGGTGAGTTCCTGAGGGAGGAGGATGTAAAGGTATTAAAAAATATAACCAGGTGGAAAAGTTGAGCATCCCCTCGTTCCAGTATATGTGTCATCACTGTTAGAGCGGCCATGTTTAATCCAGGCGTGCTGTGATCTGCATCCACAGCGAAAAATGTTTCATACGGGGCGGTTACAGCACACCAGACTGTAAATGTACAGAAGGTGCGAGTGCGTATAATTGTCAGGTTCTCACATCAAATGCTTTTCAATCTGCATTTCATTACTGGTGCACTCCAGTGGCTGGAAAATCAGGTGTTTTCCTGTGAATTATGTGTGGGAGAGAGAGCCAGTGTTTGTGAATGTAACCCACGTCTGTTAAGTGCTGCGAGCCTCAGGAAAACGTTTCCTCTTCTCGACTACCAAGACCTCTCACACTAAATCATCACTAAATGTCCCACAGACTCCTCCCTCAGGAGTCCATGAATTACATGCTTTCTCACACTCCCCCCCCCCACACACACATTTATATATAAAACTGTATACATGACTTGACAGAGGGCATTAGATTCTGATAAGAATTATTATTATGAGAATAACCAAGTGAGTAAATGATATTTGAGTTAAAGCCAGCACTTTTATTTGATATTTCAAGATAGAATAGTTTTTTTTATTGCCTTCTTTTAAAACTAATAAAGAAGAAAAAGGGCCCAAAGGAAAAGTTTGAGAATGAGCAGCGCTTACTAAGACTCCCATTGGCAAGTTTAACAGCTTGGAAACACTTTTTATAACCAACAAAAGGTTTTCTGTTCTTGTTCTGCCTTTTCTTTATACAAAAGATGTCTTGAAGGGTGTAGTAATGTGCAATGCTTTCAATAATTTCTCCATTTATTATGCAAGTTCAAAACCAACAAATTCACTTTTTTGAGTTAGGTCTTAAAACAACTCTGTACTAGATCACTTTTTGGTTGGATTTAGCCAATGATGTTACTGGGGTTGGGTTAAAAGAATATGCAGAATATTAGAAAAATGTGGGATAAAATACAGTGTTTATACATTTTGACATTCGCTCCCCTGGATGCCATTTCGGTGGTGACCATGGTTACATGTAAACAGCATCTTACTGTATAATGACACTTTATACAATCAAAAATCAAAACTTTCGGTTAGGTTCGGAACACTATTAGATTCGGGTTAAAATACATTCTTTTTGCAAACCAACATTTAACTTCCTAGATGCCATTTTTAATTCACAAGCAGCTGCCGTCATGACAACCAGATGTCTGGTAATTTTCTGCCTGAGTGAGCAAATGGTCCGTGGTTTTTGGGAAGAGGGCAGTTTAATGTTATGTTTGATGCCAGAATTTCCTGCATTCAACAAGGGGTTTAAACTGGACCTTCTTACAAACCTAAACACAGTTCTCACCGGACAATTTCATTGGTCTTCTGTTAATTAACTTTAATACATTTGTGAATCAAGTTTAGTCATCCCGTAAAAAAAATAATAATAATTGCCTGAGAAATTCAAGTTTGTGAATGTGTAGAAAAGGATTTGCATTGCTGTAAAAAACGATGTGCATTTGTAAAGAAGAATAGAAGCGCTTCTGCAAACATCTGTTCACGGATGCAAAGTGAAAAACTGCGTGCGCGACTCTTAAAGGCCCGGTCACACTGCCTTTCGCGGGCGTATCGCGGCTGAATCACGGCCAGAAATGTCTGCCCGTGAAGCAG
>JAOXYM010000001.1:5399252-5410010 GCA_028567055.1 Leptatherina wallacei
ATCTATCTATCTATCTATCTATCTATCTATCTATCTATCTATCTATCTATCTATCTATCTATCTATCTATCTATCGTAAGACGGTAAAATACAATAAGCTTGCTCTTACTATCTAAAAGAATGTACAAATCTTAACTTCAGCAGGTTTTATGCATTTCAAAGTCTACAGTAGCAGGAATACTAATCAAACCTGCTCATGCCATGATGCATAGCGGCTTTTATGTGGCTAATGCCATCCCACAGATTCTTCTCCTCTGACTTTGGCCATGTTTACACGACAACGCTGCTACCAAATTAGCATTTTTTTTCCCTTTGCGGGATCGAAAAAAACTGCATTTAATTAATCCGATCGCCGTTGACACGACTCTGCAAATTGAGTGAATTCAATGCAGTACGCATGCCAGGCCTTTAGATGGCAGTGATACCTTGCAACGATACACAATGTTTACTTTACACTAGTTCCTACTACATCCTCATTAAACTGGAAGACATCTTCGCTGACGACATACATGCTGAATGATGAGTAAGTTTTGTTTTAAGAGTCCAAGCAACTTGAAAAGATGTAGCAGCACAAGAAGAACACAGGTATCCACCATTGTTGTTGTTGTTGTGCATCGTTCATGTGGCCTGCAGAGTGTGCAGCGGGCAGTGACGTCGTCGTTGTCAAGAGATTCCACCTTGGGTTTACACGGTCCCCCCCCCCATGGAGCAAGAAAATTCCACCCTGGAGCCCGTTCTCCAAACTTTGCGGAGTCGCCCCCCCCCTGACACTGCTCCGCCGTGTATGAGGAGGCCAGATCGCAGCACAAACGTTGCGTCTTGCTCTCACAGCGTTATCATGTACACATGGCCTTTGTTTGAATTCGGTCTGAACACACACTTCCATGTTTTGTTTCTTTTTCAGAGTAATGCAACTCTGTTGCTCCTCACAAAGCATTTGTGCTTGTTTGGCTCCATCAGGGGAAGATTTCTGAATCATTGCCACTTGACAGAATGCATCACCCATGTTAACTCTTATTTTGGGAAAAAGCAAAAAAAAAAAAAAAGCTCAATCCTAAACAATCTGACAACGGTTCAAACAACCCACACAAGAGGAGTTAACTTTTTTTGGTAAGCAAAACCTGATGTGATTCCTGTTCTGCTCATGATGGGGTAATTTCCCTCCAACTTCTCCACAGTTCAACTGAACGAAGCGCAACAAAGAGCCTGACGGCCAGGTTTCGGATAACACAGATAACACGTTTCTTTCGAGCTCGGAGATGGTACCATCTGATTACCTACACTCACATCCCACATCTACAGCTTATGTGGGAGGTTTAGCTTTAGGTGTTTCTTTTCCAAAGATTATTTCATGGCTGCAAACTGTAGCTAATCACAGCTAATAGAGTCTGTATCTGTCAAAGACAGAGACGTGGAGCAAAACTGGGGGTGACGTCTGGGGAGAAGCAGACAAGAAAACAAGGAAAGAGGGAGACAGCTGAAGAGATACAATTAAAGAACGGCTCAAGCTTTGGCTTGCTGTTTACTGTGAAATTACAAAGGCATCATTTGATGAAGGCTTTAACATCCCATCCCTCCTCCACTAGCCTCTGAGCTCGGTGTGAACCCACAGACTGAGGAAACTATTTCCAGGTGTGAAATGGATCCTTCGCGGCATTGCTTTGGGGATATTACAGAGAAGAAATGTGGAAACTTAAATTTGATGAAGACTTAAGCTCAGACAGACTCCTTCTACATTTGCCTGGGCTCCGCGGCTTAACCGTGAAGCCGTCATAACCTGGCTCGTCTGAGTGGATGGGAGGAAAATCCAGCAATATGCCACAACCTCCGTTATTTAATCACGAAGATATAGATATTCACCTCAATGTCAGCCACCTGAACCTGGTTATAAAGACACAGTGATAAAGCTGTGGGCCTTTGGTTCAATACACATATTGAAAAACACACTAATATTTATTTTATTTAAGCCTTGGAAAACTAACTGAGTTATGATAAGGATTTATTAAAGATAACTGTGAAATGTTTTCTTAATATAACTGGAGATTTACCTTGATCTCTTAGAAAAGTGAGAAGAGTCTGATTGAAAAATGAATAAGTAGTTTACACCTAGATGGCAATCAGAGCACTAGGGAGGAATTTGGATAATTACTCAGAACAGGGACACCAGATGATCCAATTTTTCCATCTACGACAATCAAAAACTCAAATGTTTCATCGTAATTGGAGCACATGCTATATTGTAGATTTTTACAGTCCCTTTTGAATCAGACTGAATAATGATTATTAATGACTTAATTACAAAATGTAGATTTTCACACGTTGGTACACCCTAACAAAGGCTAAATTGGCATCCATCTTGCATGCCGTGTCCTCTTTGAGCTCTGTCTAGCCAGAAAAATGACACTTTCTTTCTCTTCCTTGCTTCCTCTGATAAAATTCTCTTACATTTCTTTGCTGAATTAGCTATGGTGTATATTCAAAACAGCCAGTGTATTGATCTACAGGTCCTGGCGTGTGACCAAGGGCTGTTAAGAACGTTCCTGCCTGAAAAAGAAAAAGTTGTTAACTCATCCCTGGGATGCTGCAGGGTGACAACAGCTCGAGGAATGTACATAATGAATGTCAGTGTACCATCAAAACAAGTCAGAAATGCTCAGAAACTTGTGTAGCATTGCTTCAAGGCCAGAGCAAACTAACAGCACGTTGCTATGGAGTCTTATGATAGTTTGCGGGCTGTGGGGAAGTTCCTTATTGTAGCTGTCAGTATTAAGTTGAGAAATGTATGTTTTGATCTGTGATTTTTCTTCACAGCAGCAGAGCAGCCAACAAAGCAGGTAAATAACCATATATTAGTTGTTTTCTGACAAACAATGAACCTAAACTTATGACACTATTCCTATATATTATAGCTTACTAGTAAAAGGACAACACAGGTAGTTATGCCAGTAGGTGATATAGTTGTACCATTTAGTGGGATTTAACATAAATTTCAACTATAAAACATAACATTTATCAAATTGAAGAATAAAACCTTTTGTAAATGCCTTCAGCCACATTGGAATTTGAATTTAAACTTGGCTAAAGTTGGTGACTAAACATACCTGAAAAGCAATATGTCTAATGGGATTAAATGACAGGATGGAGGATTGTAAAGCTCTTTTTATTTCTCAACCTCAATAATAGTTTTTCCTCAACCATTTTACGAATACATTGGATACACATGCTGTGCTATAAAAGTAGGGAAAACAATATTAACAAGATGATGTGAGGAGGGGAGGGTCTGTACCAGACCTGTTGGACAGTTTACTGCAGGACATTACCTTAGCAAACATGTAAAAGCTGGTCTGTATTTGAGTCTATTCAGGATTTTCACTCCCTTTACTGTTCTGTAGTTGGTTTTTTGGGATTAGACTGGCACAGCTGTTAGTCAGAGCTGCAGCAGGACACAATGTTAAGCCAATGAATGAATCACCATTCACTTCAGCATCGAAAGACTCTGCAGTAGTTGAAGGTTTTCAATGGTCTCCATCTCAGCCTGGTATTAATAGAAAGACAAAGCCTGTGTGCACACACCAATTTTCACTTAGGATGTTGCAAAAGATGCCAATGCACAGCTCATTTTGTATTCACAGACACACAAATTTACCAAGTATAAAATCTCACATAGAGGCTCTGACTCAGACAGGAACAACAAACTAACAAAAATAAATGATCGATTTACTAAAAGTAATGTTTCTGCCTTATTATTTCAGTCATGATTATCAGAAACTACTGACCAACAGGAAAGAGAGTGATGCTATCCCTTCAGGGTTAAAAACTTTTCTTTTAGCTGCCTTTTATGAAAACAACTGATATATCCTGTCTTCTTTTGTTGTTTATTATTTTGTTATTTCATTTATTCTAAAGTTTGTTTTTAATACCTCTTAATGCTTTCTGCACCGCGCTGTACTGCGTCTAATGTTTTATGTAAAGCACCTTGAATTGTCCTGTACATGAAATGTGCTATACAAATAAACTTGCCTCGCCTCACCTGAACATTAAGGCCCTATCCACACGGGGACGGGTTAAGGTGATTCTGCTACATTTTCTTATGGTTTGGATGTTTCTTTCACACAGAACCAAAGTTCGAAATGGCTGCTCCTGTAAAACGGTTCCCAATGTGAAAAGCTCTGCAAACACCACCCTTTTCCATTCTGTGTGTACAACCCAGACGTGTTTTTTTTTACATAAACTTTTTTAGATAAAATTTAAAAAACAAAACGAAGCCAAAAACAACAAACGGCAGACCAAATAATCACTGAACTTCAGAAAGGGAAGAAGGAATTTCACGGACGTGGTGTTACATGTGCATCGTTCTAGCTACAACTGAAGAAGCCGACCAGGCACATCTTACAAAATTCCCCAGGGTCATCTGAACATAGCCTTTTGTTTATTTGGACCGTAGGTTATAATGGAGTCAGACGACTCTACCATCAGCTTTCAGGATAGACTCTACAAGCTGTTGATGTTTCCTTTAGTGGAGTAAAGTCCGTCCACTTTGGCTCTGGTTAAACTGGTGTGAGCGTGGTCTGGGTAGCACTGGGGATCTGAGACTTGAGAACGGAGCTGGTGTCAGAACCGTGTCTTAGCAAGACCACAGGCACTGACCATCCTCTTCTTCTGCTTCATTATTACTGGTATTTACATCCGCACATGCTCCATGTCTCCTGCCTAGTGTTTTTCTGGGAAAACTTTGTCTGTACAAAAACAAACAAACAAAAAATAACAACAACATTATTTTTTGTCTGTGTGGATGTGGTTGGTGAGTGGTCAACCGGTTTGTTGTCGCCCTGTGACAGTGAGAATAAACACCCTATTACTGGCAATAGCATAAGGTTTCACTGGCTTGTATTAGTGGCTGTCCCTGCACACATTTAAAAAACTAAACCAAACAAAGGAACCCAATACTTTTGGTGTAATAATCCACAATACAGCATTTAACGGTTGAGGTTTTAGTTGCTTTCCTAAATATTCCCTCTTCTGGTATCGCTGTTCTGAACCAGCATGTAAGCTAAATTCCCCATCAAAATTCCTAATTCTCCAAGCTGAAGGGAAAAACAAACAAACAAAAATATGACTTTGAGAGATTGTGATCATTCATCTCACAACAGCTGGACATGCCGACTTGGTTATCTGGGTGACAACTCTCACCTAAAGCAGCAGTGGCGCCACCAACACGACTGTGAAAAGAGAGATTCTTTCATTCATTCACAATGTTTTCCAATGGCTGACCTCACCCTGTTCTAATGGCTAAATTACCCTTTATTGGCTATATTCTAAAATAGCTGACTACAATGTGCTTATGAGGATAATTTGGATACATTATAAATAAATAATGTAATAGGAAAAATCTTTCAGGTCGTTACATCTCTGTGTTTGCTGGTTGATATCTAAATAAAACTGGTGTTTACCTGGACATGTTAAATGGAATTTGTAGATGCAGCTCAGAGGTGTCATTATACGAAAGTGCACACATCAACAACTGAAGGTTGCAAATATTCAATGGGGAGGAAAAACTGTTTTTCAGTCTGAAAAAATGAACTGAGGAGCTGGATTATGTCTATGACTGGTGCTGTCGAGTATCAGGGTGTTTTATGGCAGCATGAACGAAGCTTCTGCAGCCTAAGAGCATGCATATTCATCACTGCTCTGGTGTGCTGTCCTCTTCACTCAGGTGGGCTCACCTTGGACGGGGGCCGTCACACCTGGATGCTCCACCTCCCTCTGAAACAGTGCATGAATTAGCCTTGAGTAAGGGACACTGACCGTGAAACAGTAGGAGACAGCAAGGACAGGGATTCAAAGGAAAGACAGATCTAATTTATGTATGTACTTAAGGTTTCAGTGTTAGATTTAGAAAGCTAACGGTCAAAGGCAATTTTCTTTTACTAGAGGTCAAAATGAGCAACTGTAATAATCACAAAAAACCTTCAGACCTTATCTTGACTTTCACACGACATTAAAATGCCCACAATTATGTAGACTGGCAAAGAAACGTTCGGGCTAGCAGCTCTTTTGGGGAATTTTAAGGCATGTATTTAGTCTCAAAGTTTGCTTTAACAGAAACCAGGTGCATGAATGTGATATGAAGGCTCTGAGCAATACCTGTGTGTGGGAAACCATCCTCACAAGATAGCAAAGCATCTGCAGGCTAAAACTCACGCTTACCAGGGAGAAATCTTTCTCCATGTGCAAAAATGTTGTATCGCCGTAATAAAATGCTTAACCTTCCCTATACATTCACAACTGCACAAAAAAAAATCTCTAATCAGACAGACTTTTGAGACTTTTAAGGCCATTGAAAGGAAAATATTTTCAAGTAAAAGCAGTTTGTTTTGTTTGCTGGGATAACAGGAAGTTGTATGATGGAGAAAAAAAAAGTCAAAATTACTGGCATTACTTTTAATTTTGCTTTTATTAAGTCTCTGCCATTGATATTTAAGCTACTACTAGACTTATTAATGCCGCCCTTTCTTTTATTTGCACAATGTAACTACTGATTCACTTCCTACTGTCGCTGAACAAAATATTATAGCAATCCCAGTTAACGCTATCAAAATTAATAAACCTTTATTAAGGAGTCAAAGAGGAATTACTACCTGAACAACATGTTTAACAATGACAATAACTCTTTAGCATTTGTGTTACATGCCTTTCCGCCACCAACCCAACCTGATAGACTGGAGTCCAGAACAAAACATCCAGTCAAAGGAGAGAAGACATCAGTCACTATCCATGTCTCAGGAATCAAACCTGATGAACGAGTATGTGTTGAAAGGTTGAAATCCTAACAAAAAATAATACAAGAAAATAAATCAATTAAACAATTTAAAGTATATAAATAAATAGATAAAATGAATAAAATAAGATCCTTGGGACTGAGGCCATGGGCATTCATTCAATGATATGAATTCAAAGATAAAAATATTGATCTGGTAGAGTTGTGCACACATTACTACAACTTTCACACAACACACACAAAGACTACAGTACTTACCTTGTCCATCAATGTGTTCTGTGTTGAGCAGTACAGACGCAATGTATTTAATCCCCACTGTCTACTGCACTGCCTCTTTTTATCTCTCTTTCTGAGAATGTACAATATCATGATTTCATCCACTGTCTCCATGTTTACTGTTGTCTGAAAAGGACGTTCAAAGTAAGATGTAATGTTGTACAAAGATGCACAAATAAACCTAAAGAGAAACCGTTACGGTGTGGAAGTAAAACGGCTGCCAAGAGTGGGCGAAAGTGACCTGCCATAAGCTTTTATAAGCTTAGCCACTCCCCCCTCTGCAGGTGCAGCGCACTTACCAAGATGGTGGGCCATCACAGGTGAACTCTAGTGCTGCCTTCATGTCCTATAGTAGTTATGGTAAATACCTTAAACTGAAGTAAAAATTGCACATGGACACCCACTCACGTGATTTCCACTGGAAAGCTGGAAGATTTTAATGATACCTGAACTGCCAAGATGAGATAAACTTTGACCTTTCAGCATGGCGGGAAGCAACAGAAGTATTGTAAAAGCTAAGCATTACATTCTTTAAAAAGTTCTCTGCTGCTGTTAGTTGGTTAGCTTTTAGCCTACATAATGCTGTGGCATACAGAATTTTGACATCATCATTTAAACTTAGTGTTGTTTTTAGAAATACTGTTATTGTTTGCTTTTACCCCCCCCAAGAGCAGATGCTAGCTAGCAGCAGTGTTGCCAAGTCCGCTTGTTATAAGCGACTTTGGGCTTGTTTATCTGTGAAGTCACATGTAAATATGGTTAATTGTGGGTCGCAAGTTTTTGGACTTGTTTTTTTTCAGTGTAGGTGCATATTTGGGCTTCTTCTGCTCGCTTTGTGAAGCCCTACTGATTCTCTCTCAACTGTCCACAGTAAAGTAATAACCCCTGACTGTGGCAGGAGAAGCATGAACGCAACAGTCTTTTCAGGAAACTAGAGTACACATACATAAAGGGCCAAATACATCAACTATCAGTTCTTCTTCAGGAGTAAGGAGTATTTTTTTGTACCCATTGTTGGGACACAATCTGAGATTGGAGGAAAGATCTATCTTTGAACATATTTTGAAAAATTGTTCTTTGTTCAAGCACCTTGTATATTTCAGAGAAAAATAATGGTTGTTTCAGGTTATCTCATTGTTTGTTTTATCTGCCACAAGATATAGTATCACTACAGATGTGAGAAGTATTAAAGCACCACAGATTGTAACCTTCATTCATGAATAAAGAATCAAGAAACCAGTCAATGAACAGAGGCAGTTCAGGGGCCAATCAGATTTAAGCAGGGCCCAGAGCCCCCTTGGCCACACTCCTACATCTAATAAAAAAAAACAGCAGTCTAAAAAATGCTTTTGTACAGTTATATTTCTCTTTTCCCACTTTTATATCATAGTCATGATTTGTTTTGGTGCTCATCTCAGTTCCTTTGCAAGAAGTTGTTACCAAAGGCACATTTTTCATAGCTATACATATGCACAGAAACAAGGTTAAACAGTATCAGTTTTGCTGTTGCAGCTGCTAATAATAACTTGCAGATTTTCGGGGTAGTGCAGCAACAATGATGAGCACAGTTCATGGTGGGATGTACCTGACAAAAGCTGTTAAATTTCACAACAGAGAACTTGATGGCAATCAGAACAGAAACAGAAATAGTTCGAGCAATATTTATGTAGAACGTTTCTGTGCCAGAAAAAAAATAAAAATCGCTTTTGCCTTTGCATTTTTTGGACTGACAACAAAATATGCTGGGCCATGTTGAGGCTTTTTGAGCCAGAAAGACCTTTTATGAAGCCAGAAATGTCAGCACCACCTCTCTGCAGAGCCAGGCTAGTTTTTAAAAAAATTTTTTTTTAAAAAAGGCTCTTCATTCTCCTTTAATATCACTCTAGTCTCTTGCAGAGAGAAGAAGCCGCTGAATGCCTGACATTTTCAAGCATGCACACCACATTTTGTGACATTTCATATTTCCACTTTGACAATGAGATGGCAAAGTCATGTGAAAGGACAAGAGGAGGGATTCTACTTCTGCTGCACAGACAGACATCAAACACCTTTGGCCTGCTCCTTTCCTGATGAATGAAGGCTGCAGTACATTTAGTCATATAACCGTTTGCCTCATTAAAGATCACCCTGGGTGCTGTAAACAGCCGGAGGATGATTCATGTTCAGGGCTCCGTTCAGCTTCAATCTCTGCTCTTGACACAGGGAGGAGCAACCACAGATGGATACTCATTAGCTGGTTCTCTGTAGTTTGGCCTGGATGGCAGTGTGACAGCAACCGCTGGTATTTTTTTGCTCCTATGATTTTATGACTTGATGAAACGCAAACAGAAAATACCAACAAAGTCATGTTGCTGCTTTATCATCTTTTCATCACTTTTGAATAAAATGTCAGAATGATGAAAAATGTTTTACTTTATGATGAAAAGGTGAACTCTTCAGTTTTAGGATATGCACAGTTACACTTACATTGAAGCAAACGCTACAGCATAAGACCCTGTAGATATTTGTTCAGGTTTTTAAGCTTTTCAATTCTGCTCTTGGCTAACTAAAGCCCTTTTCACACTGCTGGTTCGGCGCAGTCTTCGTTGGCATCCTATTTGTAAAGTACGGAGGCGAATGGGGAGTCAGAGTTGACACACTAGTAGAGCCGAGTAGATACATGTGTGCAAGCATGGCCAAACATCCCTCTATAACAAAGAAATGCTGTATTGAATGAACTGTTTTAAGGATCCTGGGAAAGGACAAAGTTTGAAAGCACACCGCACTTTGGTGTGTGATTTCTCTTTGGTCTGTTTGAATGTCCACAGAGAGGCACCTGGCAGTTGATAAAAAGTCTTCCTCCCCTGTCTTCGGGTAGAGAAGAACAGCATGACTGCACATCAAAGATTTATTGAAAAGTTTGCAACATTTTTGGCTTGGTTCTTTTACAAAGGTCTGAAATGTCAAAAAATCTTGTTAGGGACTGGGCCTCTTCCAAAGCATGATTGCATATTGATTCAGTGTGAGTGTGTATCAAAAGGGGAGAGCCGATATGCTGTAACAAATGTGTATGCCGGGGAATGAGAGGGGCGGGTGGCTGATTGAAAGTGCTGCACACAGCTTTACAAAACATGAAATGTGCATATCTGTCTACTTGTCTAATGCACAGCGGTGTCACCGTCCATGGTTGTAGATTTTGCGATATTGATGTATCCCTAAGCTGTTGATTTCTGTCTGTTAATATGAGACATAGAAATATTAAATTCTGGAAGCTGTAACCATGTAGACTTTTGAAATCATCCATCATTTTGTAACATGTCGACCAAACCATGTACACCTATTCAGACCCTAACAGTGGTCATGATCTCTGATTCTGTTTTTGGTTTAGCTCCTGTTAGATCTTTATTTCAAGTCTTGTTCTAAGAAATATCAGCAGAATAAAAAGTTTAGTCTCCCAGAAAGACCAGGAGAAACTCATCCATGCATTCATCTCCAGTTGACTGGATTACTGTAATGGCATTCTAACAGGACTTCCTGAAAAGAGCATTAAACATCTGCAGCTCATCCAGAACGCTGCTGCTAGAGTTTTAACCAGGACTAAGAGACCAGTTTTAAAGTCTTTACACTGGCATTCACAGAATAGATTTTGAAACTCTTCTGATTGTTTATAAATCCCAGAACGGTTTAGGCCCAGAATACATCTGTGATATGTTCAGAGAATATAA
>JAOXYM010000001.1:5453556-5464376 GCA_028567055.1 Leptatherina wallacei
GGGAGTGGGAGCAGGTGTGGCAGATCGCAGTGGAAAATACCAAGTCCAGGGTGAGAGGAGAAGTGGCCTATGACAATCATATGTTTAATCTACATGTATTTTAGGGTCAAGCGGTTAAAGAAATTCGACAAAACTGCTGAACAGAAAAATCTGAAATTTCAAAAGAGGAACCTTGAAACAGATCATCTGTAACTTTATATATAAAACAGTATCCATAATGAAGGCTAATGCAGTCTAACAAGGCCAAAAATAGCATTACAGTTCAAACGAATATGTTGGCAGTTATGAACGTGTTGTTTCAGGCACGTTTTCCAAAAGTGATTTGCGAGCTCCATTTGCATGCGGATTTTAAACGATGGCAGTGTTAAATTGCATAAATGATTGAAAAGAGAGTAGCTGCATGTGCAAACTCTACGAGGCGAGGTCAAGTTCACATGGTTCTCAAATATAGCCTCAGAGTTTTTCTTAAAAATGTGACGAGTCAAATTAAATTCTCACGTTGTAAATTGTGGCTCTCTGCTGGAAATTCAATAAACTGGAATAGAGACACAGTTAGGAGTGGGGGTAAAAACACATAATCTCCTTGTTAGTGTGGTACAAACTGTCTTCCTTTCAGTGTTTGCTTGATTTATTTTTCTTGAATATCACATCATAACTGTTAGCGTGATTGCCCCCTTGACTCATATTGAAGAAATATGACTGAAATCTTTATGACTGAATATAAAAAATACCACACTTTCGACATACCAGACTCACTGTTTGTGTTAAAATGTTATTATTCAATTATGTTAATCCCACTAATCCCATGGCATTTCTTTTACTGTGCTGTATCAGACACCTTAATATGCAGGTTCATGCTGTTCCCAATAGGTTTTCATTACTCTAGAGTAAAAGTCTACATTTATTACTATTATATAATCTATAAAAGATTTTTTTTATCTTCTTAAAGGCAATTAAATCCCACAAGTATTTGAATGTTAGTACATGTTATGAGATGTCCCAGATTATTTGGTCTTTACTCACTGTGACTGCAATGAAATTAAAATTAAAGTAGATACTCGGTAGATGTTTTTCATTCTGATCAGACGTTAAAACAGCTTTTTCTGGAACATGGAAAAAATAAAGTCTGATACCTCGATACGGCCTGACTGGCAAGGTGAACTTGAACTGCTTACAAAAACTAAACCACTTGTAATACTCTTTATTCAGTGAGTCAGTTATTTAGGATCAGTGATCCATGACATGATTTCACATGACATTCTTCCTCCCACAAAAAAGCTTGTCTGTGTTTTGTTACAGGTCACTTAAATAATCCACTTCCAGAGATCCACCGTTTCCCTTCCTCACCCTCCCTTCTCCTCTCCTCTCCTATGCTCAAGATGCTCTTTGACTTGCTACCGCAGCCACTTCTTTTCAAATCAAGCATCCTAATTAGTGCCTTTAAGTGGATGCCGATCCGTATGCACCCTGCCATATGCAGGACTGAATATTCATGGAGGCACAGAGCTCGCTGTCCCCGCTCCGGCCCAAATGCTGCATTTTTTTCACCCTCATTATTCTGACATGCTGACAAAGAGCAACAAGGCAAAGAACAAGGAGGAGAGAGCAAAGTCAGTCTGGTAAAAGTTTACTTCAGACTATGTGGAAGCTAGAAAGTAAAGAAAGAAATCCTTTGTGTTGTTTTGAAGTTGAAGTAACAACCAGCTCGCATCTCTCTGAGCTCTCTTGATTCCTGGAAATGTGTTTTTGTCCTTTGGTTAAATTGCTGAAGGAATAACTGGATGTTTTTATGTTTCAAATCAGCTTCACATTCTGACATAGCAAAGGCTTTTCAAAGTGCTACTTATATGCGGCTGTAGCACACAGAGCTATAAATCACAATTGTGCATACAAAAAATAAGAAAACTAAAGATAATTGCTGTAAAAGCAACTGCCTTTTTTTCTGATTTGCAGTTTTAGAGACTGAATCGCAGAGTGAATATTTGATTGTTTTTCATTCTTTTAATGGGAGTTTTTTCCACTGTCACTCCCTGCTCCATGCATAGGCCTAGTCAGTATAAGGGAAGGGACACAATCCATTGATTTCTTTAGTTAGACGTATTCAAGAACATATAAATTGGACTAATGTGGATCAAGCAATGGATTTATTTTAATTGGATGATAATTGTACTAGAAAGAATTAGATTGAATTGGACTGCATTTAAATGCCTTGAGATGCCTGTTTTGTGAATTAGAGCTGTACAAATAAAGCCAAACTGAATTGTTTCATTGACTTGCATCATGCTTGAACAGGATTTGGGGTTATGTTGAGGTACAGGAAGTTATTTTAAGTTAGTGTTACAAAAAGATTTTGCTGTCACGAGCAGGAAACATGATATGCAAATGTCTCATTTCTTACATTTAAAAGTTTTTTGCTTGCGATAATCATATTTTTGGTGCGTTTTGGACATTCTACACAGTTTTGGTTTGTTTTCCAAGTTTGAAATAATCCAGCTACACTGTTGTCTTTATTACAACCTGGCTCATTATTTTTGTCCAACGCTTATTTATACCTAGTTTTTGAAAGCAGCTTGAGGTTATGGTATGAAGTTGCTTTTGATAAAAGTATCAGCCAGATGGGTGCAATATATTCTACACAGTTAAGTGGATCTGTTTTGTATGTGATATTATTGAATACTGATACATATCATTGTTATTTTGAGGCTAAATGTGTTTAAATCTTGTTTATATGTACAAGAAAATTTTTAAAAAAGGTGATTACCAGTCAGATAAAATAAAATCTACATAAATACTACCACATCGCACTTCTCTGTGCTACATCATTAGAACACATAAACAGGGATATAAAGTGTATTTGTTAACGCTTTAATGTCAGCTAAACAGCAGTGTCATGGCAAGTAGGGTCGAAGCAACAGCGGCTGCAACAAGCAGGGATGTGTGTGAAGGTGTGTTGTGTGTGGATGAATACAGAGTGGAAATGATTTAATGAGTGCTTCCACTGGAGGAGGAATGTAAGGAAAGAATGAGGAGCTGAGCAACGAGGCGAGAGACCAGCAACTCTGTCAGCGCTGTAGCTGATATTCAGGCTTCAACACCTCCAGCTGCCTCTTGCTTCAACGAGCTCCAAGTGCCGCCAAGGTCAGGGGAGCACTGTCACTCAACACCATTGTGTGTGTGTGTGTGTGTGTGTGTGTGTGTGTGTGTGTGTGTGTGTGTGTGTGTGTGTGTGTGTGTGTGTGTGTATTCTTTATACTATGTGCATCTGATGTGGAAGGGATGGGGAGTGGTGGAGGGCATTGGGAGTATAGAGATTTGTGAAAAAAGAAAATACAAAGCAAGATCTGTGTTTGTGTATTCGTTGCTATGGTAACTGTAACAGTCTTAAACAATGGCAGCAGTGATGTTTGAGCTGTATTTCTCTGAATAGCCATGAATGTGTGTGTGTGGGTGTGTGTGGGTGTAGGTGTGGCTGGCGATGTGCGAAACAGTCATGTCAGAATATCCAGTGTCTCTGACAGCCCCGCTGAAGATCTGCATCATCAGCATACCAGTCGCATATCAATGTCAACCAGTTCTACACTGGATTTTTCTCAACAGTGTCACAAATATGTAAACAATTTCTAGATATAAATGACATAAAAAGATTGGGAAAGTTTTATCAAGAAAATCAATTATAATCGTATCAGTTCATTTGACTAACATTTAACTGAAACAGAAGTCCTGCATTAACCAATAGATGAGCTAGTTTTCTTCTTGGTTGATTGTCACGAGAGACCACTTGGAAAGTAGTAGTAGTCAAGTAGTCACACAAAGAAAAAAGAGATGCATCAAGACGGACCAATAATAGTTTTATTATCCTATCACAGCCATCTGAATCAAATTAGAATTGAATCATGGTGTCTAAATATTCCCACATTGTGTATGTGTGTATTAGTGTTGTCAATCGATACATTTTTTAAATTACGATTAATTGTATGAGTGTTCTGAGTTATCTCGTGATATATATAAACACATACATTGTAATGTTTCTCATTGAGAAGTTTCTGTTTGACCTTCCACTCCAAGAACTGCTGCACCAAGTCGCATCTGCCTGTATTTTCATGCTTTCTGGGTTTCAAGTTTATCACCAAAATCAATGTAAATTGATCAAATTTTAAGATTGTTAGATCTCCTGATCTCTGAATTTTTTAAATACTGCAGTCAGAAATAAGACTGATACAGATCTATGAGGAGATTCAAATAGTACTTTCCCCTAAATACACCATTATAATATAATCATTTGACGACATTTTTGTTGGTATATAACCATAACTTAGAAGATTCAAATCACAGCACGTCTTTGATGGCTTGGAGTTTAAACTTAAAATGAATGTCCCTGTCTATTGCTCTGTTTATTAACCAGCATGATCAAGTCAGGTAATTTCGGTATTATCCAAATACTTTTCACAGTTTTGAAAAGGAAACCTTCCAAACATGCCCTCTTTCTATATTTGCTAATATGATGGAGATTTGTCTGTTTTAATCTGTGGACCATACACAGACACTCGTTTTTTTAAATGGTTTTGATCGAATCATCTAAAATTGAGCAAGCGGTATTTTGAAATAAGGTTTGATGCCTTTTGAGACGAGCCAGATCTAACCATAACTTTCATTAAAACGGTTAATCCTTTAGTTTGAGAATCCATCTGTTTAGAAAAAGAAGGCTTTTGGCTATTGTAGAATTTTGCTTGTAACACATCGGCTCCCCTTCCTCTGTCTTACTGTAATGTCTCCACCATAAACCATCTGCCGTCTACAGTCAAAGTGTGGAGACAGTGGTTTGGCATCAGAAATGATTCTGATGTCCGTCATCCTGCCTTCTTCCTCTGCTGTCATCACAGAGGACTGTTTGTGGTTGAAGTTGAAGGAGTGATCCACTCCCCTCCTTCCCGCTCTTTCAATACCTCTTTCATTCTGAATTCCTCCCCTCTCATTCACGTCCACTCTAACTCCAATGAACACAGGTTGTTGAGCACTGATGAACACAAAAGACTCAGCTGGACACAAGTGTTTATTTCTTGTTTATGCCCTCTGTAGCTGAAGATTGTATTTCTTTCATTAAATGCAGATGATGATCTTTTCTTTTACAAATGCTCTTTGTAGTTTACAGCTAGTCTGACCTTCTTCATTCCTGCTTTCCTTGACCTAAGTTTTTCGCCCCTCCGTTTTAATTCTACAGGAAACGTCTTCCCCTGTGGTGGTTTTTGCATCTGATTGGGTAATGAGGGGAAATTGGAGTTTATCTTTTTCAGAGATGGACATGGCAGAGAAGAGTCAATCTGTTCTGACCCTGTACAGGAAAATAGAGCTTAGTATAACTATTTCTTGGGGCTACAGTGAACCACTAATGAATACATGGATTGTTCTATATAGTGAAGCCCTACTGCCTTCAAGCAGACAAATAGAAAACCTTAGCAGGGTTTCTGTAAGTGGAGATGAGGTGATGTGAAGGTAAAGGATAAAAGTACTTCTGTGCTTTAACTGCAGTGGATTCACACTTAGTAACTTTATTTTATTACCTTGGTGGAATCAACCTGTCCAGAAAAGCAAGATAGATAGCAAAGTACTAAACCTCTCCTTTATTGTTTGTATGGTAAAGAAGTTAAGCTTATTTCACATCAGTCTGTCAGACTAACCCTCTTGGTTACCAGGGTGACAATTTTCACCTCAGGTGGTGATGTTGACGTCCAAGAAACCACCTCAGAGTTTTATCCATTGAGAAACTAAACTGAGTTTTATCTATACTCCAGGTTGCAGAACGATGCACAAACAATACTTTTCGGTGCCTACACCGAACCAAGAGTTATTTTTATTGGTTGACTCTGAGCCAACTCCAGACCAACACACGCACCTTGGGAGTCACATTGGTTTTATGGCTGTAACAACACAAACCTATGCAAAGTGCAAGCTGAAGAGGGCGGGAAGACATCTAGTCAGAAGACTCAAAGCAGATCTGGGCTACATCTGGGCCTGACATGGGCCTAATCCTTAATAAAGAACACATCTGACCCAGGACCGGTCCTGAACAGATCTGTACTGTTATTGGTGAGTTGTACCAACAACACCGGCCAGATGGCAATTCTCATTCGCGAATTGTGACATCATCAAAGGGCAAAGTTGACATGAAATGGTAAAGTAGGTGTATCTCATTTTTGAGAGGAATGTTTTCACCCCTTCCTCTTACCACTTCGCTTTAAGGGACGAGAGGTAGAGAAATTCAAGGGGAAGGGGTAAAAAAAAAAGAGAAATGGGATTGGCCCAAAAACTGTATGTTGCTTCATTATGTTGCCTGGCAACCAATTTAAATTCAATCTGAACATCTTATGAAATTTACTGTCATCTGCATATATTGTTCACGTTGGGAAACTGTAGGTTTTAATTGAGTCTGACAACTTAACCACTGACAGAACTACATTTTTCATGGATCACGTCGGGTCTGGTTAAACTGGTGGAAACTCAGGCCGATTCAACAGAAAAAAACAAGGGTTCTGAGACTTCACAATGGAGCTGCAGCAAGAACTAGAACCAGAACAGTGTCTGTCTGAAAACACTATTAGTGTCTGTTTTATTACAAGGCAACCAATCTGACATGTACTTTCATGTCTGACAAACTAAGACTAAATTCTGTGAAAAATTGTAACCAGAACAACCACACGAGTGTGCACACACCCTTTACCTTACCCACTCGTTGCAGACCTCAGAGCTATGAGTGTGAATGTAACATACCAGTCAATGAGAAATGGTTTAATCTGTCTCTTTTAGTGTGTGTACACACACAATAAAAAAATTTAAAAAAACACTACTTTTGGTTTAAAAACAGCATATTGTCCTGCAGCTCTGTCTCACAATCATTTAACATGTAAGTACCGGCAACATCAAAACACACATTTGAACAAAGAATGACTATTACACAACTATGCATTTGTAAAAGTAGTATTCTCTAGTCAATGTACAATTATGCAGCTGTATATTTTCAGAGAGGACCTCTTGTTTGTTGACTTGTTGTTCACATTTGTGTTATTTACACAGGCCCAATAGAGTGGAGATTTACTATCGATATTTAATGACCGTTATTTGCTTTGTTTTTTATATTCAAATCTACTTTCTAATTTACATGTTAATTAATAATATGCAGTTTCATATTTGCAAATAGGAAAAGGTAGTTGTTCACATATTTGTTAATATCTCAGATGCTGAGCAGAAAAAAAACTTTCATTCAGGGCTTTCATTTGATATGAAATGGGTTTGTGACATCTTATTTGAATAAAAACTCAATATTCTGCCAATCTGCCTAGTAATATAGGCATATGAGTTTTGGTTCATATTACCCAGCGCTGTATACAGCCACTATCTATTTCAATGTATCCAAGGTAAAGGCTGTGTTTCCCAATAATCTGAGAAAATTTGTCTTTATCAAGAAAAAGAATCAGATAACTGTAATAATAATTGTACAGCCTTCGTTATGTAGTGGACACAAAGATTCTCCTTTTATACATAAAATATGCCCAAAAATGTAGTTCCTTACAATTTCTTGAATAGAATAATAATAATTTGATTTATGCCTTCACTCGCACTGCAGGGAAATGTTCTCTTTATATCCTCAATTTCATACACTCTTACATTATGTGATTATTGATTGAATGCATATGCATCCCTGAAGTGGTTACATTTAAAGTCCCTGCCGTCATAAATCACACTTTTATTAGTCCCATGATATTTCTGTTGCAAGAATCTTACTCCCACATTATTAATTCATAAAGGTTGGAAACCATGAAAGCTTAATGTAAACAAAGATAATAGCTGTAAGAGTGGTTAAGCGAATGGAGCAACGTGTGAAATCTCACATCCTCTACTGGTTGTGTGATGGATAGATTCCCCAAACAGTCATTAAAGGCGATGCGGATTGCAATCCATCACATAGTAATTAGTTATAATTACACTGAATTTGACATAAAAACAAAAGGTTATATGATCTTTCTTATGGAAATAGTTTCATTTGAATAATAACAAAACAGAAAATGTGAATACATGAATCTATGATTAGAGTCAATGTCCCAGCTGGAGCTGGATAAATTGATTTTCCAGGGATATAAGGAAATCAATATATGAATGAAATATGTCACAAGAGCCACAAGATTATTACATTTCAATATTGGGTTTGGACTTCCAAGATGATGACATTTCAGGATTGTGCATGTATGTGTGTGTGTGTGTGTGTGTGTCTCCAACCACTCCCATCATTTCTGTGCCATCGCACAGCTTGAGTGCTCTGCTGTCAACCATTGACTGTATATGAAAGATGGACATAGCCACAGACAGGAATCTGACATGGAAGAGCTTCAACATGCAATTTCCCTTACCACTTTGCTAGGGGGGGACCTAGTAAACAACATCAGCTGGCAAACCGATGGGTGCTGTATGGTGGTTTAATTTAAGTCTTGTGTAAAGTGTATTCTTTCAACACAATTGTATAATTTGATAACTAAATAATGGTTAAGTTTCAGCATTAAGAATAATTTATTTAGCTTTTTTGCAGTTTTGCTCAGCAAGCACTTCTTTAATGACCTTTTTGCCTGTCATTGTGTCAAACACTGTATCTTTGGAACACTCTCCTTTCTGATCTCTTGTCATTGAGATTGAAAATTTGCTGTTGCTGCTATATGCATTTTATGCCAACTAAACAGTTTTTTCTATGTGTTTTACATTAAAACTCTTGACTGGGTTCAGGGGGGCACATTTCCCAGCTGAATTCTGTTGTAGCCGCAGTGTTAATGAATGCATATACTTAAACTTGTTTCCTCATGTTATTCTTATGAAGTCTCAGTGTTTATATATATATATATATATATATATATATATATATATATATATATATATATTATATAGTTGTTTACTTGTCTTTTCTTTACCTAAGCAACTTCTCTCTCTTTGCAGGGTCTGAATTCAGTCTTTGTCCTCTCTGCACTTATTATCTGCCTCAAGTTGACAAAAGAAAAGGGAATGTGGTTTGAGATGAAAAAAAACTTTAATATTAACATTTAACAGACTTAACATTGTAAGGTTTCTGTGAAGACGTCGGCTGTTTCTGTCTGAAACTAGAAACTGCATCACAGAGTAACACTAAACTAAATAACATCTATTATGGATAATTACAGCTTTTATTTGAGGATGGACCCAAATAAATTTTTCAAAGGACAAAACAGACATTTAACTTTATTTATTGTTATATTTCCAGGAAATTAATATTCTCATCATACGGTGTGACAAAAAAAAATCATGTGTGACAGACAGACATGTCACACCATATGATAAAGTGTCACACAATATGATGTTTTCTGGACTTAGCACAACCTGAAGTCTTGTAGCTACATATTATCATACTCACAACATGCTAGCTATAACAAAGCACCATAGATTTACATGTAATTATGACAGGAATAAAATTTGTCAAACATTTTAATGAAAAATGTGTCCCACCAAAAGACATCTGGAAGTGGGACCTTTGTCAGAGGGCCAACAAGTTCAGAGTTATTGTAAATATAAAAATGACAACTCCCTTCAGAATCCTGTGATGGCCTGCTATGACTAGTAGCCTACCGAACAACCTGGCTGAAGAAGGACCTCTCCTTTCCAAGGGTGACCAAACAGTTTTCCGTTGAAATAGTATCACACCCAGGTCACACCGTATGATTTTTGGTTTGTGTGACTAAATCTTTTTGATTAGAACTGACCCAAAACATTATGCTTGGACTTTGAAAAAGTAGGCACACAAATAGACATCTGTATGATTTTTCCGTATTTTTTTTCCCTTTTTTTCAAGAATCTTGCATTTAATTGTCGTAGTTTTATTCAAATTCCTACTTTGAGAAACAAGTCACACCACAAGTTTTGTTACGTTTGGACAAAAAAATTCTGAAAAAATGAGTGATGAACTGTTTTGATGTTGAGTATATTCACATAAAGCATGATATTCTGCACGATATTGAGGCGTTTTTTTTACAAAGACATATTTTATTCATACATGTTTGACACTGAAGATGGCAAAACCCCCACGTCGCGTCATCTACCCATATATATTTGCAATGACAGTGGTCGACTGAAGCAGAGCTCTTTATAGGGGCCCCGCCTTCACGTCTAGGTCTTGCTGCAGTGGTGCTTCTTGTGTAAACAAACAGGAGAGAGCAGTTTTTCTGCCTGGCACTGGAAAATAAAAGCAAAAAAAAATAGAGACCAAGTCAGTGGTAAGTCGTGCAGATAAGACAGAAGCTCTTTTAGTTCAGTGCCGCTCAGTCTGTGCTCCTGTTGAGGTCCCGGGTGTCACAAGGCTGAACATAAAAACAGATAAGGTGGACTATACTCTTTCTTTTGTTATCAAAGAAAAGCTGTGTCTGGTTAAGCTAAACAGCAACGCTAAGAATGCAAAGTTAGAAAATTTATAGGCAATAAAATATAGATAACTTACCACTAAAAGTGGAAGTCATCGTGCATTCCAGGGAGATTTATTTATTGCTTTTTGTCTGTTCACCTGATGCCTGGAAATTCAACAGATATGGTCCCCTCTGTGTTTAGAAGGAAGGCAGCTTCACACAGCTTAGAAATTCGTCCTGCTGAATTGTTACCTTTTAATTAGTAAATCCTAAACTTTTCAGGCTTTAGTGGATAAAAATTCAGAAGCAACGGGTGCAGGGCCATTTGTTAACTTGTCAACTGTGCTGTCCAGGGCATGAGCATTATTGTTGTTCTTAGTGGTCTTAGTTTAAGGTTATATTCATTCCGTCTCT
>JAOXYM010000001.1:5519080-5531682 GCA_028567055.1 Leptatherina wallacei
ATACTGCTGTATTTGGGTCAGTGACATATAGACCAGAAAAAAGTGTTTTTTCAAAAATTTCAAACATCAGGCATATAAATGGATGACTTTTGTTCTACTAACTCTCGATTTTCAGTTGGAATCAGAATTTATGTGACATTTAGTTGTTTTAGAGCCTAAAATCATCATATGGTGTGATGTGAAAATAATTGTATATAAAATAAAAATGGATTATACCTTTAAGTTACTCACTTTTATCAAAGTCATTTATCGTAACTAAACTGTGATCCATTACAGTTTAGGGAAAATTTATTTGATTAGTGGGTTATTTTCCAAACCTTTGCTGGTCTTTCAACATATTTTCTATTTATTGTAACAAAACTTGCTATGAAATTAAAAGAATATTTTTGACTGTTGGTGATGCCATTTTTTTATGTATTCCATGAACATTTTCAGTTTTTATCATAAATATGTTATTTTTACAATTTGGAATGTCACAACAGATGATATAGTGTCACACCACGTGATCATGTGCCTATGTAAACCATATATTTACAGTTCATAGGTTTATTTATTGATCAATACATCAAATTATTCAACATTGTCTATTCTCTTAATTTCATAACAGCGTTCCTCTTGGTCACACTGCCTACAGTGTTCTAGTCCAATGATATTTTAGCTACCATGTATTACCAGACTGCAAGAAATATTCCCCAAGGCCTTTTGAATCAACATTGGAAGCACCCCTTAAAACCCTCCTTCAGACCTTCTTATTGATAATTGAATGGAACCAGACTGTTGTTCACTTGTTATTTCTTTTCTAAGCAACGTTTCTTTCTATGCAGGGTCTGAATTCAGTCTCTCCCTGTATCTCTTTGTCATCATTATCTGCCTCAAGTTGACTAAAGAAAAGGGAATGTATGGTTTGAGCTGAAGACAAAACATCATTCAGACTTAGCATTGCAAGGTTTCTGTGAAGACGTCTGCTGTTTCTGTCTGATAAACAAGAAAACTGCATCACAGAGTAAAACTAAACTAAATACAATCTATTATGGATAATTACAGCTTTTATGTGAGGATGGACCCGAATAAATGTTTCAAAGGACAAAACATGCATTTAACTTTGTTATCTATTGTTTTATCTCCAGGAAATTACTTTTCTTATCATATGGTGTGACAAAAAAATCATATGGGGTGACAGACAGACATGTCACACCATATGATGTTTTCTGGAATTAGCACAACCTGGAGCCTTGTAGCTACATATTATCATACTCACAACATGCTAGCTATAACAAAGCAGCATAGACTTACATGTAGTTATGACATGACATAGTTTTGCATTTTTATGAAAAAGGTGTCCCACCAAAAGACATCTGGAAGTGGGAGCTTTGTCAGAGTGCCAACAAGATCTGAGTTATTGTAAATATAAAAATGGCAACTCCTTTCAGAATCCTGTGATGGCCTAGAATTACTAGTACAACCTGGCTGAAGAAAGTCCTCTCCTTCCCAATGGTATCCAAACGGTTTTCAGTTGAAATAGTATCACACCCAGGTCACAGGATTTTGGTTTGTGGGACAAAATCTTTTTGATTAAAACCGACTAAAAACATTATGCCTTTGAAAAGAGTAGGCACACAAAAATACATTTTTTATAATTTTTCTGTATTTTTGAGAAATTTTTGCATTTACTTCTCTTAGTTTTATTCAGGGTATCACTTTGAGAAACCAGTGGCGGACAGCCACACCATGAGTTTTGTCATGTTTGGGTGAAAATTCTGAAAAAACAAGTGATGAACTGTTTCAATGTTCAGTATGTTCACACAAATCTTAATGTTCTGCACAATATTGAGAAGGTTTTTGACAAATATATTTTTTATTCATACATGTTTGACACTGAAGACAACAAAACTGCCATGTCACGTCACCCACCCGTTTGTAGTTTTACTTATGAGTAAATGAATACCAATCACTGCAAGCAGTAGATACGTCATCGTGAACCATCTTGTCAGACAGGCCATAGCAGTGTTACAGCTTGTTTGACAGAGAACAGATGTCTTCATTGATGACACTTTGAAAAGTTCAATGTCAGTCTTTTCACATATGCCTGGAGCACAGATTATCTAATGTACAAGCTTTGTTTTTCCATTAACAAAACTATATTTCCATGTTTTTATAACTGTTCTTGTCTACCGCAGGTTATACCTCCTCTGCTGCAGCATGTTGGAAACAGACTGCCTGACCAGGATAAACACTTTAGATGGCATTTGCTATGTTGATTGTTGCAACTTACTTTCTATAAATAGATTTCTTAAATGTATGTATGCATATACATACATATATATTTATGTGTATGTATAAAAAAAAAAACACATACAGTATATCTGTATGTCTGGAAAGACTATCTATGGAGATATATATGTACTTTTTATATTTTCTTGTTCTCTGAAAAATTCTATATATATACACACACATTATTCTCTGTGCTTGGTCCCATTGATGTCAATAACACAGAAATGTACAGTTAAGCAGACATGGCATGGGAACATTTCTGCATTTATTCACTTGTTTCGGATCTAAAGGAAATCTTACCTGACTATTCATATCTCATCTCGTTACATTATACATGCTGGAACTACTTGTTATCTTTTGCAAAAAGCTTTGCTACAAACGTTTCTTTCTAGCTGCCCAACTCAAAACAGAGTGCCAAAGGTAGCAGATTTTTTTTCAAGTGGATGTAGACCAAAGCATTTAAGTTCAGCAGTTCTGAACTCAAATATATGAAGTGATCAGAATCACTACCATGAAAACTTATCTTGCTTTGATCAACCAGTCATATTATACACCATAGATTTACTAAATGTTATACAGTGAGTCAGGATGAGGTTTGCGGCTTCCTTTGCTGCCCTCAAGTGGCCAAAAATCTTTCATTTTGGATTCAAAATACCTCGGATGATGACTCTGAAGGCATTAAACTAGATGGAATTTTACAACTAACAAAAGCACAGTGTGAAACTCTCATTGCATGCAGAGAGTGTTTCCACACACAGCAGGGAAAGAGTTTAGTCTTCACTAAAAACATCACAGCAGCAATTAACTCTCCCACCGATGAAGTGACAACCATATTTTTTCCCATCATTTCGAGTTGACAGACATAAAGAAACATGAGTGACTGCTTTTGATAGCAGCACCCTTTGAACTGTCAATCATGACTGAAGATTTTGCCTCATCCTGTCATACTGAAGCTGATGCAGCCAGAGATGGGGGAGGCAGATAAGGGGTGGAGGTTATGTATTCCACATTATGACACAGTTAGAAAAACTTTCATTGGGGTCACGAGGTCAAACTAACTGTTGAAATGAGTTCTCGATGGCAGAGACAGATGCTTTTGGTTCATATAATTACCCACAGAGCTGTGCCAGCTATTTATAGACCCTCCAGTTGCTCAGAGAAATATTCCATTTGGAGCCAGGAGACTGACTCGTTCAACCCTGCTGTTATATTCGTGACCTTCCTCACCTCCAACCAGGAGCAACAACCAAGCTGCCCTCATTAAGAATAGTGAAGCATAGACATGCCTCACAGAAACACACTTTAACTTCCTAAAAGGGACACCAGAAGTAGTAAAAATCCTAAAATAATGTTCAGTTGGAAATCTTGGGATATAGCACTACTTACATTTTTTTAATTATCACAACATTATTCCATTAAAATGATGTAAGTGGAAGAAGTGTTTAAGATTTTCAGCTCTTTAATATCAGAACCCGACTAATGAAATTAAAAATTAAAATAAAAAATAAAAAAATTAAAGACAGATGTGTCCTCCTTATTCAGACAGGGATATTCCTTTGTTATAACTTGATTTTGCACAGATAAAGTATATAAAGTAAATCTCATGTGGTGTTCAGGTTTTGACAGAGCTTCTGGTCATCACAGGCAAACACTTTACCCAACACATTAACATTAAAAGTGCCTCTTTAAATATCCTCTAATCAAAGGCTGCAAGAAACCAGAGTATTCTAAAATCATACAAGCTTGCACTTCAAAAACCTGCAGGACACTGGCCCTCGAGCACCAGGATGGAGGATCCCTGCACTAAGGTCCTCTCAGGAACACTGACTGGTATTGCCCTCCCTGCACAGAGCCATCTTTGCCCAGACTGTTGTCATTTGTAGTTCCATGAAATTGGAACAATGCTATACAGAGCAGGAACATCTCTTTCTATCTTTTCTCCAAACACCTCGAATACCAGCAGGCCTAGTCTACATTTACTTACACTTTTGCACGTCTTTTGTACTCCAGGATTTAAAATGTTTCTTACTGCACTGAAGCTTATGTTAAAAGTTGTGGTTTCTTTAATCCCTCTTTCCTGTCCTAGTCCCTAGTGCCACTCCCTGATCTGGGTTCTGCCAGAAATTTTACATAAAAAAAAGGAGTTTTTTTTTTTGTTTGTTTGTGTCCACTGTTGCCCATCACCCTGTGCATGTTCAGGATCAGGGATTGAATCAAAGTCAAGATTTCAATGCAATCTGTTGGTTTCCTTAGCTGGGCTATTATTTTTTCTGAATTTGTTTATATGAATACTGTTTGGATCACGATGAACTGATTTGTCTGCAAAGTGCCCTGAGATGACCTTGTTGTGAATTGGTGCTACAAATAAAACTGAATTAAATGTTGTCCCTCACTTTGGATAAAAGAACTGAATGTAAATCCAATGAAATGGAAGTCATTACTGCAAAACCACAATATGAGATAAAGATCTTTCTGTGGAAATAAAACAGACAATGCTTGAGGTGCAAAACCAAATACCCAAATCAGTTTGGTGAAGGGTGGCAATTAATTAACCAATCAATAAACGGATGCGCTGATAACCTTGACAACAACAATAGTAAAAATGAAGGCTAATTTCTATGGCAAAGAAAAAAAAAACAACCTTCATTACCACAAAAAAAGAACATTCACCAGGAGGCAGATGAATCATTATTTAGACTATGATTAAAAAAAAAAATAATAAAAGAGGGTTTCACAAGAACAAATTCAAAGGGTTCACCACATGGTGCAAGACCCCCTGGTGACATTGATGGGGAAGATATTATTGCATGACCACAGGTTATTACAGCATAGAAATAGATTATGAAGCCACAGTCATGACTTTAAACATGAGATCAAAGGGTATGATGTCCAGTATTACAATTTCCGAACATTATTTGAGTTTCAAACTGTGCTTTTTAAGCAGCTGAATAAAGTGTCTTTCAGTATTGCAAAATATAAAAAAAGGATATCATCATAATTCATGCCAATATGAGGAAAAAAAAGATTAAATCAAATGTATTCATGTTCCATGCATGATAAGAGCTCACTTATTATTAGTACAACAAATTCAATTTTATCTTTCATTTTATTGCTCTCAATGCACGCTATTTTTCACAGTTTTGTGATGCTGAAACACCTGAATTTCCCCTTTAGGGATCAATAAAAGTTTATCTTATCTTATCTTAAACAAGCTCATAACTACCCAATATTGTCATAATCCATTTAGCTTACTGCCTCATAGCCATGACCAAGCCGCAACGGTAGAAAACCCAGTTTGAGATTTGTTCTGGACACCGGGGACAGTGTGATGGCATGGACATGCATAGCTTCCAGTCACAGTTTCACATGCTGAAGGCAGAAAAGCCCACAAACACTGACTGAAAACAGCTGCAGAAAAGGCCTGACAAAGCATTACAAGACCCTCCAAAAACTATATTAAAAGTGAAAATATTAGCTTGATTCTATATCTAACTTGTGGCTTTATTTGTAAAAGAGCCTGAGATGACTGCTGAAATGAATTGGCATTATATATAATTACATTTACGCCTGTGAAGATAAAAAAAAAAGTTAAAGAAGTAGTTCCTTAACCCTTACTCTAATTTTTCATTGATACTTTCAAACAGTTTAAAGTAGATAAACTGTCACTTAGAAGTCCTGAATGTGTAGAAAGTCCCCTGAATGAAAAGTGATCCATGGATAAAATAGAAAAAGTAGATGGCAAAAAGACAATTTCAATGACCATTTTTATGTTTGACAGCACTTTGGAGAAATGTGTTTTCCAGAAGCAAAAAAAAATTCAGACTTCAGAATCTGCAGTGTTCAACAGCTTTTCTTTATCCTTATCATCGCTGTGTGTCAAAGAACGGAGTGACATGCACTTCTATGATAACATTATGTGGTTAATGCTGAATAACATGTTTTTCAGGTAATAATTATTCTACTGCCTTCATATCAACTTCTTTATGATTATGGTCAACATGCCAATCACTGACCACATGTATGAAAATGATCCACTTGTTTACATTGAGATTTTTACAATAATAAGCCTTCTAAACACAACACCGGGCCTAAAGAGGCACATTTGCAAAGTTTATCAATGTTTCCTAAGTGCAAAACATCACAAGCAGCAGCTTTAATTATTTCTGAGACAAGGAACAGGACTCACAGCAGGAAATGAATAAATACTGGACCACAAATTACCTCCCAACTGGGGTATAAATGTGATAAATGAAAAGCACTTAAAACTGCATGGTCTTCTTCTTCTGGTGTTTACTGGTGATTAGTAAACTACAATATAATTAGATCACTGTTGGTGGGTTTTTAAAAATGGCAGGGAGTCTCCTTCAGTGAGGCCACTCCCTAGCCAATCAGTGACCTGCACGTCACATTTTCAGCCCGACTCCGCACCTTGAGAACGCCAACGGAGATAGGTGCTAAAAATTTGTCAATCGGCCCGGGAAGAACCTGATGGAAACACCTACAAACCAACAGGAGTGCAAGTGTCGGGCCATTATAACAATAGAAGCGCTGTGTGTGAGTGTGACAAGTAGTGAAAGTGGTCAACGTTACTGTTTGCTTTACTCATGAATGAAGTTTTTTTGTTAACTGATTGCAGTTTCTAATACTAAACAATATTCAGTAAAGTTGACTAGACAGAAAACAACACACTTGTGTAGAAACATTTTATTTAACAAAGCCCAAAAAAAAAAAATCAATGTCATAATTTATCAATAAAACCATCAAATAGCTAGAATTTACCCCATGATAGAAAATGTGATTTCTTAAGCTAAAAAATGGCTCAATAATTTCATAATTCAAAGCTTGTACTGACATTTATTTAGCAAGACCCTTACAGATAGCGCTGTATGAGCTGCCTTATCTTATGTTAGAGTTAATGACAGGTTTAGTTAAACAAATCTTTATAATGATACCTTGTTTTTAACCTGCACCACTTTGTTTTGGAATGCAACAACCTAGACATCAATGTCCATTTTATTCTATGTTCTAAATCTACTCTAACTAAAAAAACATGTATACAGTTGTAACATTTTTCAAAGATGCTGAGGGAGTGTTTTCTGTAGAAATAAAAATGCCCGTCAGCTCCACAGACAGCTTTGTTAGCTTGTCTATTGTATTCTCCTCCACTACAATATATTAGTTGTCTTGTGTTCCTGTCTTAAGGCAAGTTTTAAGACACCAACATAACTATCTCAATCCATAAATGACACTGATCTGATAGTTGAATTCCACTTTAATAAAAATATTGTAATCTGTGTTAAATAAGTGTAGAAAAGTTTCTATTTCCTTCTAACATCATACTCAGTCTGAGTAAATATCTTCATTTTGTTTACACACATAAACTAAACCATAAAAGACATCATTCTCAATAGTTTATTTTTTTTAAATCATTGTAAAAAAAAAAAAAAAGGCCCCAAACAGACTATAAATATAGTTTTAAATCATTTACCCAAACACACGCATCACTTAAACACAGTCATTCTTAAAAATAACAGTATTAGACATTCATGATCCACATGGGAAAAAAAACTGAAGCCTTTTCTCCTGAGACGAAGCGGTTACACTCCGGATTTTCCAGTTTCCCCTTGGAGTAAGTTTTCCTTGGCCGGGTCCTGAGGATCTCTACGGGGAGTCTTCTGCATTTCCCGACTTTTGACCCACGTGTAGGCTGATGAGCCACCGAGAACCAACATGTTACTGGTCCACCACAGCAGACTTTTACTGGACGAGTTGTACACCACTGCAATGACAGTCTGCGCGCAGGCTTTTGCCGTTCCCGACACGTTGTGTGTGAGCGGGCTGGTGAACTTGATCTGGAGGCCCGTGACGTAGCCGATGGCGAAACCAAACACGCCCCCCAACGTCATCATTCCCCAAAAGCCGAGGTCTGTCAGGCGACTGAAGCTGGCCACCCGGCCCAACTCGCCAAACACGAGTATGAGCGGCAGGAAAAGGACACACGCATTAATGTTGTTGTAGTACGAGAGTTTCCAGATACTTCCATCCACGGCAGGCATCACCTTCTTCGTGTAGATGGCGTTGAGAGAGACGCAGGCGCTCGCTAGCACCCCAAAAAACACACCTGTCCAGGAGAGGGATCCCGCCAAGCCTTCCTGGTCCACACCGAGCCAGAATCCACCTGAAAAACCACACATTGAAGTCTGAAATGTCACGGTAAAAAAATAAATCAAATGTTTGGATACTGAACCGCTGTTTAATAGATTCTTAGGGTTTATGCTTTTGTTTTTTTTCTTGTATTTTCAAGCCATGCGAATGAATACTTTAATATCTTTAGACTGAAATAATGATGTTTCGTTTCCAGAAATTTTTCAACTACATATTGAGTCTGTAATAAAGCCAAAAAGTCTAAAAAACAATATTATATTCACAAAATTTTATATTCATAATAATATAATACATTTTTGGAGACTAAAATCAGTGAGTTATTTAAAGGAAAAAGAATAATGATATAGTCAAATGTGTTATGCTACTAAAATGAAATAGCAGCACAATAAATACATCAGCTATGAAAAGTTTAACTCAAGAAAAGTTCAAGGAACAACAGACGCATTCAAGCAGACTTTGACCAATAAGTTTGGCCGAGGAAGAACACAAGAATCAACCATCCTGTGTCCTGCCAGGTTCTGATCCAAACCAAGATGTGATAACACCGTATATCAGTAGTAGCACAAAACTGCACATTTCAACTTTCATTATCTTTCAGAATTATAGTGACTTTAATCTGAGGAGTATTTTTCCTATAGAAATGTGTGTTTGTATTGCATTCTGCTTCCAGTCCATAAAAACACAGCTTTCTGATTCCTTCAGCTTTTCACAATGACTAGAGATAGCTGGAAATTTAAGCAGCACGCAAAGCAAAATATAGAACTGTTCTTCCTGTGAAACGACACCATGCTACAGTCAGACAGAGCAAATACAGACTACACGGCGAAGACTGTTGTCTACACAAATCCCTTGCAAGAGTGTCAAATCTGTCCATATTCAAACGTGATGCTTGCTCCAGCAGTTTAAAATAAAGTGAAAGCTGCAACAAATCAGGTGTTTTACATATGCAGATGAAAACATTTTGGTTGTAAATGATATAGTTATAATCTTAGTCTCCACAGTTGTATCAAAACTTGCTTCAGCAAGTTTCTTTTTAAGGTATTTATACGGGGATTTTAAAAAGCAACATCTGGTGGTACATGTAAAATGAAGCTAACTTTAACTTGGTGGATCCAATTACTGTATACTGCCACACTTTTCTTCATGTAACCATCATTGGGGTAATCTTTCTAACAGTATAAAACATTTTAAATTTTGTGACAAGTTGCTAAAATGCTTTTATCTTGCCTGATTACTGTGGCCCTGGGTCAAGAAGATGGATAATGCATGTCCCCTATCTCTGCAGATAAAGCTTTACTTAAGAGTCAAAATGGCTTAATACCTGGTATCTACTGGGTTAACAGAACAAGACACCTTTTTCCTCCCTAAAGGAAAACTATACACTGCCTTGGTGGAGCGACAACTTGATCCCTTCTCCATTTACAGACGCTCGTGTCTTTTGCATTCATAACTTCACCATACAAAAGTTGTATCCAAGTAAATATTTACGCATTTACCCAACATTATTATCGCTGTATAATACCCTACAAATGGGAGTCAAGAGAAAGGAAGAAAGTTGACCTACCCAGTATAATCCCGCAGCACGTCAGAGCTTGGAAAGATGTTGTTTGTTTCAGAATTACATATGACATCAGCACATTGAACACCGTGCTGAGGGAACGGCCGACCGTGTAGAAAGCCACTCCGACGTATTTTAAACACAGGTTGTTGAAGGTGATCATGCTGATGAAAACAATGGACAGCGGTAGGACTTCCCGGGACGTCTTCAAGTTGAATGTGACCGTCGGGAAGTTGACGACTCCGGGACACATCCTGGACAGCAGCTGCATGAGCCAACACAGTCCGACAGTCACCACACACTGGTAGAAAGTGACAAACAATGGCGCGTCCAAGTCCCGATTGTCCAGCAGGTAGTTATTAAGGAACACCATTGTTATGGAGATAAACCAGTAGAGAGCAACCACAGCTGCTATTTTGACTGCTCGGAGTAAGAACGACTCCCCTTGGTCGTCCTGGTTCATCTCCTCCGCTCCGGTCAAAGCCATCCTCAAGATATTGGACCGCTTCAGCTGTGTCCTGTTCATGATTACACATAGAGAACGACAAATTGGATGAAAACCGGACCATTTATAGGGAGTAAAATGCTAATATTGACATTCTGGATGCAAACATGACTGCCGTGTTCCGACCAGCTGCAACAATAACGTGACTTCCGGTGAGAATTTTCAGCACAAAATCCCATAAAGTGACACATTTCCACAGATTGAATCGACTCTGTCGGTTATAAACCATTTAAAAAAAAACCGCGTGCATCAAAAGACAACTAAAATATTGAATCAACAAATATAAACAATAAATTACAGGTCGTAAAAAGTCAGCAATAAAACTTAAGTTTATTTATAAGCATTTTAACAACACAGACAAGAGAACGGACACAAAGTGAAACGCTGAAACTGGAGGGTAAACAATTTGTCCAACATCAGATATTTCGTTGAATAGACCCTAGCTGTGTCTATAATCTCCAATAAAGAAAACTGAGCATATTGAATTTTCATCCCGTCATTTTTCTCGTTAACTCCTCTCTCACTAAGTGCCCGCCCATACAACTACTTCCTTGTCTTAACCTCGTTTTAATTTTCATACTCAAAAATGTCCATGTTCATGAGAATATTACAAATCCCTTTAGGTGGGAAAAAGCAGTGCTTTAAAGTAGTTTAACATTGTACTCATTCCTTAGCAATGTACCTATAGAGTTTTTATGAGCCATGGGTCCGAAATAAATATTGGAGAAAAAAAACAAATGTACCAAATAATAATATTTTTGCCAGTCCTTACAATTAAAACTTATTTTTTTAAATGTCCTACCTTAAGTTTTCAGTGAAGGTTCTGTACCTGTGTCATGGAGAAAGTGTCTCTAATGAAGTGTCAAGCTATATGCCCTACCCCTCATACACTGCCACTGCGCAGGAGCTAACTAGACCTGTATTTCTTGTCCCGTCCGGCTCTCTGCAGTGGGAGCTAGCTGCATACAAGATGACGGAAGTCGGCACCATGAGCTCCCCAGCAGGAAGAGCCATTAACAAAAAGGCCGTGACGTCATCGTAATAACGGAAGTCAACCACGAAAAAGTTCCAAAATAAGAGTACCAGAATATATAGACAGGGCACTCGAGAGACACATTTCTCACGCTGAGAAGAAGTCATAGGATAATGCCGGAAAAGTCCATTATATTGCACGCACAACTAGTACTACAAGTCCCCACAATGCACTGCGATGGCAGGTCAGCTCTTGTGTGAGCTAGGCACCCTAAAGATGATGCAGGTGATATCATACACCAGCATCTTTGTGTGACAGAGCCTTGGAAATGGAATGAGCACCAGAACACGAGCTGCACATTTTAAGTTAAAGTTGTATCTTCACTTTATTCTTAGAAGTATGCCAAATTACCCTTTTTCAAAACACCGTAACTAATATCTAGGTCACACAGGTCGCATAGTGGATATTTTTAAACTTCCTCACAGTTTCTGACTTCCATAGATCGAGTAGGCCTAAAACCGGATGATAATTTGAATTTGACTGAAATAATAATATGAGTGTTAAAGTGGGATGTGAGGGATTGATAAGGCTCATTCCATATTCTCATCATTAATTCATTTAGTGTTTAAAGATAAAAACGGTATAATACTCTGTTAGTTCCAGGTTCTAGTGGGAAGTGATGGAAAGCTGCAGATAAAACCATAATGAAATTCATTCAATTCAATTCGATTCTTCATTTATTTAAAGAGCAAAGTGATTAGTTCTGGGTCTAATTTTTAAACAAATTTTGTTATTTATATTTACAAGTAATATTTGAACTGCAGTTATGTTGCGTGAATACTGCTGTTAAAAAGCAGATTTAAATATTGTTTGAAAATATGAAATACACAACTTTTGTTTTATTATTGAATTATGCAAGTATTCATGCAGTTAATTGTGATTAAAGATTTTAATCATTGCCTAGCACTATAGGCTACATTTTAGTCAGTAGTCCAGTTTTAATTGTAATATAATTCTGTCACAAAAGAACGAGATCGCGAATACAAGCGGCCAAAATGAGTTTCTTTCGCAGGGTGGCCGGGCTCTCCCTTAGAGATAGGGTGAGAAGCTCGGTCATCCGGGAGGGGCTC
>JAOXYM010000001.1:5543363-5557071 GCA_028567055.1 Leptatherina wallacei
CACACACACACACACACACACACACACACACACACACACACACACACACACACACACACACACACACACACTGGCAATTCAACAAATGTTGTGATGATGTTCACTGAGGAAGGTTACGATGATCTGATGAAAAAGAGGCACTACTAGTGAAGATCTGAAGACACCAGAGTTTTGTCTGCTCCCTTCTCAGCTCAGTCCCTACAGTACAGAGAATCCTTCTCTTTGAATCATCACTGCTACACATCGAGCATGTTATATTTCTGATGTGAAAACTGGGGAGCAAGTCTCTAAATCAAACATGTGAAGGAGATTCTGCAGGTCAGCCCTCATCCTCTACCCCCACACAGTCCAATCCAGGCATTTTCCCTCATGTATTGTGACATATTTGACATTAGTTAGGACACGCAATTAAAAAAGCCAAGTGTCTCTAGTGTTACATTAGGCACACGATGGGGGCTGTTAAGCTAATGTAGCACTGCAGTGCTAGTAGAAGCAGTAAAAATCTTTGTGAGGACTAATCCACACTTTTCCTTGGTGATGCACAGTGCAATCCCATTTTTCTTTTATTTTGAAGTGATTTGAGATTAAAACTTTTTATTCTGCCACAATTTGTCTGCAACTATTATAACTGGTTTGTATATTAGGTAGTCTCCTTATCCAATAGTGGTACACTAAAAGAAAAGCAGAAACCAACACTTTTTTTTCTTAAACAGAATTGAACTAATCACACAATTCCAGAAAAAAACTAATGAATTTCTTTTTATTTTATCATATAAAACTGAATTATAATGTGTTTCTTGGCACTTTTCAGCAAGTCCGCTCACACAACGGTGAATGGAAACACAGAGTTAAGTCCGCTCTTGTGTTTCCGCCCTGCATTTGCTGTGAGTGCAGTTTGTCTTTCTTTCAATTACAAATCCTCTCAAATTTGAAAGAAAACTAGAAGTGAATTTATAGCTGTTTGTAATGGCCCAAAATGTGGATTTTATTGTCACAGCGGGTATGCTACAAGGATACTGCTCCTACACGAGTCTGTATTTTACTTAATGTACATTTTCAGTGTTAGGATGTTATCTTTGTACATCTCCCTCATTCTTGCACTTTTGATTCCTAAAATCAAAGAAAAATAATCACTTGTTGATTTTCCCAAACCTAAGCTGCTGTTTATCTTAACTCAGGTAAAAATATATCTATATATATAATAGATCATCCACAATTACCTCAGTCTTGCACCTGCTTGGATGATGCTACAGGCTAGCTGCTGCCAAGGCTGTAGACATACAACATTTGTGCTTTGCATTTGCAGCTTGGGCTGATGCCATTTTGCATGTAATTTCCGTCTTCCTTTGGCTATTTTTAATTCCCGTCTTTTTACACTTTCACAACAGTTCCAACGCTCCTCATTTCCCTGCTTGTTTGCCAGAAAGGTTTGTTTTTATTTATTTATTTTCTTTTAAATGTAGCTATGACTGTCCTTCATGCAACATTATGTTATGATACAGTGTACTGTACAGGGGCTGTTGTTAAAGGCGTGGTTATTCCAGGTAAATGTCTTCTGTAGGGCACGAGAACTCCACAAACTCTTTGTAGTACAACTGGAAGGCTTTCCTGGAAAAAACAAACAAAAGACGGTCATTTCCTTAAGCCACTGAAAGGTGTAGGTTACATCCTAGTGCTTGGCCCAGTAGATAAAGTTTTGATTATCTTGAACAAAAACCTTTTTAAACTGTACTTTAGAAGTATAATTCGACTACCACAGACAAAAGCAAAGATTTACAGTCAAGTATCACCACTGGCTTTTTCTTTAACCCAGATTACACATCCAGCTGTGTTGCCACCACGCTACCATACTAATAATGTGCAACAGCATCGGCTTTGTTTCCAAACATAAGCCATGACAAGATGTGTGTGAGGCCTGCTGTCTGTCCGAGTATTGTGTGTGTTTATTTTGTTTTTGTTAAGTCACTATTAATATCAATACCCTGTTTTCTGTCGATGTTGGAACAGCCGAGTCCTCTCCAGTGCCTCTACATCTTCATTAAATTCTCAAGAAGTTCGGTATCACATTCCTTTTTTATGATGATGATAATGCATATTCTACTAACCACCTACTTGAGTGCATTGCAGAAATTAAGGCATTAACTTTTAGTATTTTACTTATAAAACTACTTCTGTTGTTTGAGCTGAGTGAGACCTCCAAAGTTCATGTTGAACCAGGCGCATTGAGTCATCCATCATGTGACCCGTAGGTTTCTGAAGAGCTGAATTGAGGCTCGTTAGGAAGTTCCCGGCATCGCCATCTTGGCGGCATCACGAGTCTCGTTTCTCCCAGAAAACACAACAATGGGCGACGAGGTGGTGCTGAGAGGGGGGCTTGTGAGCATGGGGAAGGATGATTGACACCCATCAAACTCTGAACTGCCTGTAGGTAAGAGCTAACCAGCTAACGGAGGTAGGTGGACTAAAGCTAGACGTGCTGTTAGCCGGCTAAAGACTGCTGTTGTGCTATCCTCTGCCTCCTTGCTGCCAGATATCTGACACATGTCAATCAAAAGGACACACCCTAATTATAAAGAATTTCAAGATTAGATAACATCTAAACAAATGTCATAAATAAATTCATTCCCCACACAGTTGCCATGAAGGTAAACTTGACCTATTAAACCTAAAACTTTTTTTGTATCCTAGGATTGTTTCCATGTCCTGTATGTAAAGTGGATAAACTTCAGACATGTCTATCACTAGTCATGCTGAAATGTTTATTTTTTTTACAGAATTTGACTTTCAAATAAAAACTATGTAAGTGCAGAGAACAGGCCGGTCCTCTGTTATCTATCTCTCTGTTTCTTAGTAAATTTGTTGGTGTGCCGAAGAGGAGGAGCGCAGATCAACTGACATTTGCACATTCTATAAAGGTTCAAGGGACATTTTAGCCAGTGTTCAGTCTTCAGACTACCTGAGCCCGAGTCATTGTCCGAGTATTGTGTGTGTTTATCTTGTTTTTGTTAAGTCACTATTAATATCAATACCCTGTTTTCTCTCCATGTTGGAACAGCCGAGTCCTCTCCAGTGCCTCTACATCTTCATTAAATTCTCAAGAAGTTAGGTATCACATTCCTTTTTTATGATGATGATAATTCTATGTGCTACAGAAGCAGGAAAATGCATATTCTACTAACCACCTACTTGAGTGCATTGCAGAAATTAAGGCATTAACTTTTAGCATTTTACTAATAAAACTACTTCTGTTGTTTGAGCTGAGTGAGACCTCCAAAGTTCATGTTGAACCAGGCGCATTGAGTCATCCATCATGTGACCCGTAGGTTTCTGAAGAGCTGAATTGAGGCTCGTTAGGAAGTTCCCGGCATCGCCATCTTGGCGGCATCACGAGTCTCGTTTCTCCCAGAAAACACAACAATGGGCGACGAGGTGGTGCTGAGAGGGGGGCTTGTGAGCATGGGGAAGGATGATTGACACCCATCAAACTCTGAACTGCCTGTAGGTAAGAGCTAACCAGCTAACGGAGGTAGGTGGACTAAAGCTAGACGTGCTGTTAGCCGGCTAAAGACTGCTGTTGTGCTATCCTCTGCCTCCTTGCTGCCAGATATCTGACACATGTCAATCAAAAGGACACACCCTAATTATAAAGAATTTCAAGATTAGATAACATCTAAGCGAATGTTATAAATAAATTCATTCCCCACACAGTTGCCATGAAGGTAAACTTGACCTATTAAACCTAAAATGTTTTTTTGTACCAGGCTATTAACATGTTTATTCCTGCTGTGAAGTTGGTCTTTTTAACATGGGAGTCTATGGGGATTGACTCCTTTTTGGAGCCAGCCCCTAGTGGAGGAGGGGTGAACTGTAATTTTTGGCACTTTGTATAGACTTAACATTTCTCCGCCGGAGGTTGCCGCTTGATCAGTATTTGACACCTGCAGCAACAACTCTTGGAGTAAAGTTGTTCTGGTTCGTTATGAACCAACCAGATCTCTCAGGTCGTCAGGGTAAGTCTACTTTCAGTTCCCAGAGTCAGAACTGTCCATTTTTAAAACTCATCTTAATGCATGAGACTGCTTCTGTTTTAGTGTTTTATGGTTTGTTTGATTATTGGTTTTATTTGGTTTTAAATAGTTTTTTAAAATTCATTTTAAAATTGTTTTATTGTTTTAATTTAAAAAAAACCAATAAAGCAATTATTTTATTATCTATTTTCACTGTTAATTGTTTTATTTCCTTGTGTTGCTGTGTTTATTTTGTACAGCACTTTGTTTCAGCTGAGGTTGTTTTAAAGCACTTCATAAAAAAAGTTGAGTTGAGAACTAAACACGGAGAGTTCAGTTTTTATGCTCCTCACATGTGGAACAAACTCCCAGAAACCTGCAGGGCTGCTGAGACTCTCAGTAGTTTTAAATCATTGTTAAAAACTTTCCTATTTTAAACCTTTTATGATAACAATTAATATATTCTATTTTCTCTGAGGGTTTCATTTTTTATTCATTTTGTTGTTTATTTTATTATTTCACTTTTGTTTTTGATACTTCTTAATGCTTTCTGCACCTTGCTGTAATGTTTCTAATGTTTGTATGTACAGCACCTTGAATTGTCCTGTACATGAAGTACAAATAAACTTGCCTTGCCTTGCTTTGCCTAAAGTTGGACAGTAATCTTAAATTTGATGTACAAATTAGCTCAGTGGTCAAATCCAGTTTCATTTGAGACAACCTTTATTTCTCTGCATCGCTTTGAGATTTTACTCCATGCTTTCATCATGATTTGTGTGTAGACTAAGGCAATGCACTCTATGTTGGGCTCAGTCAGATGGCATTTGCTTATCTCTAGTTTAAAATGCTGCTGCTCAACTTTTAACCCGTACTGCTTCTCACTGGCTCTTAACTCAGTTTCAAGTATTGGCCTTTACTGTTACTTTTGACTAGTTTTACACAGTTTTACAAATTTCCTTCCTTCATTCCCACCAGCAACAGGAACAAGTCATGGATATAGAGTTGAAAACATACTCTAATGCCGACCAAAGTATTTCACTGAACTATTCCAACAAGTGTAACTTACCCCACAGACTCTGCAACAGGTTTGGTGGAGTTTTCAGACACAAACACATGGCACGCAAATCTATGGTCTGCTGGGTGTTTAGTTATGAAACCAAAATACCTGAAAAGAAACATAACATCTTTTCAAACAGGGAAGGACAATGAATTATCTTGATCATTATAATAAAAAATTTAATAAAATATGATAAAAATAAATGAATAAATAAATTTCATAATCAGATCAACCTGTTCTGCATGCTATCTGTAACTATCTGTAAGAAGTCCAATCTTTATCTGAATTCTGGTGTATTTCTTCATTTCTAGTGACATCTTTAGGTTTCTGCAAATAGTTGCTAGGAGGGTGTAAAAACCTTTTTTTCCCCTGATTTCACTTACTTGCTGTTTTTGGGATGATAACCACAGAAGGAAACATTTTTTAACTGGAAGAAGTGGCTGCACTCGTTACTCTGTCAACAAAATACAAAGAGCAGAAATAAGAATAAAGTCTCACGTCAACATCAAGAAGAATGTCTGACTTTGATTACTTAGGCTCACATTTCTTTTTCTGACAAACAACAGAAGAACCAGTAGCACTGGTTAGACAAACACGGTTGTTTAACGATATCTGAAGTTCTGGGGGGCACCAGAAAGCATTTAAAGAAATATTTTCTAAATTTACTTGTGTTAAAATTATAAATACTAAACCATAACACAACAAACTGTATCATATGTCCAGCATATAACATTAAAACTGCAGTACAGAAAAGATGTCGTATTTCTCTGAGAACTGTTACTGATGGCACGTTTTCAGGTAGACTCATTTCCTGAGATCTCATGCTTGTAGTTTCTTTTGGCAACCACATGGGGGAGGCATGCCCCAATGCTTTCACGAGACACTGGCTGAAGGATGAGCTCATGTATGAGATATTCATTAATAATAAGCATAAAATAATAAAGTTTTCTACATCATACATGTTGATGGGGGTTTTGACCTATTCAGACTTCTTTCTTTCCCATATTCTGTGCATGTGTGTTGGAATTCCCTTTATCTGTTCAGACTTCACATTATGTGTCTCTATGTTCACACTGGATGTACAAAGGAACAGTTTGACTCTTACTCTGTCACAGGCATAGTAATCCTCCTGTACTGCAAGCTTGACGCCTTTGACACTGATCTCCAGAATGCAGGAGGAAGGTGGGTTGTACTTGACTGTCATTCTTCTGTTGGTGGCGATCTGGAAAACAAATGTAAGAGACGGTTAGTGACACACAACAAACCACAATCTGTTTATAGTTTAAAAGTGATTTTATCTCAATGAAACTATCAAGAGTCTGTCAAACCTTTTGCATCAAAGGCTTTACAGATTCAAACACAAATGTATAAAATAAGAGCCTTCTACCTTCTGCATTGCTGCACACAGAACATCATTTCCTTTGTGGTAGGGCACTTGAACTGACCCTAAGAACTTCAAGTGGTAACTGTCCACCCATTCACTGGTTTTCACTGCAATAGAAGAAATAGCAATAAGAGCCAAGAAACAAGAAATATTAGTCCAAAGCAAGAAAACAGCACATTGACGTACAGACATAGAAATACAGATCCAGAAAATGGAGGTGAGATTCTAGTGGCTATTCCAAAGAAACACTTTAAGGTTGATGACTGACAGTGTGTAGTTATGCTTTTTACAGTACTGTGCAAAAGTTTTTCTGTGCAAACATTCAAAGATTAATGTAAATATGGTACACACACACACACATTTATATATATATATATATATGTCTACAGGAATAGTTCTCCAGGCTTCTTGAAAGGACTTTTCAAAGCTCTTCTCTGGATATTAGCTTCCTTTTGTTCCGTTCTGTGTTGAGATGATCCCATTGCTAAAATAATGTTATAGTCCAGGCTCTAAAAAGGATTCAACACTCTGTAAGACCTCTGTTTCACTTCTTTAAGAATGGCTTTCTGACAGCCGTCCTTCTATGAAGGCTACAGAAGAATTTTAGAAGTAGAGAATTTCCCTCTCCAGGTTCAAGTTAACCCTGCAGATCAGCACTCATTCCTGATCATGACACATTTTGAGTATAATCTTCTCAAATTTATTAACCTTTTAAATATAAACAAATAATAGCATTTTTCAAATTAGCCTCCATATTTTGATCTTCTAGCATCCAAGTAATTGATATGGGCAGAAATGTTCTGATTTGGCCCACAATGCAAGCTGAGGAGACCTCATTTCTTCCACTGTAATATTAGAGAAACATATCTGAAACAAACATTTTAAAATGCCTGTGCATCCAACGTGCCTTGCTGACTGATTTGTAGTGAAAAGGATGACAGGTACCAGAAAAATAATTATATGATAAATCACCCTTATTGCAGAGAAATGCAGTTCCAAGACCAGAGAGACATGTTGCACAACAGAGTGGAGACAACTTGATCAGCTACAATTAGCTTGGCCTTGGACTTTTATCTGACCATATCTGGCTGCAAATTGTTCTTGTTTAATACAAAATTGATTTGAAACATTTTGTCCCAATTAATCGTTTAAACCATTTAAGATGGGAAAATAGAGCCTAAACTTTTCTTTTAATCCTCTCAGTCTCCTGCAGCTGCTTTACTCTATGATGGGTCTCTATTTCTTCTTTTGAATATAAATTACTTTCAAATTTAGAACACTTTTAACACTAATATGGCAACAAAGGTTTCTCTGGGTTTTGTTGAACAGGTAAAAAAAAAACTTTTTCAAATGACATAAATACCTTCATTATCTTCCTCTCTGTTGGATCTGTAACAGCTAAAATACTAAACCTTTAAATTATATTCAACAGTCACATAACAAATCTGTCTTGCTATTCAATTATTAATCTAATTATAACCAACTTAAAAACAAAAAACAATTGCTTCATATTTGATGGATGCATAACATTAGAGAACTACTGGAGGTAACTATTTTGAAAATGACTCCTTCGGAAGATATATCCAATAATATAGAACAGGTTTTCAGAAATGTTTTGATTCTCTAGGTGGGGCATAGGTCTGAGAAACTCAGTTGTTAGATATGATACGTTTGGTATTGTAGTTTTTAACAGAAAATATCCTTTAACTGGTTTGAAACTAAATGAACTTTGAACCACAATAAAAAATTTGATGAAGAAGCCAAACAAAATCAGTCACGTTGGCTGTGCGTTAGATAGAAATAGAAAACTAGGTACACTGTGGTTATTTATTCATCTTTTTTTTATGATGGTGAATATTGACCATGTTTAATCCCTGAAGGCAGAAAGAGGTCGCTCATTCATGTGATCAGTCATTTGAGAAACATGTTTGTTACTTCTGAACTGATTCATGAAAAAATCTAGTCCTTCCATGCACATCGACTCTCTTTGTAAGCTAAAAATCTTCCATCAACTTCATCTAATGTGCAACTTCGAAGGTCGACATTAAAATCATGTGTAACTTTTACTGAAAGCTGGTGGAATAACAGTTCCCCTTCCTGTTGATCAAATATGAAGGTAAAGATTATGCAGCTATGGTGACTATTTTTAAAAGTCATAAATATTAATTCAGTGCACGTCATTCCCAGTAGTCCCATTCTACAATATGAATATAATGTAACCACTGTTGTTTACTGTTTGTCTGGTTGGCTCCAGTCATTGTACAATATCTATTCCAATTCCCTCTCAATTCCATTTCAATAATACCCACACATTATGTGTACATCCCATTCACAGATCATATCTGTAAACAATGCACCTTGCATCCATGTACATAGTATCACTTTATAACTTGAGTTGATTTTTTTTATCAATTATTTAATGTTTATTTCTATGTATTTCTAAATATTTTAGAAATGTCAATATTATTCTTCACTGTTGCGGCTATGATTATTAAATTTACCCTATGGGCATAAAATCTCATGTCACGTCATGCCACTTCATTTAATGTAATATCTCATGATTACATTAAATGAGGATTTAAATAAAATGGCAGATATCTTAGACTGTGATGGTGTGTTAGAATTTGTCAGCCTTTTAGACCGACCAATAAAAGTCATTTTCTTTGGGAAATACTGTGAATGGTTTGAATGAGGGTGAACAATTGAATGCCATCATTTATGTAGTGGAAAGTTAAGTTGACTTTAGTGAAAAAAAAGGCAAAACTAGTGTTGTGATTTCTGATGTCATACAAAACTAAACAGCACATAATTATTCAAAAATAATTATAATAAACTATGGTTGTTATTCAGGCTACATCTACATGGAGATGAAATTGATTTTGTTTTAAAAAAGGTTTCTACAAAAGCTGAATAGCTTCAAGAAACGTGTGCACCCACACAAAACCACTTAAAACGCTGTAAGTCAATTTTCCAGTCCTTAAAGTGTCAGAGAATAAGACATGGAGCAGGTTTCATAAGCCTGTGTGATGTAAAAATAAACATACAATAAAAAAAATTGTGGAGAATGTAGCTAAGAAGGAGACATTTGTGTGGACTGGTTACAAAGTAGAACGTCTGCTGTAATAGCCACATCATGCTCAGTAGCTTCTGCAGCACGAATGCAACACTGTAATCTGACATTGCAAAGGTTACATGATGTTTTTTGATTCAGAATTAATTCATCCGAATTAGATAATTAATAATAAAAGTATTCTCCTTCAGGTTTACATGGAAATAATAATCCTGAATTAAGGTTAACATGGGAAACATGTTTTTATTAATTCTGCTTTAGATCTGGGGGTTGGGAAGGGTTCTGATTGGACAGGGGGCGGAAGTGATGTACTTGTGTCTACAAACTCTGTTTCCTGCTTCGTTTTCTTCGACTACAACATGGAAAAACAACATAATAAGTACCATTTTCACCTGATTTGGATTGTACTTTTGAAGCCGCAGCTAGTCTCTAGCATAATACTTCACTTTCACGTGAATAAACTCGGTTTGAGTCCAACGTTTGCTTCGGCCGGCCAGCCCTGTATATGGTCATCATGGCGACTGGACGAGGGAACAAGCGGAATTAACTTAAAGCGTAATGAAGGTAAACATGATAGAGGCATAATTTAATTCGTAATATAAATTTGAATAAATAAGCCCCTTACTTGAATTAAGTTTAATTTGGAATTATCATTTTCATCGGAATGAAGTGTTTACATGGTCATTTTTCATCTCTTTTAAGTGGAGATAACTTTAATTCCAAATTAAAGAGGAATTAAAATTCATGTAAACGTGACCATTGTTGTAGCTGTAGGTCTAGTTTGCACATGTGGGTTAAGGGACAGGGTTGTGCTGTGGAGTCATCGGTTTGAAAAAGATACCGTTGGGTTGTAAAAATGGAAAAAGAAGCTGTGAAGTTTTCAAATTTATTCACTTTGGGACCTGGTTAAAAAAAAAAAGTGTTGTATAGTTTAGTGAAATCCAGCTGTCAGTACCTTTATAGCTATCAGTGTCCTTGCTCACTTCCATAGCGTAGTAGGCAGGGAAGATGCCACGGGCACCCGTTCGCATGTTGTAGCCCTCATACCAGTAATCTTCTCCTTGGACCTCCACCAGCAACGGGTCATCCACCTCCAACTCCAGTTCATCATCATGTCGAGGGACAAACCTTATTAAGACATATGTTGGGATTTTGCTTTTATAAGTCAGATGCCATCACATTTGTACCACAAACATAGCTTAAATTGTAGGTAGCCACCCTCTAAAATTGTAATACCAAAGTTTCATCCTGACCAATCAAAACACAGCTCAACAGTGCCTGCTTTTGAAGTAAAACGGTAAATCATTCACTGATGTTGACAGTGCTGTTCAGATGTGCTAAATACATCTACAGACCAGAAACTACAAGCACAATTTAATATCCGTTCTACTTTCAGCTGAGCATGGGCAATGTTTGATAGCATCATATGATCTGTTGGTGCATAGAAGTGCTTCTGTTCTCATGACTACATTGATTTTTTTCTGTCCCTGGCCCTGGACCCATATGTATCTAACAGCCTGAGGTCCTCAACAGCAGCTGGAACTCCTCACTGCCAACTGGAGTGTGGCTGTTACCAAGGAAACGGGAGGAAATTATGAAAGTGCTTGTGATGGATACAAAGACTGCATTTAGGGAGCATCCAAAGTCCAGAATAAATGATGTTTGGTTGCAGCAGCTAAAACCCACAAGTCAGACAGCAGAAGAAAGATGAGCATCCAGAGATTGCTCAGTGACTGCAGAGATATTTTTATCTGAAATTCTTTTGTAAGTGTCTGATATGTAATTAGAGTATAAAGAATTAAGTTCAGAAAGCCTCAATGTGTTTGATAGGAAACAAAAAGGTTTGGATTGGAATAATTCTCCTGCATATGTAATGGCAGCTGCCTGCAGCATAAACATAATATCTGAATGATGGGAGGGAAAAACTGCAATATGATTGCTCAGTAATGCAATAATGAAACACATGGGATAAATAAATACTAAAGTGTGCTGTGGAGTCATGCATTTATACAGACTACAAGCAGGGACCTCAACAACAAAAAGCTTTTACCCACAGAGTAAAGACTTTCATTTCTGGTCTGCATCCTGGGAGTGAATGCATGATGTGCTGATGAAGCTATTTTTCTTATTACATATCAGGCTGTTTTCAGTGTATTGGACATAGCTACATTGCAATCACTCACCTGTATACCGCTCTGTGGGTCTGATCCTTCTCCTCTCCATTTATGACACAAGAGTAAAGGCCAAAGGACTCTGCACCTTTTTCACCACAAAAGAAGACAAAAGTGAAATAAACAGAAAGGTAAAGAGTGTGTCAGCACCTGCCACAAGCTGGCAGAATAATTAATGACACTGACTTCAACCTGAAACAGACATCCAACAAACACGAACAGAAAATACAATTAAGGCTAAAGTCAGTTTACTTAAAAGCACAAAGGCACTTTTTAGACCCTATTAATCACACTTTAATTAAATAGAAAAAGATGAATGTTATGCATTTTGGCCTGTATTCCCATGAGCGCCCTGACTCTCTTCTGCACAATGCAGATAAACTACTGTAGTGTTTAACAAGCCAGGAGAAAATAAGGGAAATACCAAAGAGAAAACACAGTCTTACAATAAACAACCTGACAACGCAGCCAGGGCCGGATCTATAAAAAGGTTTGCAAGGTTTGCACGTGTTAAAAGGTGTGCAAACTTGACAGCACATGCAAAAATATGTTGCAGCTGATTTACCAAAGGGACGTTAATGCCAACTGCATAAGCCTAGATCTAAACCTAAAAACCATCTACAGCTTTGCAGCAATAACCATTATTTCAGAACTGTTTGTGTTTGTCAATTTCATCTCCAGAGTATCTCAGAATTCTGATGTTTTTTATTGGTTTCAGTGTACAATTGTAGTCAAATGAATGTCAAATGCAACAAAACTGTGGTTGTGATTGTAAACCATCAAATAAAATCTGTATCAAGCTGGTAATGTGAGCATGGTGTAAGTGTGTATATACTAGGGCTGCACGATTCTGGTAAAAATGTGAATCACGATTTGTTTGCTCAAAATTGAGATCATGATTCTCTGCATCGATTTTTTTTCACAAAATGTTTCCTCCGTTTCCAGATACAACGGAAGGAGCCCACAACATTCAGCTCTTAAATCTTTCATGTATCTCTACAGGGACAAAAATACAAAGAAGAAATACAAAAAGACAGCGACTCAGTACATCATCAATGATTAGGTGTTTAAAATTATCATTATTATTATTATTATTATTATTATTGGTGATTTATTATATTGAGGGATGTGGCCTTTACCATGTTTTGACTGTTGTGGGTCAGTTTATCCTCCCTCAGACTCCAAGATGTGAGGGCATACTTTAATCCCTGTGCTAGGGCCTCACCTGTATGGTCATAATGTGGGGGGGGCTGTCTGTAAGCACCGATAGTGAAATCAGACAGTATAAAATGACCCGTCAGGCTCAACAATGGCTCCATGGTCCAACTGGACCATAAATCACATACAGCTGAAAATCAGTGATTTCCCGCAATTCTGCCTCGACCAGTGCGCTGCTTATTGAACATGCTTGGGAGGGCTACGTTTGTAAATTAGAAACAGGGGGCATGGATTACCATTTGTCGAGTGTTTTATTATTTTCCAAATTCCCTCATGTTGTACAGTGTTTAATCTGCTCATATTTTTTGCATGTCTTCATCGAGCTGGACTTTGTGGTCTTACCTTGCGGCGCTGCAACCAGAGCAAAACACGCTTTACAATACAACTAGCATTGGTTTACCTCATCTGGCATAAATCCAAAATACTTCCACACCGTCAAATACCAACCATTTTGGCTCACGAGTTTGATGCGGGTGGGTGGGTGACTCGACCCTACCACTGAGGGTTGAGGGAGGAGCCAGCGGCAGTGCTGTGTTTGGGGGCGCTGGTAAAAATCCGGGAGGAAAATGGGAGCTTTTCTTGTGATACAGCTCGTCATATAAAAAACTTCAGAATCACTGCGTGTAGAAATGAAATCGCGTGTATGTGAGAATCGAGATAACGATTTTTTAACGATCTATCGTGCAGCCGTAGTATATACATATACATACATATATATATATATATATATATATGTATATATATATATATATATATATATATATATGTATGTATATGTATATATATATATATGTATATATA
>JAOXYM010000001.1:5557171-5573197 GCA_028567055.1 Leptatherina wallacei
TATATATATATATATATATATATATATATATATATATATATATATATATATATATATATATATATATATACATGTGTATATATATATATGTATATATATATATATACACATGTATATGTATATATATATATACATATATATATATATACATATACATGTGTATATATATATATGTATATATACTACATACTACACTACACTACAGACACTAAAAAGAGGCAAAAGAGCAGATATTTGGTGAATGTAGCTAGGAGGAAAACTAAGAAAGAGGTTTTGAAATTCCCTTGCTACAGTATTTCTAGATACCATCTTTAAAACTGCAAATGCCAAGAGAGAGACTTAATTAACGCTTCCTAGGATGTGGAGAGGAGAGAGTGCAAGTCCTTTTTGGCACTGTCCTTTCACTCAGCAGGCTCTCTGACTCTCCAGCTGTCAAAATGCTGATAACATTAACAAGGCAGAAAATATCCTGTTTTTATTTACAAGCCTTAAAAGCAAACACAACCTTACTCTAATCTCCGCTCTGAAAAATAATGAAAAAAGAAATCTCCACAATTGCGTAAGTCATCGCTGATCTTTTCATTCTGATTTTTAAGTGTCCAGACTTAAAGCAGCCATACAGATGATTGTCTGTAATATAGGAGCAAATTTTAATTCCTGAATGTTGCTTTCTTTCTTCTTAGCCAGAAGGGGGGGTGGGGGGTGGAGCCTTTCCCAGCAACTACTAGGAGAGAGGCAGGGCACACCCTGGACAGGTCACCAGTCCATCACAGGGTCAACACAGAGAGACAAACAACCACTCATGCTTAAGCACAATTTAGAGTGACCATTTAACCTATTTACCATTTAAGCTATTTAACCTAGCCCCCCCCCCATGAGGCAACAATGGTAACAACCACACCACCGTGCAGCCCATATTAAAATCAAGTCTCAGAAATTTGGTGAATGGAAAGGAGAAATCCTCCCTGTGTTTCTGGGTTCTCAAGAAAAGATCCTGTCAAACTAAACATTTTACAGCCCAACAGCTTTTGTTTTTCTTTTTGTTTTGCAAATAATCTTGGAAAAATCTTGTTTTACTACATAATCATGTCCTGTCATGAGAGGAACTTACTGGAAGAGCGGGAGCGGCCGTTCAGGAAGACGTTGAGGAACTTCTTGGAGAAATGCAGGTCTGCCTCAGGAGTGGAGTCCTCAGAGAGACAAGCGGTGGCCTCCCTCTGCACGCTTCCTAACCTAGCATCGTGCTCCTCTTCCTCGTCTTCCTCCTCATACTCCTCGCCGATGGCTGACTCATAGGGTGAGGAGACGCAGTTGTCATAGACGGTTGCCGAGTCGCTGTCGTCGCTGTAGCCTTGGTAACACTGCCGGAGGCTGACGAGCTCTAACTGAGCATGCTCATCCACCACCAGTGTGTATTTGACGGAGTCGTATGACAGGCCGCTGGCCTCTGAGCTCATGATAGTCCTCAGTGGGACAGATTTGCTGCCGCCACCATCTCCATTCAGTCCCCCTTTTGCCATCCTTCCGTCCATTATTATTCTGTCTACATCCTCATCCTCCCCACAGTAGCTTTCGTCTGTGGCATCCACATACTCTACAGATGAACCGGCTCTCAGCATGGCCCCGGCCCCTGTCCCCTTCAAGCTGAGGTCCAGTGCGAGCGAGGAGCAACCTGAGACAGCCATGCTGGGTGGTGTGATCAGAGACTCTACACAGGAAGCATATGAAGGTGGAGGGACATAGATCTCGTCCTCCTCATAAATGGAGGGGTTGGTCCGATCTGGAAGGGGCTGATATGGAGGTGGGCCTTCCGTATCAGAGCTTATTGACATGCGGCCTTGCTCAGTCTGCTGCGACAGGAAAGGCCGGTCCTGCACGTTGGGGAGTTCAAGGGGGTCAGCAGAACGCTGCACGGGGGTCAGATAAATCTCCTCTGTGGGCTCTAGATGAACATCCGTGTGGTATCGAATCCTCTCCCTGTGGTGCCCGCCGCCATCTGCTTTCCCCGCTGGGTACAGAGGAGCTGGAGTGTAGTTCTGTGGTGGTGGTGGCGCAGGTGGCTTCTCCTGCAGCTTGGAGCGCGTTGCAATCCCTGCGCATGAGTTGTGCGAGTGTCCAGAGGTCTGGCTGTGTCTGCAGGGGGCGTCTGTAGAGGTCCCGCGGTCTTTGGTCTGTGCTCCGCCACCCTTCACCTTGTCCTCGTCGCTCAGGCAGCTGTGCTCACGTGGAGGGGTGAGGTCACCTAGAGGAGCAAACGAAACCACGCAAGCGGCAACAAAAACAAACACGCAGACACAGAAGCACAAACAAAGACCAGACACACACACAGAGTAAATGTACATGATGCAGATGTGACCGACAGAAATGCACAAGACGAGCATGGCAGCAAATGGACAGATCCATAAAGTAAAGCACAAAGCAGGAAGAGAGACAAGCAGCAATGGTTAGGTAATGTCAGGATTACACGTTTAAATCCCTATTACTCATCAAAATTCAGTGCGTCCATGATGAAGTGACTGCTGCGTTATGTCACATATTACGTCATAATCCATCGCCAGCAAATAAAGGCTTAATATTTTTATGGGTTCATACATTTATCTATTTCAATATACCATTTTTTTGCCATACTTATTAGATTCCCTAGTGAATCTTTCATACCATATTAGACTCTTGCATCCAAACATTTCCATTAAAATCCATTGGTGAACATTTATGTAATATTCTGATCATGCATGCTACTGTTTGAAAAATTTTGTTCAATTTACTTTGAAATTTTACAAATGGACCAAAACAAGCCAAAGCAATAAACAAATAAATGTACAATTTTCTACTTTGGTTCCCTCATGTTGATTGTAATCTGTTTTAGAAATAAAAAAAAAAAATCTGTCATTAAAGTAAATAAAAGTATATATAAGTATTTATTTAGTCTTTCTTTTTTGCAGTATCCAAGGAATCAACAAAGACCCAAACTGTGCAACTTTATTTTGACCCCACTCACCAACACAGTGGTGGGGCTCGCTAGAAAAACTGTAGATTCTCTTCATAGCTGCAACATTGTGTGCTCTCTAAATGTCTGAAGAAACCAGGGATTTCAGTGCAAACTTTGCATCAAGTGTCCAATCAGTTTGTTAAAATCAGTTCATGTTTAGAAATTCAGATTTTTACTTTTCATTCAAAAATTAGATTCCCCCCATATTCTGTAAAACTTATACTAATTCCCTTTTTTTTAAAAAACAGTAGGAGCCTCGTATTCCATTGTGAATGAAGCAGCTCGAGAATCTGAAGCCACACAATGCCAACTAACAGATGAGTGTACAGACTTCAGCATTAGGGAACAGGAAAGCCAATTAAACATTTGCTTCAGTCTAGTCTCTTCTCAAAAGGAGTTTAAACCTACACCTTTGTAAAACTGCACGTTAGTGAGGCCTCCCAACAGATAGCATCTTATAAAAATGTATTTTGTCATATTCAAAATGGGAAAAAATGAGATGGAGAGTACCAGTTTCTCTACCGTATCATTGGCAGTGAGATTTGGTTAGTTTTGTGTCATGTAAGTCTCTGAAAAGAGCTGCAGCAATGAGCTACGACAGCTCCCTGCCAGCTATCCACACACAGCATCTAGCATTGCCTCAGCTAACTCAACTCCCCTCATGACCTAATCCTAGCCTTCACACTGTCCCAAAAGAGCAGATTCACACACAGCCAGTCATGCTAAAAGCGAATCCACACAAGCGTTTCGTGACTGTGTTAGTAACACCACAAAGACCATAATCAGAGACGACATTTTGGTCCCTTGAACTGAGTTATTAGCAGCTAAACTAGGACATTCAGACCGTTGATGTAAAAGTAGCTTCTTGTACTAAAGATGAGAGAAAAACTCACCTGTTTTAAGAGGTGAGGAAGAGCCTGAAACCTTCTCCTGCCAGCTGTATTTCTTCCCAAATGAGTTGTTGTTTAATGTGTCCTAAAAGAAGAAGAAGAAGAAGGAAGTGGTGAGAAGGAATCATAGATGGAAGAAAAAAGAGAGGATAAGGGGAAGGAGAAGTTTGGTTCCTAAATTCTGGATCCTGACATAAAGTATGCAACTTTTGTATGTGTGTGAGTCTCTCTCTCTCTCTCTCTCTCTCTCTCACACACACACACACACACAAACCTTTTATTCTGATGAATGAGCAGGGATTTCTTTTGTCTGTGCTCCGTGGTGTGCATTTAAAGGGACCAGACCTTTTCTGCAGGCTACAGGGAAGGCCCACAAACACACACACACATGCACGCACACACCCACACGCACACGCACACACACACAGTAGGAGTTTCTTCAGCCGTTGATGGTCATGATATTATGAATCCAGCGCTTTACTGTCTTTGAACATCTTGAAATGATCTTTAATATGAACTAATATTGGCACACAACATGTTGGATGACAAAAATCTTTGTTCCCTTCACAATAATTAACAAAAAACTGAGGAGCCTGAGTTGAATTACTGAAAATCAACAGAGCATCTTAGCAGTGATGTTTGCTGTAGCCAGTCAAAGTCAAATCCCTTTTTTGTAACATGCAAATGAGTGAATTTTCTCCCCACCCAACCACACCCAGTCTGAGCTGCAACACACTTAAAATTTAGCCACAGAGGGCAGTGAAACACTTTAGTATGTCACAAGAATCAGGTAGACCTACACACTTAAAAATTCAAGGATTATACATTAACAAACACTCGTTTTAACTTCATTGTACGATAAAACCAACATTGCTTTTCTTATATAAACATATTATTTCCAGTAAAATAAAAAAAATCGCCAAGTCACACTATATCTGACTCAGAGTTTCATTTAAAATATATTTATATTACAGCAATAAATGCCAGTTCAGGGATTTAAGAATACAAAAATACAATACAAGACATTACACATGTTTTCTACGAATGCCAACACTGTCTTGGTTTCTGGAAGAAACTGGAAATGTTTGTTAAAGTGAGAGGCAAATACAAAATAACATTAGAGACCAAGGATGTACGAGAAGAATGTAAAAGAAGCTACATGGATCATAAACTTGTTCATTCTTTTGGGATAATATCTACATAATATTACACACGCAATCATAACAACCTCTTCAGTTCATTAAGATGTTACTTATCTCCTACCAGCTTTTAAGTAAGATATTTGTGGAAGGGCCTTATGTTCATTTAAAAATTTCTAAAAGTTGCCTGTTCCAATCGTCTCCTCCCCACCGTCTGTTCATGCACTTCTTTCAACCGTAAGGTCTTTTAATGAGGCAAATCTAAGCTCAGCTGAACAACAAACTAAGCCAAAATGCAGACACAGTGTATGAAGCCTAAGATTACACAAACAAATGTCACCTGAGAACCTCACAGTATCGGACATTTTCTGTCACTCAGGGGCCGAATTGGCACAAGAAGACTTTTTTTTCCCCTCAGTTTTATGCATAAGGCAGGAAAAGAGCAGAATTGGAAACTCCTGTGACGACAACGTGCCCCAAATAGTCCCTAGTCTTCCTCTCATCTCCACCCACCGCGCATGATGACTCACTTCCCATCTACGTGTACTGGGGCCCGCTATCAGACTGAGCTGTTGCCATGGTAACGAGCGAATCAGCAGGTGGGGGAATATTTTACCATACTGACAAGCAAATCCTTGCTATGGGGCAGTGAGTCAGAGGTATTCAGATATATGTGTGTGCGTGTGCAGCAGCGACCGACAACTTCACGGACACGACTCTGATAAAACATGACACAGTGGGACGAATCTCTGTGTTGTCATGTCGGATAATAAACCGAGTCCTCTGGTGGAGTGTTTTCCTTTACTGGACTGTCACTCTCAGCTGTGTTGGCAGCTTCATGTCCCACCTCTGCTCCAACCACTGAACACAGTCCATCTGGATATTTGAGCAGCAGGTAATAAAAGCAAGGAAATGAATGAAAAACAAGACTTAAGACTGTAGATTTACACAAGGAAGAAATCCCAAACACATAATGTCATGAGTCACATTTTATCGCTTTAAGACTGACTTTAACAACAGCTTAGCTCTGGCTTCGCAGTACGTGCGAACTTTGGACACACTGTAGCACCTGTTTCAGCAAATCTGGAATGATTAAAGACAATATCCGAGCATATTATACATGTTTATCTTGATTGTGGAAGAAAATGGAATATGGAGATTTTTTCACTTTGTATGGCATTTTTCTCGTCACCCATTTTTTTCTTCACAGCATCGTGTCACATCTGTTGCTAGATTTCACCTCACCGTCTACATTTCTGCACAAGTTCTTCCTGCTTCGGAGGAAGATGCAGGTTTATGTAACGTTAGAAAGCTCCATGAGAACTGAAGCAAGGTTGGAGGTTTATGTAGGTTTGTTTTCATCTTTGTCCAGGACAACAGTACAACAGTAGAGGGGTGGAAAGCACGCTGTAGTGAAATCTGTTCACTTAGATTGTTCTCTTCACCTCATTAGAATCTTACACTATCCTTTGTTTTTAAACCTGAAAAAAACACAGTGATTTAAATGGGGTAAAGGTGAAGACTGATGACACGAAACAAGATTTTGTTTTTATAGAAAGTATTGTAGATAAACAAAATAGACAATCTAACTCAAATATATTTAAGAGTTAAATATAAAATATGATAATGTACTTGGTTATGCTTTGCAAGAAAACAAGCCGAATCAGTGCCATTAATAAATGACAAAAATGTGATTGTCAACGAATCCGCTTGTTTGCAACCCCGGGCTAATTTGTGCAGGTCTTGGTCAATTGCAGTCATCATTGTTGAAATGAGCTGGTTTCTTTTGTATTCTGTGCACACTACTTTATCTGGTTTAGTAAATCTGGCCCTGTGTTATATAAGTACAGAAACTTGTAGAAAATCACATACTAAAGCATCCACTTCAACTTAAGGAGTGTATCTTAGGGTGCAGTCACACCCAGTCCTTCTCGATCAAACCCTAGATTGCTTGCTGGGAAAGTGTGGTTTGTATGGGAAGGTATTGATATTCAACCAAATTCTGATCCGCATGATAGCTGGACCCTCAGTTTGCTGCAAGTGGACCAAATATATGAAAGCAGACAACTTATGTAGCAGACGTTGCCCTACATTAACCAATAGATGAACAAGTTTTCTTGTACATTGTTTGTTTTTGTGTCCTTCAGTGATTCTTGATATAGTACTACCTCACGTGAGGAGGTGGCGAACCAAACCCTGCTCAAAAGGGTTGGTTCGTTTGACTTGGTGCAGTGTAAAAGCAAACTTAGGCAGGCTGAATGTCGCAACCTGTAATTTAACAAAGTCCTCAGTTGTACAGAGTCAAGCAGACCATTAGGTGTGAAAAGGACCATAGCTAGAAGAGTTGTTACAGCTAAACTCACATCGAGGAGTCACTTTATCCAAGCAGCTTCAGAGATGGTGGTGTTTGAAGTAAAACTTTTTTCTAATTGTGTAACAAAGCTCATTTCATAGTGCTTATTGGTCTACTTAAAGCGTCTTGTGGGCCTGAGTATTTTTTTCAGAAATAAAACAAAAGACCACAAGGTTCAATTACACTTGTGCATCTCATTACATTGCTTTTCCAAAAGCCTCATGGCACTGATCCTGATCTGTGCTGCTTTTGTTCCACCACAGAAATCTTGCTCACTGCCAGTTGATGCAGAACTAAATGTATATTGTGCATTTTACATATCCGCTGACCTAGAAATGGTCACTCAGAGAGCTGTATTCCTCCAGCTCTCCTCTTACAGTACTCATTGTGAAGAAAACTGCCTGTAGAAATAATCAGAAACCATTTAAAGCATCTCATCTCATTGAGTTTGCATGCACTGTCAGCTCTGTTCAAACTGCATCAATATGCAATTAAAAAAACAGAACTTTTAAGAGTGCAACAATAAAGTATTTAAGATTGCACTATAGCCTACGCTGATTTTATTGCTACCAGTTTACTTATTTTTTCATATAAATGTAAGTTGCTGGGTCTTTTATCTTTTTATTATCAATTTATCTTAAACTGTTTTTCCTGTATTCACTGTTTTATTCTTTTTGGGCCACAGAGAGGAGCTGCACTGGTAAGTACAATGACATTAAAGGCATTTTTTCCTTTAATCCACGAAAGCTTCTTAATTTCAAATATGTTGCAGAAAAGAAGTCTTTGTGAAAGACGCTGCATCAGGGTGTGGCAACAAAGCTAACTGGCTGCACATATTTCTGATCTATTTAGTAGTTCAGTTGATTAGAAACAACCTAGAACGCTGCATTATGATAAAAAAATCCTAAATCTTTCCAAACATATTTAGATTTTTTTCAAAATTTGGGGTACCATTATTCAGTTTCATTCCTAATCACAGCTGTCATATATTTAACTGATTTTAATGAGTTATTTTGTATCGCTTTTGATCTATACTATTATAGCGTGTCATGTTATGGTCAAATATGGTTGTTTTAAATGTGCTTTATATATAAACTTGACTTGATTTCTCATTTTCTACATCATTGACATAATATAAAGTATTTGACCCTATTTTTCATGTCAACTGATTAAGATTTGAGAAAATCAAAAAACAAATGTGAAAAGAAAAGCTGGCAGCTCTTTTATCTTCGGGGTTTTAGACTTGTTTCCACCAGGGAGGAAGCACGAAAAAATGACTGAGCAATAGAGTCAGAAAGTGACCCATTTTTCTGCTAATAGATCTATGCAAAGAAGATGCAGGAGGCTTCTTAATGTATTCACAAAGAGTGTGTAGATTATCATCTGGGAAATCTTTACACATTTAACAACCCTTTTTTTTTAAATGTTGATTTTTTTCCTCAGAATAACACACTGAAAAATAAACAAAACAATAAACAGCATATAGGAGGACTCCCAAAGCTTAAAAAAAATGTTTGAGAGCAGATATTTTCTTTATACTCTCTGGTTCTGACAGCTAAAACAACACACACAACAAAGAGATTCCAGGCAAGGACAATGAGCTTGTTCACACCTCACTGAAACCGGGAAAAGATCAGAGCTCAGACAAATATAGAGCTGCTTTATTATGTCAACAGCCTACATTCTAAGAGTAAGTGTATGCGTGTCAGAGACAAGGGAAAACTTAAAATTTCATGCCTTACTAAGCAAAAATATGATTTAAACTGGCAAGCATTAAAGGGCAATTTAATCAAACTGAATGGCAAAAAATGGCTATGAAATGTTTAAACTTTGCTTTAAAATATTTTAATCAGATATTCATTCACTGAGTGATGAATCTTTATCCTATAGTTAAAAGTGAGCAGCAGACTAGAAGATCAATTCTCTTTTCAATTTAACCTTAATTTAAATGAATTCTCTGTAATTAATATTTACGTATTTTATAGTTTTACTTAAAATACCCTCTAGTAATATTACAGTGATTAACTCATAAAGAATGATCCCAAACTGGCAATTTAGATTATATCAAAATAATAGTTTAGGTCGTATGGCAAATATACTCAATCCTGGTCCTCAAGGGCCGGTTGTCCTCCAGGTTTTAGAAGTTTTCCCTGAGCTGCAACACACCAGATTCAGATTAAATGGATCTTCAACAGCTTGATGTTAAGCTCTGAAAAATCTGCTCATTACTCATTGATTTGAGTCAGGTGTGTTGCAGCAGGAAACTTCTTAAACATGCAGTACACCGGCCATCGCGGGACCAGGATTGAGGATTTGCACTTCTCATCAGCGAGTGCATTAGGTTAGTAATTGGTTGGAGTGCACAAGGTCTAATAAATCCCCTTTGCAGCACCTGCCCAGCAACAAAGACAAAGTTAGCAACTGTGTGGTGCTGAAAGTAGAAGATGGCTGCCACTAAAGGTTTTCAAAATCAAAAGTAGCAACGCTGAAATGTTGTTCTTCAGATGCTCCAGAAGTCCTTAAAAGATGGAAAGCTGGAGGTCAGATGATACAGAGTGACAGAATTCATGAGGAAGTTGAAGGGTTAAAGGTGGATGGTTCCACCAAAATGTGAATATTGACATCAGGAATCACATAATCTCTTTTATTTCGATTTTTGTTTTTATATTTGTCACTATGTCAAAATAAACTATTTCAATTTTCAATTTTTCACATAATCCTGATCCTTCCCATAAACTCTCATTAACTTCATCAACTAATAATTTTGAACCAAATCACAATGCGCTTGGTGGGTGGGTGTGACCATACTTGCAATAGTTGCTATGCAAGATGCCAGTCAGCCATTTGAAGCAACTTGGGGTTCACTGGTTTGACACTTGGCCATGCAGACGAGCTGGGGGTTGAATGATCTTACCAAAGCATTTGTGTCAACATAAAGAAAATGCCTTTGATGCCTGACCAAACTCTAACCAGAGTAAAACTGATGAATATTTCATTCATCTGTAATATTTGTAAAAGGAAACATCCCTTTTCAGATCGGGGGAATGGGATCAAAGAGTGCTTCTAGGTGTTTCTGTACACATGCAAAGAATTTTGTCATCTTTACTTTGGTTGGACACACATCAACACATACACTCTTTTACTGACGCACTCGGTCGTGTTTATATGTCTACAATCCCACAACACCCCACGTTCTGCAGCATGTAACCTTAAACCTAAGCTAAAACCTTTTTAATTAACCTCAAAAAGCACTTTATAGACAAAATGTCCTCCCTCCTAAGGTTGGTTCTCATAAAGATTGACCTACTGGACAAATACACACACACACACACACACACACAGTCACGAGCTCAAGCAGCATTCAAGCACAGACAGAGACGGGCACCAAGGGGAAAAAAAAAGTGTCTTGACAATCAAAGCTATTGTTTAGTGGAGAAAACACATCCTGTCAGAGAAACGGTTGTTGGGAATTCAGTGTTGATGACAAGCAGGTTGCTCCACAGCCACACCACATGAGGAGAAAAGAAACCCAGACAGGCAGGCACACAGTTGCATATCATTTCCACTGAAGCAATATTTGATCAGCATTCAGTTAGCTGCTAGAAACAGTGTGTGTGTGTGTGTCAATAAGGTTAATTCAGTTTCTACCTGTGTGCGTGGCACAATTGGAAAGAGGTTAAGGGTCGTGGGTCTCTTGGGCCGGTAAGTATCCATGGTAACAGGTGCTGCAGGGTCCTTGATGACTGGCGGGGGTGCGATGGCGGACGCCTTCGAGGACGCCTTATCTCCGCGGTAACCGTCAGCACCGTCGATAAGGTCCAAATGCAGCATCTCTGCCTGAAGCTGGCCGACAGCTCCCAGCTCCGCCCGCCCCGACATGCTATTGGTTCCTCGCCTCACACGGCCCTGCAGGGATTGGAGTGAGCATGCCATCAGTCGAAGCGGAGAAAGAGGGAGTGAGATAGACGGAGAGTGTGTGTGCATGGGATGAGGGGATTGAACCAATTAGAAGCAGCTCTGTCTTCAGCAACAACACAGTCACTGCCAACAGTGGGCTGCTTAAAGAAGAGAACAGACAGAGATTATTTATGGCAGCCGCTTCCATACGTGACAGTATTTATCTGGTGTAATGAAGTGAGAGGGAAATTCCCTCTGATTGATGGATTATTCTCACCTGATCTGCTAAACAGATCTCTTTTATGGTCGAGGCAGAAGTTACAGATCAATCATCTGATCAGTAATGACTCATATGTATCTTTTAAGATATTGATTGGAGACAAAATCAGCAGCAGGGATTTGTTTGAGGCGAAATAATTCAAATATTTGTTATATTGGTAGAAGTAAGTGCTTATTTTAGATGCATACTGTTATTTTCTCTTTATTACGAGATGTTGGTCCTATTAACTTTGACGATCTCTCATTTCTTTATACCAGAAAATGACAACCTTCCCACAACATCTACTGTACATTCTGAATGGGAACATCATTTTCTAGATGCATTCATCGATCCATAACTGCATGAATCTTAGTTCGCGTTCTCACCAGGGTAAGTCCGGGTCTCTCGGTTTGATCGGGCAAGGAATGCCAAGAAATTTCACACCTCCATTTGGTTTTGTTTGCTTTCACACAGCATTTTATTCAAACAAACCAAACTGCCTGGACAACATCATGCAGTTACAACAACTGAAAAGACCACTAACCGAGGAAGGAAAAAAAGCAGGAAGGAGAAAAAAAGCAGCAGATCGACTGGCCAGGAGTGAAAATGGCTCGTTCACTGCAAGTAAATAATAAGGCAACAACATATTCATGCAGTCTTGGGGTTTCTGTTTTTACTTTGGTGTTATTAAATAAAACAGTTTTCTTAAGAAGCCGTACAAGCAGCAGAAAAGCCAGTGAGCTATCTAGCATACATCACTTCCTCTCTTTGGTTTAGGGGTGGGTTTAAAAAATCGATTAATCGATTTAAATCGATTCAAGTTAAATTAATTCAATATTGATTCATAAAACTAAAGATCGATTTTTTTTTTGTCCAATTTAAATTTCTTTTTTTTTTTTTGCAGGTATGTCCATATTTTCTGATGACGTTACCCAATTTAGAGCAATTTTATTATCATGCTCCGTGTTTTATAAAAAAAAGTTACCTGAGATTAAAGAAAAATAAATGTTGTTAAACAATTAGCTGTAAATGAATCGAATCGAAAAAGACTATTGTGAATCGAATCGATTCAGGGTATTAGTGATGATACCTAGCCCTAGCTAACAACTAACTGTTAAGCTGGAGATCCACCTTCATCATCTCTTGAGCTTGAGGAAACAAAGCTTGTTATCTTGTGATAACCAGTTAAAGTAGGTGGTTATCTTGTGCACCGGACCATCCAGTGAACCAAAAAGAGGAAATGACGTCATAGACGAACATACTGGATGACTCACTGCCTCTCCTGCTGGTCATACTGGACAGATTCTGGTGAAAACCGCATTAGGTTTGAACAATAAAGTTAAAAACAGAAACTCTAAGACTGCAGAAACTTGGTGTTGCTCCACTGTTTACTTGCGGTTTTGGGTCCTGACCAATCAATGAGCCAGATTTTCGTCTTTCTTCTCGGTCAGTTGTTGTTTTTAGGGTAATACAGCCCTTAGAAAGCAGTTGTAACTCCGTGATGTTGTCCAGGCGGTTTGGACCACTTAAGTAAAGGGATGTGTGAAAACAAACCAAACCAAAGGAAGAAGCAAACTGAGTCCCCCGGACTATCCTGGCGTCAATGTGCCCTAGAACCAGTTCTGTCTATTTTTACCACAAAAGCACTAGCTCCAGCCGCAAAGAACTTGTACTTTCGTGACATTAACTCTTGCTAGTTCACATCATAAAAGATGTTATGTCATGGGTTAAGGACAAGGTTAGGGACACCAAACAACTAAAATGTTGTGACCATCACGGCTAGTTTAAGAGGTTACATGGCACAAGATGGCCCCCCCTGCTCTGATCCGTACCGGGGCTATTTGACTTGGTCCCACGAGGGTCGCATTCCTGCAGGTTTTTAATGTTTCCCTGCTCCAACACACCTGACTCAAACAAAATGGATCCAACAGCCTGTGAAATTCTGCACAATGACTCATTAACCTGAGTCAGGTGTGTTGGGACAGGGAAACATCAAAAACCCTGCAGGACTGCAGCCCTCGTGGGACCGAGTCATTTGGTCTGATATATCCCTTAGCCTCATGGCTTGACCTTCCTGACATTGCACGTCTGTATTCTGACCCCATGCCTGCAGATAACATGCATGAGGTTCTGGAGAGGAGCTGCTGTACAACTTCCTGCAGTGGCAGTGGCAGACCTTTCTGTTGAGCACTGCGACCTCCCCATGGAAGAGGAGAGGGTTAAGATGACATTGAAGTGCTCCCTCTGTTTGTTTTGTTCTCCCTGACTGCCTTGTTCCACTGGCTGCTTGCTTGGAAACGGCATTACTGAGATCCCGCCGCCTCCCCCTACAGCTTCTCTCCACTTTTCCTTCATCACCAGAGTCCCTCGAGCATTGTGCACATCTTTGTGCCAAATGCCGTCACCCTGGAGGCACCTCCCCCCTCTTTTGCTTTGTTTGTATGTGAGAAAGAGAGCGTGGGAGAGAAATGGGCGGTTTCTGTGGATTCCCCTCTTCATCAAGGCGGTGGGGTTTCCTGTTGGTGTATACTTTGTACTTTGTCAGTGGCTTTGTCGCCACCGTTTGTGCAATTGATTGGTGCATGAGTATGAGAGTGGGTCTGCTATTGTTCTCTGTAACTGCTGCAGCACTGTTGAATGGTGGTTGTGTAAGCTCAGATGCCCAAAGCAGTATTGTGTATCTTTTTCATTTTATCTGTATAGTCCTATTTTGGGTTTCCTGTGTAACAGCCTGGGTGCACCATTAGGCCATTTATCTGCTCACTGTTCTGAACACAGAGTACAAATGGCCCAAATGCAACTGACTTAGATTTTAACTTGAATCTCCCTGGCGGAAATAGTGGAATCACGGCTCCTTGAGGATGTTTATTCAGCTTTTTAATTAAACAAACAAACTAAAAAAACAAATGGCATATATTTCTGCCGATAAATGTCCATGTGACTCTTTTTAATTAGTTGACAAGTAATCTCATTGCACTTTTTCTGCCTTTCTGTGAAAGCTATGTCTTAATCATATGCCCTTCTTTAGCCAAAAGCTAGTCTTACCCCATTGGTCGGACTGGGTCTGGCCCAAATTCAGACGTTGGTGTTGGGTTCTTTGTCATCAGAGTTTTGTTTTATGCAGCAGTGTGCTCTCTCATCCAGTCTTAAACCACTATTGTTCAATAGGTTTGGTTTGTGTTTAGGGCTCCCACAATCATTATATTTTTTTACATTATACAATATATCATACAAATAATGATTTTAAGCCACAATGATAGCGAAATCTGAATCATAATATAATACAATACATCCACCAGAGGGCAGTGCAGAGTTCAGAGTTCACTTCTGAGTTCTGATGTCATTTTCAGATTATAACAAACATGGTGACAATGCAAGAGATCAAGATATTGCACAGTCTTGAGAAGAGACGTAAAGAGAGGCAGTGCAATAGCCGGCGGTGGTCTGTGCATCCATTAAATACATCTTGGCTTCGTATAAGCTAAACTGTGCAACACCGCCCCCAGCGGTTTCCAGTGGTACTGCTCTGTTTGCTACTTCTGGGCACACATTTGCAAGGTCTATAAAAATGGATAGAGATACGCATGGAAAGAGGACGGACAGAAGGCTCTGTCTTTATGTGAATGCATGCTTAACGTAGAGCATGAATGAGGCTTTAGGTTTGTAAATAAATGTCTTTGGATGCTGAATAAAAGTCAGTTTCTTTTAAATCCTGTAAATGGGCTGTACTTGTATAGCGTTTTTCTAGTCACATGACCACTGAAAGCACTTTGACACTACATGTTCATTCACCCACACACAGCACTTATATTGTAACATACTGAGAGCTACTTTACACATTATTACCCCAAATAGGCAGATCAGGAGGCAACGTGGGGTTCAGTGTCTTGCCCAAGGACACTTTGACATTTAGTCAGGGGGCTGGGAATTGAACCACCAACTTTTTGTTTGGCAGACAACTGCTCTTCCTCCTGAGCTACAGCAGATCTAAATGTAATCCTTTGCTTTTCTTGTTCAGTATTGCTTTAAAGGCTGGTTTTTGCACCACTCCAAGTCAAAGTGCACCATCAGATACTATCGTCGTTTTACTGAGTTGTTGAAAGCTGTGGCGATAGCCAGTTGCAGAGAGGGGGACCTGCAGCAGCAGCTCAAACTTTATGTTAACAGTCTGGGTGGGGGGGTGGATGTGAAGATGAATTGTCAGATTAGTGCTATTAGCGCTGCTGACAGCCACCTTTCTATTGAAAATGTGTCAAATTGGCTTTTTTAGGAAAATGAGCTCTCCCTCTTCTTTTTTCCCCCAAATGTTTGAGACCCAAACATAGAGATCTCTTATGGACCTTATTCCTTTCCTATCCCACTCTTTAAAAACTGCATCTGTTTGAAGGGAGAAAGGCATGGTAATGCTATATAAGGACTAGGGATCGACCGATATTCGTTTATTGGGGCCGATACCGATACCGATTATTGGTGCTTAAGGAGACCGATAACCGATATTT
>JAOXYM010000001.1:5581463-5594522 GCA_028567055.1 Leptatherina wallacei
AACAAAAAAGGACACAATCTACAATAAAAGCACAAGCAAAAGAGACATAAGACATGGATGGTGAACACAGTATTGAAACCATCCAGCAGAGTCTGCTCTTTCCCTGCAAAACCCTTTCAAGAGCCGACTCAGAGCTCAGTTTCATGAGCTGAGAGTAGAGATACTGAGTGACACATAAGGTTTGCTGTCGCTGCTGGTGTCAGAGCTGTCCTATGTTTTTCATTCAAGAACCCATTCGGATTCTGATCTCTGCAAGGTCCCTGCAAGAGGATGAGTCATCATTGTTCACACACATACACACCTCCAACAGAGAGAACTCACATTCAGTAATCTGTGCTAAAATTAGCTCCTTGGATAAGAGGTAAAAAAGATGACTGGTTTCTGAACCTCAAAATATTCCCAGCCCTCTCTAATAATAAGAGTGACTTTCCTATCAGTCAGACATATGCTTTACTAAAGGATCAAATAAGAGTATTAGATGAAAAAAAAAACCTTCCTGTTGCCTAGGATACTATAGCAGGGCTGAATGGAGGAGGAGGTGATGATGGTTTCACTGGGAACAGAGCAGGAGAGATCTGACAGAATAATAAATGTACCCTCGCCTATTTTCTCCCTCCACTCCACATCTCTCCCTCTCCCTGCATTTCGCTCTCACTCCAGTTTTAATCATGAACCATCCATTTTTCTGGTAGCAATTCTAGAGAGCCTATATGCCCTAAAACTTATTTAGAAAAAAATAATAATAATAAAGAAACAAAACAACACAAACTCTTGGAGGAATTCAACTGACAGCAAACTGCTCCGACTGAATTATTTAGGTAGCTATGACAGAGCTCTGCAGTCATCTAAAATCACACTCGGAGTTTTATGGCGCGCCTCTTTGCTGTCTGTCAGGTCTCTTTGCCTCCGGTTTGTTACCTCTTCTGGCAGGAAGCTGAACGCAGCAGCTGTTCAGGACAAAACTCTAAACAGAGGGAACTCCAATCCTCAGCTGAGCTTAGACTCTTACAAAATTCTCAAAAAAGTTAAATAAGATAACCACCATAATAGGGGATAATGCCTGCAATTAGCCCTTGAGGGCCGGAGCTGAATAGCCCTGCCTTATCATATTTCTGTTGTTTACATATTATTTCTTTGTTTTCACATGTGGTTTCTTTCAGTTTATGGACAAACCAACCAACTTATCAGCTTTTAAACAAACGTTTTTTTGTGGCGGAGGCATTTGATTCTAACATTAAACATGTGTGTGCCACATTATGTGGTGGTCATCTTACCAATTTCTCATAGAACCATTTACACGTAAAGTACTCTATGGATGCAGATTTCCCCTTGCTGTAATATATGCTTGTTTTTTTCAGTGGTTTTAAAAGACTGGTGTCTTTGATGTAACTTGAAAGCAACGTGACGCTCTAAACCAACTCAAAATCACATCCCAGTCACACTGCCAAGAGGACTGCAGCATCTCCTGAAGAGATACTTTGTGAGGTGTGACACTTTCCTACCATGTGAAACACTTCTTGCAGCACAGCTGTCAAGAAGCTGCTGACATAAGATAGTTGTGCAGTTGTAGATGATAAGGAATTAGTAGAAGGTCAACCACAGCTGAAGAGCAGTTTCATTCAATACAAACACCATCATTAGGTTCAAGGAAATAAAACTGAAGACGTTTTCATGTGCTGATATGCGGAGAAACCCCTCTGTGTGGCGGCGTCTTACCTTTATATCTGGACCATTGCAGTTGAGGCTCACCCCACGCTCATCGGTGATCTCTGTGATCTCTGACAGGTCGTCATCCTCAAACTCATCCAGACTGATGTCATGAGTCAGCCTAGTTTAAAGAGGAGGATTAGGGTGAGGAGGGGAAACGGGGAGATGAGGTAAAAAAAGAAAGAAAGAAAAAAAAGACTGTTAATCCTTTGACATTAATCTGCAGCTACATTATGAATAAGAACTTCTTGTTGATCAATTTATTTGACTGAAAAGTCACAATCACAGTTAGAATAATGCTTCATGAAGACTGGACCCCCCAAAAAAGAATGTTACTCTAAACAAAACTTATATTTCAATAAAAGGTTAATATTAACCATTGCTAAGTTATTATTTATATTTGAAGTGTTAAAATCTTCATTAGATGGGATGTAAATGCAATTCCACACCCAGATTTCATGTTATCCCACTGACTGTTTTTGTAACATTTCACACAGATCCCCTGAGATATTCAACATCTAAATATATGAAAGAAGCATTTAAATGGCTTATCGTATCATGCCTGATGTAGCTTCAGGCTGATTGAAGTAATCTAAGCTTACATGATGAAAAGAACATAAAATGACAGGAATTTTCATCATTATTGATAAAAGACAATTTCATTAATATGCTTACTGAGGCCAACATTAATTTGTGCTATTCTGACACTGGGATGAGTGAGATGTTTTTTCTTTTGTGTCAACACTAACATTTTCCTCCTTAATGCACAATCTAAAATTTCAGTCAAGCAAAATCAGACTTCATTTGAATGGCACTTTTCAAACAAAGTTCAAATGCCACAAACTAAAACAAGTCCCACCCTGACTATAAGGCATTAAAAGGACTGTATTCTAAACTGAACTGAACGCATCATAAAGGTGAAGAACTGATGAAACTTTTTAACATTTGGGGAAGAAAAGAAAAATCCGGAATTTGTGAGGAAACACTAAAGTCAGATGAAAAGTTGCAAGTCTGTTGTGGGCCATAAGGAGAAAATGATGTTTCACCATAGTTTGGTTCTTACTTTAAGTATCATTACAAAATCTCTTCCAGAAGACGTGACAGTTCATAACGTTGTACCAAAAACCAAAACCTTAAAATCAATTCTAAAACTGACAGGTAGCTGATGCAGAGTGTTTAAGATGAGTGTGATGTGAGCTTTCTTTCTTGTCTTAGTCAAGAATCCTGCAGCTGACTTTAGCTGCGCTTGTGATTTAGGCGTCTGTGGGAGACCAGAGAGCAGAGTATTACAATAATAAATCTGTCTGGTAGAGAGAAACCGTTGGACTTTAAAAATGTTCTTCAGGTGATAAAATGTGTTCTTTGTTATATTTCTAAAACAGGATTTAATACTCATGAGTCAGAAATAGCCAAGGTTTTGTAGAGTGTGTAGTTTTGTGTTATGTATCTGTATCTGTGACCGCTGCTTCAGTTTTAGCCTGAAAAAATGTATTTTTGGGACGATTCTGTGTGTACACCTGTTTGCTATTTATAGAGATAACGTGTTTTCTTGGCAGTACTTTATTTAAGATAAGACAAGTGGGTACAAAATGAAATACACTGAATTGAGATGCTTCTCCTCATGAGTCTGTAACAACAGCTAGATAAGCTTTACCAGCATGTATGAAGAAAAAATGGATAATTGTGGAGTCAATGAGATAACAGTAACTAAAATCTTCAAAGTTTGTGTTATTCTCACACTAAGGCACTCTGGTAAAGTTTTACATGTAAAAGGAAAAAAGGACATTGTCTGCTCAGCTGGATGGCTCAATGTATTTTTAAATCAATAAACTAGCAAAAAAAATAGAAAAGCGGATGCAAAATCCTGTCAAAGCTGAACTCATTTGCTAAAAAGCATCAGTATCGAGCAAAATTCTTGGCCATCAAACACTGGTGGGACAAATGGATTGAGAAGCATAACATTTTCTATGACTTCACCGCTCCTTATCATCTCTTGCATCCCAAAATCCAATCAGATATAAAACAGCATTGGGAAAAGCACATTTATATTTTCCAGGGAGGAATTAGGAGGACTGATTGCTCTTGCAGTAGCAACCTTGAACATCCCTCCATTGTCAAGCAGGAAGATTAACCGTTCCCATGTCTGCAGCAGGATTCAATTAACTCCCAATAAACAATGCTTCAATTTTCCTCATGTGCAATCATGTCTGGCTATTATCTCTTTACCCTGCAGGGTCCTGGCCACAGCAAAGCTTGAGCAGGGAAATGCTATTAGGAAGAGTAAAAAGAAAATGACAGATATCAAAGAAGCACAAGAGAGAGCTGTCATACAAACCTGGTGAACCTAGAGAGCTGAAATCCTCCTGCTGATGCATGATGGGAGTGTCATTTTTGGCTACATCAACATTGCAACTGCCTCATAATGAAAATGTACACACAGCTGTGACTGTCTTTAGCTGTCATGTGTCAGGAGATGTGCATCAGAGCTAAATAGCCTGAATAAAAACATCTGTTTCCCTCAGTAATGAGAGGGGAAATGAGGTGAGAGTAGGGCAAAGAGAAAGGGAAAGAGAGAGAGAAAGAAGACAAAGTGACAGAGAAAGTAGCCAATGTCATGAAGGGATTTCAGTTCAGATTAAAAATGGATGAGACATTTTGAAATCACATGTTTGATTTGTTTATTTATCACCCAGGATTCATTTTCTACAATGCAGCCAAAACAAAACCAACAGCCAGAAACATCTGCTTTGGCAAAGGATCAGATTTCCTTTACTACTGCAAGTGTGATTAAATTGCTTTTGAATATGCTTGATAACATATTGCTTTTATTGTCTAAAAACAAAAATAAGTATAATCAACAGACTAAAATAAGCAAAAAATTACTCCCTTACAAATAATATGTTTCCAAAGCAAAGCCCTTTTTCCATAGATGAACAAAGTATGATGAAAGTATCAGCAAGGCAGTGGGTGGTGTGAATGAAAAGCAGCCACTGTAGCCTTCTTGGGGTCAATGCTGCGTAGTGTGCTCAATCCAGAGAACCAAAGAGCTCTAATGAAATAAATCTAGCTTAAATGGTTTGCTTAAATTGAGAAAACAGTCACTTTGACCAGAAATTACAGCATCGTGTTGTAAGGAAGGAAGAAAAAGAACTGACGTTTGTTTACATAAAAAATAATTGCTTATTTTCTTTTTAAATGCCTGAAACATTCTAAATAAACTGCGGTGTTCTCCATTAGGCCAGGTGTCACTGGCAAGTTATACTATTTAACCATATGTTCTAGCAGCAGTAGAAGAAGAGCTGTTCAGGGCCTTTGCATGAGTATTTCCACAGTTAACTGCAGAACCTCTCTTCATCCATTTTGTCCAACGAGTCCTATGCCACCCCAGAGCCCCTAGGCTCCTGCATTGATTGATTGTAGATAAACTGTCTGCAGAGACAAACCAGACTTGCGCTTCCAGCTCGTCCATTTTGCAAATGCATTGGCCACGAAAGCTGGAATCGAAGAGTTGATGACTCAAAAGAAGTACCTTTAAAAAGCTTAAGGTTATGCAAAACTGCAGAGTTGGTGTAAATGAAGCCCCTTAAATAATTTCCAATTAGTCTAATTGGATTCTGTGTTAACTTTCAAATGACATTAATCCACGATAGGATGGATTATTTTACCTTTATATAACAAATTCTCTTCATAGGAAATTTGTGTAAATGATGGCTAACTTATAAAAGTTTCTTTTTTCTTTTCTTTTTTTACACAGACTCATTCAAAATTCTACTGGTGTATAGTATTTTTAGTTTTTGTAATTGTCCTGCAGCATAATTTTTCATATTCATGTCAATGTGTCTCTGGCTCTTCTTGACTGCCATTGAGAAATATTCTGTTGCTGAAGGCACCGTCTTCACTTATTTTTAGCTTGATTCAATTGCAGCTGACAGGCTATGGCTTAAGGACACTTCTCTGCTTTAAAGTTAAATATATTTCTTTGTATGACACTGAAAAGAATCTCTACTTGTTAACAACATCACTTCCGTACAAGAAGAAGGAAAAATGGAGAAAAGGAGGGGAAAAACTTCAATCATAATGCACAATGCAAATCAGCCATATGTGCGACATGCTATTTTGACCCTTAATTGCAGATGCTGACCAATAACTTGGGCTTTACAAGGACAAAAAAAAGGGTGGCCGACTACAGTGATGTATAAGAAGCGAGAGAAATTTATGTCGTGACTGTAAGTCAAACCCTGAGATAAGTGCAAACAGAGCCAGCGGACGGTGAAAGGATGGAGAGAGTCATGGGGACAAAAAGCAATGAAGGGTGGAGGAAATTAAGTGCTAGAAGATAAACCAGCTGGACGGGACAGTGTGACCCCTTTTGCTGCAGTGAATTGTGGGTAAGGTGGATGCAGACACCAGAGCAAAGCAGCAGAGTGGATAATACAGAGCAAATTACATTGTCACATTTAAAGGCTCAGACACGAACAGCGGCGAACACACTCACGTTTAAAATGCTGCACATTCACATTGCAGGCAGCGTGAAACCTGTCGTAAACCATGGCGATTACCTAAAGTTCCTCTGTCAGCTTCATCGGAATGAAAATAATTATCTACTTTCAGCGAAGTGCTTTTCTTCGAGCACTCACTGATATCATTCAATGGACAAATAGAAATACCTGCTAGTCTAAAAACACAAAATTTCTTGCCAAAACTTTGCCACGCACTAGTTTTATAAATATGAGAAGAAATTGTCAAGTCCATCACTTTCAGCTTTTTAAGAACTAGTTTTTTTCATAGGTCTCCTGTTTTTTGGGGTGTATACCTTTGAGCCCTGAGCCTATTTTTAGGCCTTGGCTAGAAAGTGAAATACTCACAATGAATTTGAGTACTTCTAGAGTCATAGTAAAGGGAACACTTGTGAGATTCATTAAGTTTACCAGTACATGTGTTACTAATAAAGAATAACTGAAGATGGCACATAGCTCAAAAGAAAAAAGTTTCCGGCTCGCCTAAAAGAAGATGCAGCTGAAGGGCTAAACCTCTGTCAAACAAAAGAACAATATGTGAACATTATGCAAACTGATAAAATGAAGCAGGATAAAATTAGAGAGGTTCTAGTAGACGGTTCAGGGGAGGTCTCCAAAATGGCCATTTTTGGTTCAGTTTGGCACAGGTTGGCCATATGTTCTCAATGCCCCCCATTTAGGGGACATCAAACTTTAAAATGTTAGTGCCGGATTCTCTGTTTCCACTCTGGTCGTACTGCTTTCACTCAAAACTCTGCTTCCACACTGATTACACACTAATGTCTCTAGAGGGTGTAAGAATACATTGATCTACATTGTTGCATGTATTCAAAGATCAACGAGTAAATAGCATTGATTCAAAGCGAAAATATTAATCAAATATAAATAGCTATCATGAGAAGCACTTGAGGACAAAGCTCAATATATAGAATGTGTCAGTCTATTTCTGTAAAAAAAAAAAAAGAAAAAAAAAAGAAGAAGATTTTTTTCATTTAAATACCTGATTGAGTTCAGGATTAAAATAACATTTTTATGTTTTAATTGCCTGCGATGGACTGGCTACCTGTCCAGGGTGTACCCTGCCTCTCGCCTGCTAATTGCTGGGATAGGGTCCAGCTTCCCCGCGACCCTGAATGGGAATAAGCGATATAGAAAATGAATGAATGAATGTAAGATTTGGTGGCTTTTTGTGATCTGACATGAATGGAAGTAATTGTTTTAAATCATGTGTTATTGTCTCATATTGATTGTGATAAACACCCTTACTTGTTTCTAGACTCACCTCTACTTCACCTCAAAATTGTGCCAGATTTAGTGTTGCTAGTGTAATTGTCCTACTCAACAGTTTGGCCCTTTCTCCTTGGATCCAAGCTTCCTCTGTGTGCTCATTAAAACTTCTGCTCTAAGATATTTCCCCCCATTTTGCTCTCAGATATCTCTTAAAGACCCACTATCTTATACTATTTTCTCAGTGTTGCGCCCCCAATCGACGGCTAATATGTCATCCATCTTGGATCCTACCTGTACTGTGAGCTCTCTCTAGACAGTAAAGGACAGTCCAGACAGTCTTTTCTCGACTCTTGTCTTATCTCTTTCTTTTCCTTGGCTCTCCTTAGTTTCCTCTCTTCCTCCGATAATGTCTTCTAGTGTTTCTTTGCTGAATCCGCCGGCCTGCGTTCAAAATGACCAGTTTGTTTACATTCGCGTGCTAGTGTGTAACGCACGCGCCAAGTGAAACTCAGCAGTTGCTGTCCCGGATGTGAAAGTTCTATAGCGTGGTTTCTCAGCCGCGGGGCGCTGCTGGGCCGCGAAGGCTATAATGCACATAATAGATGTCACTGTGCCACCAAACGAGTACGGAAAGCAGAGTTTTTAGGTCGAAAAGTAATATAGTGGGTCTTTAAAATAACCCTTTAAGAAAAAAATCCCCTAGCCAACCAGATATTATGCTAATGTTAGGTGCACTTTATTTCACAGCAGATATACAGTAAGTAGTAACAGCATTATTGACTTTTGACACAGTAATGTCTACATTATATCGGGCACTCTGTTGCCGTGGGGATTTTTGACGGGATCATTTAAAAACAGACCAAGAGCAAAAAGTTTAAGAAGCACAAAAAGGAACTTGAATGGAAAGCAAAGACCTCAAACAGAAGAGCAAGGTAATTGTAATTTGTACAAGCAACAGTTAAGGGTTAAGCAGAGTTACAGATAAGCATGGACTTCATGAACATGGTAGTATGGTTCTGAAAGAAAGAGCTACAAATCAATACAAAAAGACAAAGATTAATGCTTTCAAAGTGAAAAAGTAAAAAAATCTACCCACATATTGTTCAAGCAAAGTAAGACACTGGAGGATCATCAGACATCAGACAAAAAATAATCATAAAAATCTTCAAAGACAACAACAGCTAACCAGAACTCGAAACAGGAAAATTACAGATGGCATCATATTTCATCCCTGCTTGTAGTTTTATTTATTACCTCCGTCAAGGCGCAGAGGTTTTGTTTTCGTCACCGTATGTCTGCCTGGCTGTTTGATCGTCTTTCTGTCTGTCTGTTAGCAACATAACTCAAAACGTAATGGAGTAAAACTCCAAAAAGGTATAAGGAACAACTGATTAGATTTTGGGGGTGATCTGGATCACGGTCTGAATCCAGGTTTTTTTTTATTAAACACTAGAAACTGCTACATTCTAATACCCCCAAAAACCACCAGAGGGAGTCATTTGGACACTCGACCGACAGCATTAAAAAACAAAACAAAAACCTGATAACGGTGGCGTTTACAGAGGCCATTTTTTCCCCTTTGAGTCTTTTTTATCATTCAGAATTAGAAAAAGCTTCATTAAATCAATAATTAATTGATTAATGTGGGATTACTTCAGGCTTGTATTTCAAATAGAAAATACCAAATACTTCCCAGCTACAACATCAACTTATCAGCTAACATATAACTAAATTAAATAATTTTGAAACCCCTTGATTAAACCTGAAAGTCTGCACTTCAATGACATCTCAGTTGTTTAATTTCAAACCTGATATGGTGGCATACATCCACCCACATCATGAAAATGGTTTTACTGTCCAAATATTTCTGGACCTAACTTAATGTGTAGTCCCCTTTGAGCAGTCTAAACACCTGGGACCAGAAGGGGCACCTTTAAGGAAAAACATTTAAGATTTTCTCAGACTATATCAATATTCCAGGAACAAAGATCCTCATTAGCTCCCTTTGGGATTGTTTTCCTGTACTACATATAGCTATCAACTCTCTAACACACTCAGAACACTCCCAGTGATCGATGTAAGCTGACGCAGCAGATTGACCAGGCCCTCCAGGTCAGGGATTCCTGTGACGCATCTACATGTTTCTCAGGGCTATGATGTTTCTCATGGCTAAAAATGTCTCATTTATTTTTTTTTCCCAGACAAGCAACTTTAATCAGATGTAATATGGAAACCAAACAGCAAAATCTGAACAATAGCTCACAATTTAAGTAGCATTGGTAGAGGTCCAGTTATAACATGTAGTGAGAGATCCTGAATAGAAATCTATAAGAGAATGCCATAATGCTAAAAATACATCCCACCCCTCCCCCAAACTATCACCTGCTGAACAGGGAAGCATAATCCAGCCAATAGAAGAATCTTGAGTTGTTGCACTGATAGGATCAAACAGCTGAGGGCCATAACAATGTCACTATGATGGTGAAATCATGCAAAATATGAAAAAAAAACTATGCAGAGGATATTGTGCACAAGTCAAGAAAGGTTAGGATTTAGAGGAGACTGCTCCACCACAATGCTTACTGTGGTCACCCCTCAATGCCCTGAACTGAGTCATGAATAAGGCTGTTGTCCTGCAACCTTGAGTGTGCACAGTGAGAGTTTTGAAGCACTCAACTTTGCAATGAAACATGATTTAATGACAATGTTATAAACATTTTGAGCACTTTTACTCATTCAGATGCAGTTTTATGCTCTAGTGTCCATCAAAATTCCAAGTAGATGGAGGCACATCAAGGGACAGTTGCTGGGTGGGAAAGGTCATTGCTTGATGCTGAAGATACACTAAATGTATATTTAGAGATGTTTAACAAGGAATAACTTAGCATTTACCTGATCTGTTCTTGGCTAAAGTCCCAGTTTCAAAATATCCCTTCACACTTTCTGTCAAAATAAAAATACATCAGAGGACAACAGCGCTGCAGGACTGATGTTTCTCTTGTATCACTGAGGATTTGGGGTAAGCTGCAGCATCATTCTGACAGCAGGAGGTGACAGGGCAGCATACTGGCATTCTTGTGTCTTCCTGGCCTGTCTCTCTGTGTGTGTTAATGAAGGACAGCATGACCTCACACTCAGGCAATGATGGGCTTGACCAGCTCATTAGTCTTTATCTGTATCCAGCTTTGACCTGTATGACATCAACATAGCTGTATTTATCCAAAACGCTTGCCCAAATTTTGTTCACAAACAGCGAACAAGGTCAAATATCCCCCCTGTTAATAAGGGACGTTGTTGTCACTTTTCTTTTTCATGTCAAACTGTTGTATTACTTGCTGTAAAAAGAAACTTCTGGGATTTTTGAAGTGCAAAAATGTAATTCAGACATGCCTGGCATTAAAAGGAGAAGATAACATCACTGATTAAAATCTTTCCAGAATAAGAAAACAGAATAAAAAAATTGACCTTCACATCTCACTAAATATTGTCTAAATGTGTTGCATTATTTGGTGAATTGTAGACACGTTCATCTAGACATTTTTTCCATCTGTGCTAATAATAATAATTGCACTCAACGCACCTTAGCCAACATCTAAATGTCATGACAGATGCAAATATTCCTCCTAAATCTGTTTCCAGTATAGTTGATACATTTATGCTCCTGCTAAGAGATTACAAGACTGCATGCTGTCAGTCATTCATCAGCTTCGCCCTCCTGCAAGGACAGGACGGGGACAAGGATCAGGCTCAGGACCGTCCCGTCAGACTGAACACATCCAGGTAAAATAAACCCCTCTCTAAAAGCCTCTGAATGAAAACAAACCTAAGACAGATACTCCTGCAGCAGGACTGTCACCATAACATGCATACGCCAACATGAAATGTTATATGTATTTCCCTTCTGTGGCTTTCTATGGAGCTATTTTTGGTCAATACAAACCTCTTCTGCATGCTCTGCCTCTCATCCTACACAAACATACACACAGCCATATGCATCCGGTCTCCTTCAAGGGCATGCCTGCCCTGAGCTTTACGATACAAGGAGAAGGAACAGAGCAAGAAAAGGGAATGTTAGCAGTTACACACATGCAAGGTCACACTGAGCTAAGCTGCTGCTCGCGGGGAAGGTAAAAGCAAAAAGACAGAAAGGAGAATGAGAGAGAGATACCCTACCATTTCTCCCATTGGTCCTCCATCCAACCCTCTTCTCCTTCCCCTCCTGAGTCCATACTGTAAGTGAGGAGGGCATCCACAGTCAAGAGGAGAAGAGGATGAGAAGGAGCAAAAGGGTTAGAAAGTGAAGGAGGGAGGGAGCGAAGGAGGAGCAAGCAGGAAGAGAGCCGGAGGAAAAGGAGGAGGGGTGCAGCTCGTCCGGGTCGATGAGAGAGGCATCTGATTCGAAGCCCTGCTGCTGCTGCTCATCCGGACGGGGAAGAGAGAGATGGATGGGGTAACTGTGGAGGCTGAAAATGCCAGAGAGGAGTGTTATATAATCTACTCTATGCTGTGTGCATCAGATTTACTACGCCACTGCAGACAACTGCTGGTGTTAGCAGATCGTCCAGCGACACGGGAAGCCCAAGCAGGAAAAACATCAGCACATGAGGACACTCCCCTCTCTTTCTCTTTCTCTGCTAAACAGTCATGCTAAATTATTCATGAGGCCCTTGATCATGTATGTCTTCTCATTTTCCATTTTCTCTCTCCTGCTCTAGATTAAACTGTTAAACAGAATATTGAGGCTTATTGTCATTTATTGGTTCTCACTCTTCAGTGTAAGGCTGAGGTCTCGCAGCATAAATTAAAACATTTAAAAAATCCTTGGTTTTTCATCCCTGGTTTAGCTCTAATGTCCAACATTGTCCAATAATGCACTGTAGTCCCAGATTTGAGACAGTTCCTACCATAAACTTTTTTAGTTTTTTTCTATGAACGTTCATAAACTCCAATTATCTTTAAACATGTGGTACAATCCAAACCTAAAGAACAGCTATGTGAATTTCTTCAAATGCCCAGCCATGGTGGATCATTGGCCTTGCTGATTATGAATCCTTCTGTCAGTACATCGCAGACCAAAGCATATGCAACATGCATGCGCCGTCAGGACCAAGTCAAAGACTCATTCATGGACCTGATGACCGTCAATGAAAGACTTCTGGCAGCAAAGAATCGTGGTGGATAAGAGCAGATAGAGATCTTAAACTTTACTGGACAATTGACTGTTTCCAGAACAGACAGTGGCAGTTTTAACATGCTAACACCAGATTTGGTCAACTTATAATATTTCTCTACTTCCTGGATGCACCAAATGACATCACAAGACAACCACTCAGCCCTGTGACGCATCCGCAAACAACTTAACACATGAACACAGGCAACAATATGTGACAGAGGTTGTTGCATGGAAAGCCAAAGTCCAGCTTTTTCTTATGGAACGTCAAAAGCGCTCATGCTTTTTTATACACTCCAAGCTACTAGCTTGATGCCATGGCAACAGGATCAATTTGAATATGTAAGATACAAATAAAATGCAGGATGAAAGAACAAAAACAAAAAATGCATCAAAACAAAGATGCATCATTTGTTTTTGCTCCACATATTAAAG
>JAOXYM010000001.1:5594867-5612472 GCA_028567055.1 Leptatherina wallacei
ATGCAGGATGAAAGAACAAAAACAAAAAATGCATCAAAACAAAGATGCATCATTTGTTTTTGCTCCACATATTAAAGCCAAATGTACCCTGTAATTGCTGAAAGGGTCAGTGTTCATTAGGTGGTGGAAATACTCATTATCTCCAACCAAAAAATACCATTACATCAAATTAACCACTGACTTTTGTTGTTCCTACAAACTCAAAGCTTTCTCTCTGTAGCTTTTTATTATCAGATATCTGCAGAAACCATAATATTTCACACATTGCATTGCAATAAAAAAAAAAGAAAAGGAAAAAAAGGAAAATTTGGGGGCAAACCACCACAAAAAATCTGCATTGCATCTCAACATCACTGGCCGGGAATGTTCACATGGAGGATTAAATTGATGAGAGCATTTTCCATGTCAAATAGTTCTATTGGTTTTTTGTTTGTTTTGATAATAATCTTAAAAGATGCAAATTCATACTCAATTTTAGGACACTTAACAGTATAAATAACAGGAAATTACGAAATGTTGAATAAGTATACTTTACAGAAAGATTATAATAAAGACCCAGTACATGAAGCAAAAATCCACAGATGAATAAAATGTCATTATTAACCTTATCTTAAAATTTTCAAATGTGTAATGGCTTCATTGTGGGCTATCACTGTTGGTTGTCGTCTGAAAAGCAGCTTGATATTTTTTGCACAAACAGAGAGAATAATAAGGGAGGCATGCATTGTATTTGCAGAGTGGCGCCGCCGTCGGCTCAAACATGTCCTGTCAGCAGAACTGAGAGAGAGCAGTAAATAATCAGCAGAGGGGAACTGCAACCAGAGCAATTACCGTCCGTGATGTCAGCTTCTTCTGAGGAAGGAATTCAAATCAACCCTGTTTAAGATTCTACGCTCTATAGTTAAAGGAGAGAGCGGAACTACAAGTTGAGTTAAAAAAGAAAGAAAAGACAAAACCTCAAACCGCAAACATCAAAGTCAAAGACGGACAGATAAAGTGAATCAGCAAAAAGTGACTCTTCAAAATCTGTTGATCCTCTTTATGTCTCTTTGATGAAGCAGTCAGAAAAACTATTATTTGGGCTCCATGTGCTCCAGATAGACTGATACATTTCAACTCAGACAGAAAGCCATTCATAAAGTTTCTTTTACTTTTATTTTTTGTAAACAAAATCTTGGGTGTGGACAAGTGCAATGATAAAAACAACAACAACAACAAAAACAGCAAAAGAATAAACCATTAGTAAAGAAAAGTCCCAGTGAATTTATCTTTCATCACCGTTAACTTTTACCTGCTTAGAGTGAACGCTGTAGCCACTATTGCCAAATTCTAATACAATAAATACTGAATTCTGGGTTATTTGGTTTGCATCAAAAAGCTTCTCTGGTTTCATGTTGCTGCAGCCATCATAAAAACCATCATCCTTATGTTCCATCATCCTAATGTCCAACAGAAAAGAAAGTAATTCTGAACATTTATGTTGCTCCATATATTTCTAGATATGCTCTTACAGGACAGGACTTACAGGACTGACTGAGATGGTCAGTGAAGTCACAATGTGACACTGTTTAAAGGAACATTACACAGAAATACACTGACCAGTCATAATATTATGTTCACTGACAGGTAAAGTAAGTCTTGCTCCACTGCTCTGCTTGGAAAACCGACATTCTGGTATTCACACAAACATTACTTTGACACTTGCCATTTACCTTAACATTTTTGTGTGTTTAAAGTAGCCCTATGTAAATTTCTGAGCTTAAAAATATGTGTTCTTGACTTGTTTTTGATGGCACAGTGACATTTATTATGCACATGGCTTCACACGCCAGCAACTGGATATCAATACACTGGCAGTTCTGAACTGTGGGTGAACCATTAAGGACACATAAGGGAATGTTATTGGAGAAAGCAAGGAAAAGATAGAGAGAAAAGGACAGAGTAAGCGATAGGACAAGAAGAGTCAACATTGCACTGACCTTTACAGACTGGAGAGAGCTCAGAATACACGTAGGAATTAAGAAGGATGCCAGATTAGCTGTCGTTAGAGGGTGCCTCACTGAGAAAATCTGCCAAAATTCAGTAGGGCTTCTTTAAATTCTCGGAAGCACACTCAGTGTCATTACCTCACACAGATTAAACAGGCTCTTTTAAACCTCAGCATGGACGTAAATTCAGCCAAATTAGTTTTGTAACCAAGCCATCATCCCTTATTGTCGCTGTGTGTGTGTTTGTTCATCAGTGCTGTGCAACAGCATAAGGTTTAATGGTTTCAATGCAGCACAATCAATGAGCATAAATGACCACATCTTAAGGATACTATACGCCACCAGCTGGCAGCAATTTGTATTGACTCAGATCATACTGTGTTTATTCTACATCATTTATGATGAATATCTATAACAATGAAAGAGTTGTTTACCAGCTAAATCAACTGATTGAGCTTTCCAAAATTATATTAATGAGTGAAAAAACACCATAATCCTTCATGGGTTGAAAAGGAAACAATTTGGATGCAGAGCAGGACCAACGTAGAGAGAAAAACGAAGGAAATATGAACTATTTCTTCTAACCATTCTAATGGGAAATGTGAGGTTACTCGTTAACAAAATGGACAAAATGGACAAGACTGAAGTCCTGACAGGGACACAGAAGGAATATAGAGAATGCGTGATTATATGTGTTAGCTGTGGGAAACCTGGACTTTAATGTGTCTTTAAGACTTCATGAGCAGATTGAAACATCAAAGAAAGTTGAAACAGTGAAGTAGCTATTACTGTTCTTGTCAACAACAGTTGGTGCCATCCTGAACATATCACTGTAAATACAGGATCTGGACACATGTAAGTTTTCATTTATAATATTTACCCAGAGAGTTTGAATGTGTTATTCTGGTTGTGATTTCTATCCGACCTGTTACCACTATGGATGCATGCTATGATGTTTTCAGCACAGTCATTGCTAGGTTACAAACATACCATCCTATTGCATTCATGGTGATTTCTGGAGATTTCAACGTGTCCCTATACACTTCCGACTTTTCAACAGTTTGTCAGCTGCTCTAACTCATTTGTACGTGGTGATGGTAGCTACGTGTGTAGACATAGTTGCCCTGGGGTCGGCTGGCAGAAACATTGCAGCCAAACTGCAAACCACTGAATGTTCAAAGAGAAGGCAAGGAGGGTGAAGTGGACATGTAAACAACATCTGATTCAAACCACCAGAAGGTTGGTGGTCACTGGATGACCTGCTCTATCAACTGAGCCCCTTGTTAAAGTTACCCTGAAAATTGTGCTTTGCTTACAGTTACTTTATTTTACTATTGTATTTTACTTCACACAACTTGCCTGGTGCCTTAAAATGGGGTCAGATTACGAATGCTAAAGAATCTGAGGCTCTGAATTGAGATTTGAAGGGGAGCTGCTCCCATATCTCAGTCACTGAATATCTCCACACAAAGACAGCAGCCGGTTGGGGAGAAATGGATGATTCAACCACAGAGTGTGAAGGCCGGAAGGTGACGGAAACAAATATGCCAACATATGGCTTCTCTGGGAATGAGCCAGTCCTGGGTTGTGGATTGTCTGTCTTCCTTTCATTTGCCAGGCACAACTATTTAATATCACCTGATACAGTTCAATAAAAAATAACATAAGAAAGGAAAAGACAAGTTTAAGCCCTAGATGATGTACCATTATCACAATAACCTGCTGCTTGCTGAATTTTTACCATAAACCATGATTTTGATAGCCACAACAGATTTAAATGATCAAATAATACATTTGTCTTTAACTCAGGCTTGTGACATTTTTCTGTTAATTGCTTGTTTTCTGATGGTTTAAGATTCTGGTGAAGCTTGTTTTTGCTTCGTCTATAGATTTTCTGTTAGACAGTAAATACTGGAGCTACGTTGATGCCACTGGAAAGACAATCTTTAGAGAGATGGTTGTGGATGTGCCTGTTTGCAGCATAGTAATGAAACAGGGACAGATCGAGCCTGAGGGCGTGTTTATGTCTGTCACCATGTCTCAGGGGGAATATTGATCATGGGGCTTCATCCACTCAGCAATCCCACTGAAGGACCGCAGCTTCTCCACAAGCAACATGTGAGGCACTGGGTGTATAAAAGCAACAACATGCAGCTTATCTCTTCCCATGCTCAGCTCTATAAGGCGTATATTGAATCAACTCTGACTGATCACTTCTTGTGGGTTCAAGCTTAATCATTGTTTTGTTTTTTTCTGCTGCAGATTATTAATTAATTATGCACAAAAGGGGACTTTTTCCGCCTCTGCATAATATTACTAAAACCAAAATATACCTAAATTAAACTGTGACAGACAAAACACCAAAATAATGCAAACAGGCAGAAATCTTAAAACTAAAATATCAGCTGCCATTTGGCTCTTATGCACACTTTGACACATTTATCAATACATGTCGGCAAAGGTTTAAAGTTGACTGGAGGTATTAAGCAATAAGTCTGAGAAGAAAACCAACTGAGTTGCAGTTTTTGAAGGTGTGCGAGTAGGTTTTCTCGTAGAAGCATGTCAATGCAAAGTTAAATAAATAATAATGAAATAAAAATGCATAAACACCATTGTCTACAGTTGGCATTAAAACAAATATCGACTAATGCGTCACACCCATAGCTATCTAATTTGTAAAGCAGCTGATTTACAAGCCTATATGGAAATTAAAGGTTAGAGTAGATTCATTTAAAAAAAAAAAAAAGTAGGCTATGCGACAAATGCTCCGTGGAGCACACCGCTCCTGCTCAGCTCAGTCCTCTGGGGGCAGACACGCCCAAAAAACCCCCCACAAAACATGAGACTCAGAGAGCCGGACAGCTTAGCGGAGACAAACGCAGCTGCAGCGGCTCCGATCAGCCAGCATCAGCACGCTTCCAGGTCTGCAGAGCCGCGGTGGCCGCGCGCTCTTCCACAGCCTCCAGCACAGAAAGCAGGCAGGCAGGTCGGCTGCAGTCTGCCCCTCCTGTCAGCCGGGCCTCTTACCTGAAGCTGGCAGGAGACTTTACTTGGACGCTGCGGCCAGAAGGTGTTGTGGCTTTCCTCTTCTCTCTGTCGGCCATACCGCCGAGCTGTCATTTCTCCACAGGCTTCTCTGTGTGCAGCCTCCCGGCACAGACACCTGAGAGGTGCGGTGATGTCGCGATAACGTGGTGCCTTCGTAGACTGTGGGAAATATAGCAACTTTGGCTGAACTGCGCTACAATAGCCTAACTAACCTGTTGTAATACCTTCGCAGGATATGGAAATGTCTTACTTTTGAAAGAAAGAAACAAAAACAAAAAAATAGGGTAGCTAAGACCAGTATAATATAAAGTTTAGCTTTCCATACTGTGAGAAGTGTTAGTTCACAGTCCAAATGGTTGTATTTTGTTCTGAATAATTAAACAGTGAGTTTAGAACAGTTTCCAACCAGCTCTTACAGACAATTATTATACTGCCCTTCAAAGAAGAACAAAAAGGAGAAATTAAAGAATAATGAGGAACTCTGTTCTTCAATTAGGGCAAAGTTGTAGCATATTATTCCTCTAACAGCTTCATGACATTCATATGGTTTATTTGACTCTCTTCATGCCAAAAAGACAAAAGATACATGTTGAAAACAAAATGAAATGCTGGCAAATGGAGCATCTTTGTACTACAGTCGTCTTTATCCAATATCAAGCTATTAAACTGATATATTTTTGAGTATTCTGTGTATAGAAGTAAATGAAAAAATGCTACAAGCAGCAGTTCCTTTTCTACCATAAGTATGCTAATCTTTTTTTTCTAAATGTAATTTTATTGTTTATCATGGGAGTATAATAATTGTTTTTAATGGAGTGGTTATTAGCAATTATAACTGACTAATGACCACATGGGAACATCATATATGGATCAGGTCAGTGTTAAAGATAGGATGATATCCTTTTAAGTGATTTTATATTTTGCAAAACTTTAATCACAGCATTGTTTTGTTGCACAGTAGGACATCAAACTAACTTGGTGTTGGTCAACATGCTGTGGTCTTTAATGTCACAAAAACTCAAACTCAAACCATTGGCTCCCTCATACGAAAATTTGTTTTAACTGCAAAACAACATGAAATCCACGAGGGGGGAGATGCATGAGTAAAATTGTCTTCAACAGAATTTTAAGAAACATGTCATGCCTTAGTTTCCCAGAGTATGATGAGAAACATGAGAAACAACTCACATTCACACGTTAACTTTTGGTCATTTTTAATAAATCAGTGCTTTTAAAAGTTTTATTTTTGGTAATGTTTTTTCATGTTCACGTTCAGGGCCACGGTAGAGTGCTGACACTTATGGGAGGGAAGTGAAAACAAACATGGTATTTCATCTGCACTTTATGAGCTAAGTGTAAGCTGAAAAAAAGGGCAGTTTTTCTAAATTAACACAAATGTGTTTTTCTTTCCAGTAATTCAGTGTTGCTCTTTCAAACAGCACAATTGTGGCAAAAAAGGACACACTTTACACTTTACATAGATGTTTAGTGCTCAGAATTAAGAATTACCTAAATTTCTTTATTCATTGAAAATGTATTGAGAATGAAAAAACAAAGCAATTTGAGCTTGAAGTTTGCATGTTAGTGTTATCTGAAAACCTGAATGGACTTAAAACTTATAGCAGTACTTCAGTTTCCTAACTACCAAAGCACTTTTTAAAGCAAGAGTTGCACCAAAGTGCTACATGACAAAAGAATAAACAAATCTAGGTCAGTTAAATAACATAATAAAATTGTAAACAATAAAAAAAAAAAAAAACAACAGTTCTGCTGTGTAGGAGGTGGCCAGACTATTAAAACCTTGAATAACCAGTAGTACAATCTAAAAGATTCCTTTAACAAATTGGAAGCCAGTGGTTAGAAGCTAACATGTGTGTAAAATGGACATGCTTTCTTATTGCTGACTCAGCAGCTGCATTTAGCAATTGGTGTTAAAAATATTACTGCAATTACTACGAGTAATAATCCAGTTTTACAAGAATTAGAAAACACAATTCATTTGATCATTTGCAAGAACACCATGCTAACACTGGTAGTCAAAACTCATTAAATATCTGACCCATTTATAGTTGTTTATTGATCCAGAGAGAAAATACCTTTCACTGTTGGGCAAAAAAGCTGCAATATGTGTCTATTCAGTGGAATTCAAACAAAGCAGTCACATTGTGTTGTGTGCCACAATGCCCAGCAGAGGTCAATATTGTACAAAGAAACATGTAAATTGTCTTCAGAAATGTTTTACTATCAGAAAAAAAGCAAAACAACCGACAATGAAATTAATTAATTTATTCCCCTCTTGAGGTTTACTCCGAACCTCAGAGCTTCCATTAATCAAACAATGCAATATTTATACAAACATATCAAACTACAAAGTTGACGGTCAACGTCAGTCAAGTTGCTAAAATAATATCTTTACATTTTCATAATAAATGATCTATTAAACCTTTTAACTTCACAACAATCTTGCAGTATAGCTTGAAATGTGTTATATATTTTTCAATCCAACCAATGTAAAAGTTGCAACATGTATAAACTAGTATATATAGTAGCTATATTACATATTAATATATATTTTCCCCCAAATTTTGGTTTTCTGTTCCCAAGACAACCACTGTGATCATTATAATCCCCCAATGGAGTGTTTTATGTGAAGGTCATGAATGTTTTTCCTAATCCCCAACCAGAAGAGGTAAGAAGTTTGTTTTGGCTGCCTGATCTGTCCATCCCTTGATCCAATTCAGTGCATTCAAAGCCCTTCTCAACACTCCATTTACCTATATTTAAGTCAATCCACTTTACTGTGAGAGGAAGATAAGCTTTGCAGATGTTAAGAAGAGTCTGTTTCAACTGTGAGTCTGCACTTATCAATTTTTAGCTAGTCAGACTCTTTACTGCTAAATAGCAAGTGAAGTGAAAATATCACGAGAAATAACAATGAACAATCTTTTATTTTCCATTTTTCCTTACAAAGAGATGTCTTCTATTTGCCTTTTGGGAAAATCAGCTCCGTCCTTCGTGTATGGCCTCCCAGGCAAATTATTTTCTCTTCTTTCACACTGATAAAAAAAATAAAACAGGCAGAAAAAATGTTAAGATCACATTTACTTGAGACATCTGTCACATCCAACTCCCAGACTATGTTCTCTCCTTATTCTTCCAGACCTGTTTCTTATAGCTGTTCACCAGATGTTTTCAGTCCCTTCCCTCTGTGCTCTTCATTGGAACTGTCCACTGCATCTGTTTCCATTACCCATCAGCCCTGCAGTTGTTCCAAACTGCATCTTTTTTCCCAGTTAATCTATTTAGCATATCGCACCCTTTCTATATTTCTTACTATATTGTAAAGTTGTAAAAATATGATATAATATATCAAAGTTCTTATTTTTTTTACTTGAACTAAGTCTTATAGAATTTCATCTAATGAATGTTTTGGGTATGAGTGCACAGATTAGGTTATGAAAGGTCATCTCAGCCTTTTAAAAAACGAATCCATGTTCTGGGTTTTTGAAAATACACAGGACCTTGACTAATCCGACACTTACAGGCTGTAGAAGTCAGTGTTGTGTAGCTCCTGCCAGTCCTTCCAGGTAAAGTAATGTGGACAGCCTCTCTCTGGACAGGGGGTGTGCACCTGCAGGGTCAAGCCTGGCCACTGCCTTGACAGCACAAACAGCTTGGACATCACGGCCAATATCAGATCCCACAGCTTGTGAAACTCTGGAGAGAAAAAAGTTGTTTACAGCATTGCTGTGTCGACCGTAAGAGTGTAATAATGAAAGAGTCACACATTTATTTTTTTCACCTTCATTCTTCTCAGGTCTCCGGCAGCGTATCTCTACGAACAAATCTCCATCTTTACTCCTCCGTCTCACCAAGGCCAGTCTGTTTCCACAGCAGAGGAGGCACTGCTCTTTCCCCACCCAGTGAGTTGGGTACAGTGAGCATGTCTTAATGATCATTCTGATGATCACATGCAAAATAGGGTTAGTAAAGTAACTCTTTTTACTGAAACACTCCGTAGTTATGATGAATAAATAATATCAATAACAAATCAAACCCATTCTCATTCTCAACTTCTCACATACTGATAGTCAAAAGGCAAAGTGGACCACCAAAGCATCACTTTTAATGTGGATTTCCCAGTAAATGTGACAATTGTGGGATGCACTGATGCATTGCCATGGCAATATGAAAATGACTGGTGAAGTGCTTCTCCAATTAGATGTTTTTTCTCTCTTTCTTTTTTCATGCATGTGGGTTTTTACACCTAACTATGACATTTTCCTAACCCTAACCTAGTACTTTACATGGTTAACCCTAACCAAGAACTTTCTATGTGTAAAATTACAGCATAGTAATGGAGGGAAGGCATTCAAACCAAAGACGTAAATTCAAAATAAAACCCAAAAAGAAATGGGGAAATAGCTAAATTGGTCTAAAAAAAGTCCCTATATTGAGAGCAAATTGTCTGTTTGCTACTAGCACAACCAGTGTGTCACCGCCACATCCAGGTAACTGTCAATGTGCTGTTATAGAACAGTTTCCTATGTGCGTTGGAAATTATGTAAAAGGGGGGCCTCATGCATTTAAAATCAAACAGACATAAGTTTTGACAATCAATCAGCACAGCCCTGTTTTTAGATGACAAAACTTAGACTACTCTCAATGCCATTTTCTTCTGTTTTTAGGTTTGGTGATAATAGCAGATTGACGGGATTATGAATTTCAGCTACGGTCGCAACATCTATCAGGACAATGTCAAAGGATGAAACACGCTACCTGTAGAAGAAACCATGAGGAATCTCAGGGAGGAAGTACACATGAACAGTGACGTCATCTTGCTTGTCTTCACCCCATTTGTGGCACACTATAAGGTCATTCTTCAGGTACATGGGAAAGAGACAAGCTCCATCTGGATCTCTCTTGGCCTCGCTGGCTGACTCCCATTTCTTTTTACCAGGAACGAACTCTGCTGCTTCAGGATTTATGGGATTTCTGACAAGTGTGGGGAGGCAAACCTCAAAGTGCTGTAGTAGGGTGAGTATTATCCCTTCCTCCTGCTTGGTCCCCACTATCTCTCTGACTAAGTCGTCATCATCATCAACCAGTTTCTCCACCTCTCTGCGCACTAAGATGCGCATCGCTGGATTGTGCAGCATGCCTCTGCGCCTCACATCATCCAGCCAGGTGAACTTCTGTTTCACCAGAGCCCCTTCTTGCATAAGAAGGTCTCTGGAGATTCCTTCCAGCTGCTGCACCAGGTCATGCCTCACAATGGTCTGCATTTACAGAGAGAGGTGAGAGGGTTGAGAAAATGTGCAGAATGTGTCAACATTTAGAGTTTAGCATCTCTTATGAAAACAAGTGCTGCATGATTGGCCTTTCATCAGCGTAGACAGACTTTTGTTAAAACATACAACCGTCCTGAAGGCTCAACCACCCAAAATCTCAGCTATGGTGAAACAGCAAAAAATAGACAGGCAGCAAGACATTATATCACTTTCAGCGGTATTATTGTCACCAAGGGTGTCCCCCAAAGATTGGACCTTGGACCACTCCTGTTCAATCTATATGTAATTTATATTTTTTGTTAAAATATTTATATCTCAAACTTTTGCTTTTTACTGATGATATAATATATTGATCTGTGCCTTCACCTGACCAGGCTTTCAATCAACTATAACTTCATCAATAAGATTCAATACAATTCAAGTTGCATGATAACTGACCTTAAACATTGCAATGAGGAATGAAGGCTGGATAAACACTCTGTCGCTTAGTGCCTTGATGTCTTCATACCAAATTATCACCCCAATCCGATGCAGATACCGCAAGAGGACAGACAAGATGGAGCGGAGATGCTCTCGGCTTTGTGTGACATGGTTTAAAATTAAATCACCCATTTCTTCAAATAGAATAATGCCTGAAATGAATTTTTTAAAAAGGAAATTTGTTTTAGTTAAACTTGTAAAGAAAACTTAAAAATGTTTCATATTACTTTATTTGAGAAACTCCAGTCATTCAGGTTCCAAGTTGACTCACCGTGTTTAGGAATTTCCTCTAGTGCAATGAGTTTTGGAATGGCTTGCTCTACTTCCTCAAAGCTTTTTGGTAAAATACTCTCAGAACACAGATGTGCATTCTCTGAATGAATGCAATCCAAAATATGACTTCTGAGTTTTGCAATATCTTCACTTCTTGTACAGTCCAGAGTTACAAGATCCAAAACCTGAAGGGGAAGGTTAGCAGCAAATGTGAAAGGTTGAAGCAAGAAATATTTTTACAATGGCACAGTGAAGAAAGTCAATGATAGGTTTGTAATAATGCTTTTTAAAGATATTTCTTGTCCTTAGAAAACTAAATGTGTATTTGAAATCATATAAGAGACAAAAATGTTTTCTCGTAGGTATGAATAAAATGTAATGTTAGATTAGTCTGTAACATAATAAAGAGGTGTTCTACAACACAACAAAAGATATTAAAAGATAAATCATTACTTTCAAATTGTAATCCAAAAGGCAATCCAGTTCATCCATCTGGTCCATGTAGAGAGAGGAATCATTGTTGTCTTCCAGATTTTTCTTCTGTTGTTTTAAAACCATCCTCCTGTTTTCCAGCATGGTTTTGACCTTCTCCTCAATGTCTGTCTTCTTCTCCATCACTTCATCCAGGTCACTGCATTGATCACAGTGTGTTCCCACTAGCATGACCAATGCGTCTGGCACACGCAGCTGTATGTTGTTAATCCAGAACCACAGCTGGTCTTTGAACGAATGTGGGTCCTCAATGCTGTAACTGATAGAAATTCCAAATAAGGCATTTAATCACAGCCAAATTTCAAAACCACGCACAAAAAAACTGTCTTGATTTTGTGCAAATGTAATTAATCAATCCACAACGGATTAAAAAAGGGTGAAAAACAAAAAAGATTGTTGCTTTGTTGTTTGTTATTTCAGTTAGTTTTACTCCTGGTCTTACACCTGCACCATACTTTTGTGTGGGAAGATTTGTTTTTTTAACATTTATAAATTGTGTTTTTATAATGTAAAACACTTTTTATAGTTTTATTGTTCTTATGTATAAAAAGCACTCTAAAATTGGATTGGATTCAGTTAGCTGTTCATTTCAGAAATTTATTTTCTTGTTAGTTTTGTGTTCTGGTCTTTGTTAATCCTGCCATGGCAGCACCTCATTCCTACCTTGCAATTGGCTCAAGAGTCCCTCATGTCAGTCTTCAAAGCATGGGGTACCCCATTGGAATCAACTTCCAAGGCATAGGAAACTGCTTTAAAGCTAGTTATCCGTAAGTGAGGGGTAAGGAATGCACCCAGTAAGCCAATAGTAATGGTTGCATGAAAAAGTCATTCTACATTGCTCGATTATCAAAAATGAACTTGGAGGTCAAAGGCAAGAACAGAGCTAGAGGGGTGGCAAGGGTGGCACTGCCCATCTGAGCATTACCTGATTTCTAAATTTGTCAAATAATTCAAGTGATCATGTAGAGAGCATAATCTGATTCTATTAGATAATGGTAGTTATCTAATATGAGAAATCAGATTATCACCCCTAAATTTATCCCCCAACATGTTCTTTTAAAAAGATTGAAATGATGCAGACACAACGTGACCGGAACACAAAATAAAAAACCACAATGTTGGGTAGCAGCAAAAAGGTGGAGTATCAACAAAGTGCAACATTACCATGTAGCCTATTTTCAGGCTTATTTGCTCCTACATCAGCAGCTAACGCTAAGACTATGGGCACTGCCATGTTCTACAAAGACCAGATCTTATGAAACTAACAGAAAGTTACATTATTATGCACTCTGAAAGAAATATGATAATGGATTGGAAAATGTAGACAAGACTGCATTTAGATGCATCAGACTGATTATTACAATTATTTATACCACGGTCAGTGAGAATTTTATTGCTGACTGGTGTGCATTATTTTCGTTTATATGCACATGTAGTTCGGCAAGTTAAATCACTGTTATATCACTCCGTTACGGGTGTCACCATAGCAATGCTTTAATCAACTGGTTCAGATCAGCTGGCCTTTGACAGGGGAATGAGAGAAACGCGTGTAGTATTGATTCTCTCAATAACGGTTGTTTAGTATAAAAAGCACATCGAGGCCAACATAAAATAGTTCCTATACTTTAGCATATTTAGCAAGTTTTGCAAAAATATAAACATTTGTTATAAAATGTTCACTGCATGGGACCATGGTATAAGCGGCTTAAACAACTTGGACCCGTACGTTACATGGTTTTAATGCACTTTGCGGAGCAACTCTGCTGTTCTAGACTCTGCGTCGTGCATTAAAACCGTATAATGCACAGGTCCTCGTTGTTTAGTCCTTACTTAATTCAAGTTTTTGGATTTTGATGGTTATGTACATAGGGTCATTCTCTTAACCTGTCAGCAAAGGTTGCTTCTAAAAAAAAAACAGGGTTACCATCATTGCTTTGCATAAAAATGGTCTCACTCAAAAGGAAATCGCCACTAGAACTATGTATCATCAGCTCATAAAAAACTTCAAGGAGATATCTTCAACTGCCAGGACAAAGGCTTCAGGATGTCCAAGAGTGTCAACCAAGCACGAGGATCACCTCCTAAAAAGTAAGCTACAAAATTAGGTTGTCAGTAAAGGCCCATTTATGCTCGACGCAGATGATGGATACGCAGACGAACTGACAGTTTTTTCTGCTGTTACGCATGTAATTTGCTGCGTTTTCCAGGTCCTTGCACATCCGCCAATTGACACAGAAGACTGAGTGATACCACCTGAAACCGCCATGGCAGTGTTAAGCAGAAACAAACCAGAGAAGATGAAGAAGAGAAAAACACAGAAGAAGAGTGAAGACAAGGACAAAAACTGTAGAAATTGAAATAACGCTATGCGAGTGTTCAGGGCATGTTCGATGGTTAGAAACAACTTCTTAGTGGCGCATTATCACCACTAATGCGGTGGTTAGGAGTTAACTATGAACTCAGCACTGCCCACTGGTGGAAGTCAACCATGGCAACGTAAAAGACGCAAAAAAGTATGACAGACATGAAACATTTGTAACGGACATCCACATTTACGTCCATAAGGGGGTATAAATGGGTCTTAATGCAGAGCTTGCAGAATAGTGGCAGCGAGATGGTGTGACTACTTCTGCAGGCACTGTCAGAACAATGTTTTTGGACAATGACCTAATGTTAAGAAGTGGCAGCAAAGAAGCCACTTCTCCCCCGACAAGAACATCAGGGACATGCTGAATTTCTGCAGAAAGTACAAGGACCAGACAGCAGAAGTTATATTCTAAGATGAGGGCACCTTCTGTATATTTGGGACATCTGGAAAATTGATTGTTAGAAGAAGAATGCAACCATGAGTCCTGAGCTCTTTCTCAGTTCTACCCTAAAACGTTGCTATAACCAAGGAATGGTATCAAAACACTCCCCAAAAGCAACTTTAGAAAAAAATTTAAAATTGCATTTACTCACCTGGCTAAATCAATGGTCAGGATGACAAGAGCTCGTGGTGTGATGAAGACATGGTGTGTCAGGTAGTACTCCTCCTGTCCGGCAAAGTCCCAGAGGAGGAAACGGACCCCCTTGGTGTACAGTTGACTAATATCAATTCCCTCAGTCCGGTCCTTCACTGCCACTTCCACTGGCTTCCCTTCCCTCAGGCTGCGGCATAGTGTGGACTTGCCTGCCATGGAAGATCCCAGGAACATGGCCTTGACAGTCCAGGCAGTGTGTGTGTTTGGGTTCTCCTCTATCTGAAGGAAGTAGCTCTGAATGTCCGTGACCCCTCCAGCACAGACCTCCTCTGGTGGGCACCTGAGTGGGTTTCCTGCGGCTTTAAACACTGTCAGTTCGCAGTTATCTTTCCTGAAAAGCTGAGACGGAAGTTCACTCAACTGGTTCTTCTCAACCCAAAGCTCCTTCAATTTTGGCAGGCCAACTAGTGGCTGGACGTCTTGCAGGTAGTTCTTAGAAAGGTCCAGGTAAATAATGCTTGTGCACTGGTTCATATCGGAGGGAAGCTTTGCCAAGCGATTTGTGCTGAGTTTTAGAAATTTTAACCCTTTAAGATGAGGAAAAATTCCCTCTGGAATCAATCTAATATTGTTCTGGTTCATATGGAGTCTCTCTAATTTGAGCATGTTGCGCATTTCCAGAGGAAACTCCATTATCTTGTTCCTGGAGAGATTAAGCTCTATGAGGTTGGTGAATTTGGAAATGCTCAGGACACGTTTCAGTTTATTTCTCTGTAAATCCAAGCTCGTACACAAACTAAAATGTGTTACAAGATCCTGAGGTAGCCTCTTCAGATTCTGTCCTGACAGATCCTTTTCCTCCCAACTGTATTCTGTGTAATAAATGAATAAGTTTTCATTAAGAAATGGGCAAAATCTCAAAAAGTAAACCTGTAAGATTAGAGATCAATAGATATTCTTGGCATATGTTCGTGAAAAAACATGTCTGATAAGACTTAGATGCTTAAACTTTAACCAGATCAGCAGAATTCTAAGTCTGTTTTCCTACATTTTACCTGTTTAAGTAAAGTGACACTGATTAGTGCTGCTCTGCTAAAATGTGAAATGCTACTTACACTTTTACACTCTTCAGAATAGAAATCAGAGTGTTAATATCGTATAGCAACTGATGCATTAAGGAGCTTTTTTTAGAATTTGATTAAATACTGTCATTCCTGAGTAGCTTTAAATGGCAAAATATTCACAACAAACTACATAAAAGCAATGAATATAGCACCTTACAAGAAAACTTTCAGACATGATGTCCCTGTGTGACAGATACAAAATTCAACATTCCACACAGTCATCACAGACATCTATAAAAAGTTTAAGTCCATAAATTTAATGTTACTTACGATTTAAAGAGGTCATTTTTAATCAATTTTCAAATGTTCGTAGCGCAGTTTTCTTGTTTAGTGACTTCTTCAGGAAATGTGCTGACCACAGAGATCTGACTGCAACCCAGCAGGTCCCTCCCACACTAAGAACCCAACTCAGTAACTTCCCTTTTTGGAAAGATTTGTGTTTGTCACCATAGAATATTTGATGCGGAAAAAAAGAATAACTGTAACTTAGCAACATATCCAGTGACCAATCAAAAAGCATATACATTTCTAAAAGGGAAGTAATTCACTACAGCAGCTTTTACAGAAGGTCCTTAAAATAATACCAACATGTTGGTTCTTTGTCCCCTGTGTTACTGGAGTGTTATACATCGATATGAAAGGGACTTCTTTTTAATGTTTAAAAAGTAAAACATTCAATAGGATGCTGTCCATTCAGTTTCATGAAAGCATTAGTTTAGAAGTTAATATGTTTAAACGTTTCTAAATATATGATATCATCTGAAGCAAACCCTTCATCAAGCATCATGGTTGTGTATTATGAACTGAAACTGACAGTATTAAGTTTTGGTTAACCAACATTTGTGCCCCATATCAGCAAGTATCTGATATTATCCTTTAGAAATAGTCAGGGGTTATTGTGGTATAAGCTGAAACTTCTTCAAAGGATAATTTACTTTTCAAATAAAGACATGAGGTTGAGCAGAAATGGATGTTCTCTGACTTTAAATGGGCTAAAAATGGGGATATTTTGTGTTCTGTTGACCTTCTCTTAAATTCTGAAAGTGCAACAATAGAGAGATGAAGACCTCCAAACCAATTGTTTCTGTTCCTGTGTTTCAAATGGTTTTAGTTAAAGAGTAACCTACTTCATAAAAGGGAAACAGGTTTAAAGATCTGAAAGCTAACTCAGATCTCTAAATTCCCCACATGCCCTCTAGGTCGCTGAAATCTGCAGATCAGTTTCTTCTTGCTGTTCCAAGGTCTAGATTGAAGCAAAAAACGGACAAAAAGTATTCAGTTGTTGCTCCCAATTGGTCGAACACATCTTTAAAGACCCATTTTTATTCTCTTGCTTTCAAATCAGACTGTTGGCACTGTTTGCCTTTCTTATGGTCTTTTGTTTATGCTTGTTTTTATTGTTGTTTCCATTTGTTTTTTAATAATTTGTGCAGCACTTTGATCAACACTTTTTATTTTTTAAAAGAGCTCTCTAAATAAAGTTGACTTGACTTAATTTAACTCATGAAAACCTGAAGCAGCATACAAGTGTTGCAGTTCCTGTGACTAGAGGGTGCATCTAAGTGGATTACAAGTTTATTCAAGTTCAAAAAAGTCCAAGCAGGCAACAGACCTCAAGAGCTTGTATGGTTACAAATTCAAGTGGAGGCAAAAATACTGTCTGGCATAAACCATGGATGCTTGAAAATGTAGGCAAAATACAAATAATGTAAAAAAACAAAAATCAAAAAAACAAACACAAGCCAGTGAAATACGCAAAACATTCAGGGAACTCAGATTGCCTTACAAATAAGGAAGTCTTCTTCTTCTGGTAAACAACTTCCTCACTAGGCAAGGCAAGTTTATTTGTATAGCACATTTCATGTACAGGACAATTCAGGGTGCTTTACATACAAACATTAGAAACATTACAGCGGGGTGCAGAAAGCATGAAGAAGAATTAAAAA
>JAOXYM010000001.1:5640513-5658319 GCA_028567055.1 Leptatherina wallacei
AAGTCTGGGCGTCCCTGCTCAAGCTGCTGCCCCCGCGACCCGACCCCGGATAAGCGGAAGAAGACGGTACGGTACGTAAAAAAGAAAATGATGGGAAAAAATAAACATTAAGTGTTCTTAGAAATGAAATACTGAATGTAAAAACATAAACTTAAAAAAAAAATGAATGTATAAATGGATTAAGCAAAGACTGTGTATAAAAGACAGATGCAGTAAGTTGCTTTTAACAGATAATATGCAGTGGAAGTGGCTTAAAGCTGAATACCATTTCTACTCAAAGCAAACAAACAAAAATCCCCCAAAACAATCAAACAAATAAAAAAATAATAAAAACACAAATGAATTAAAAAGACCTTCTCTGGGAATTTTATAATATCTATAAGTTGTGATGGTGTCATAAGGTCATTTCTTTTGATATGGGCCTTAAAAAAGGTTGATAAAACTCTAGCTTTTTTTCATTTCAGAGTTTAGCTCCAATGTCTGTCTGTGGTCACATCATCAGGTAACTTTAATAATCTCTACAGTTCCACTGGCAGCCATTCAAGCCCATGCCATAACAGTACCTCCGCCATGCTTGAAAGATAACGTGCTGCTTTGAATCTTGAGCATCCTCTGCCCTTTTCCATTCTCTACCATCATTGTACCATCAAGTTACTCATCTATCCTAAGAATGATTTTTGGAAACTCTTTGAGATGTTTTCTAAAGTCTAATTTAATCTCTCGTACTTGTTCATGTTGAGATGTTTGCATGTTGCGGTATAATCTATATACACATTTATTTCAGTGTTTCTTGACTGTAAACTATGACTTAGGGATGTTGTGAAGTATGTTTTTCCCCATCACTCCTTCCCTGTAATTGTGATCGTTCCTTTTTTTAGTCCTTTTTGTGTTGCTATAGACTCAGTATTTCTTTTACAAATTCAGTTCCTGCCATCTCTTTGATGGGTCTAATTTTCTTCTCTGCCAGGTAATGACTTTTTTCACATGTTTCTAAGATGACAAAGATCCCCAATAACAAGCTAGTGAATGTAAATAGGAATATTTTGGTTCACTTCAAAGCATTTTATACTCAACTTGTCAAACTGCTTATACTTTGTCCAATTACTGCTGTCCATGAAAAGGGAGGGAATTCACAAAAGTGGCTAAATGCTTCATACAATATTTCAACACAACCTTTAACTAATTCTGCTCTTTTAGTCAGATCTTAATCATCACAGTTACTAATACCATTTTCAATATTTTGTTAATTTAAATTAAAACACTTCTATGGCCATTTAACTTTTTCTTTTCTTTTTATTTTTATGTGCGTGGCCATCTGCTGATGTGTTAATTCTCCTTCAACTCTTTTTGTCTCTTCTTGCTAATTCGAGTTCTTTGAGATTTAATTAAGCAAAGTTGTGAGACAAATTCAGGCCTTTGTAGATGGTTTATGGAGTAGAAAAATGGTTAACTGCTGCTCTTTAGGGAGGAAAAGCAACATGCAGTTACAGAGGATTAAAGCCATTAGGGGTTCGAATAGAGTCTGTTTTCACTGCTGTGCTTGGGTCTTCAATGCTGATCAGATATATTTTTAAAAAAGCAACAAAAAGAAAACACCAAAAAATATATAAATTGTACATAAATAATGATATACATGCCTTTATTAAATGATCATACATTGACCACACTATTATAAACAGAATGACTACCAATAAACAGCATAATTAGGATTATAGCAGTAATTACATCACCTTTGACAGGGATAATAGTGTATGATGATGACCACACTCAAAAGTAGACTATATAGTAATACTTACTCTTAGTAGAACAAGCAAGGGTATAATAGGAAAAAATTCTAAAATCAGATCAGTGATTTCTCTTTGAAGGCATTAATAAAGCAAAGGTTTTTATCCGCATCATCAAATGTTTAAAACAGAGCAGGCGAAATCCACAAATAGCTTCTGTACATCAATTATTGTCCCTGTTTGGCTGTCTGTGGTGTGTTGCCTGTTTTCTACTCCAGTCTAAATGTGGAAAAACCATGCATGGGGGAGGGAGGTTTTACCCTTTTACCCTTTCATTAACCTTTTTTATCCCCTCCCCAGACATAGTGACACGCACTGGTGACTATCGACTTCATGGTTAATCAGACAGGACTGTTTGTGTGTGTGTGTGTATGTGATCATGGTTGTTATCTGTAAATCATGTCCTTTGTCTCTAGGAACAGTGTCTGGGTCAGTGAACAAGGTCAGAGCCACAGTCCTATTTTTGCTCCATCCATATAGTGACCATGGAACACTACACTGGAATTGACCTAAAATCAAAGTCTGAGGGAAAATGGAAATGATGGTTGGCGTCACACTGGTTTTATTTTCAAGCTTTGAGCATTTGCATACTTCAAAGGTGGTTTCCACAGAGACCAATGTTTTATGAAAGGATGGGCTTGTCAATTCTACGGAGTCGATACTTTGATATCTGCCAGTCAAAATACTGGATTTGATACTTTTTTAAATATTGGGATATCAGCCCATAGATTACACGTATGTATAAAACACTGTCCCCAAGTAACAGCAAGATGCTATAACATCTAGATGTCCATTTCTGAAGCCCCAATCCTAAAGAGTCGTAGATACAAGCCCGAGCCCATGTGGCTGCCTTCCATACACAGGCTTGTTGTAACTATAACAACTGTAGACCTGGCAGGGATTGATAACAGTAATTTCTTCTAGCTTTACCATTTATATCCCCCTCCCAACAGATTTTTCATCCTTTTGCTCAAAGTTCCTCTTTCATCCTAGGTTCCAAAATATTCTTTTTATATAATCCAAAATAAATTATGTTTATAATGTAATGGAAGTTCCTCTATTTTAGTAAAACTAACTTGCTTTTAGGAAAGGTTAGATGAAAGGTTAATCCGGTCTATTATGCATTCCAGAACCCTTCTTTTATCTCCTGCTGTCCAGATGCTTAGTGGCTCTAAAAGCATTTTGCTTTGTAATTACTGCCCTCTGCTTTTGTACCAGAAGGAGCTTAGAAGGGTGGGATAAAAAGGTTACTAAAACCAGAGAGGCTAGAGCGTTTGCTTGTTACATCGGGACAAAGATAGCTTTTTCATTGCAACTTTTGTTTTTTTGTTTTTTTTTAAATAAAGTACACAATGACTGCACAAAGTTCAAAACTTGCATTGGATTTAGATATTCTTTTAATTCAGTGTCATTAGTTGCTCAGAAGAAAACAAAAATTGTCATTAGAAAATTTCTGTTAAATATGAGTGTTTAAAGTGAATCTTTTCAAATTATGGGCATCATATACTTCTGAGTTTGTCATTTATCAATGCACAAGAGAACCGTATGGCTAAATCCAATGCATTGTGTCAATACAGTAAATTATTAGTTAATACCCAACACACTGGAATGACCCAATGAACCATAAAAACTGAATTCTTAAACTTAACTAATTTGTTTTGGTTCTTGGATAATTACATAAGAAAACAAAGATAACTTGAAACGTAATTATTTGAAAAACATATATCTTTACTATACAAAAGACAAATGAAAACTGTTGACAATAAAACTCAAAGCATAATCAGAGGCCTCTGCCTGGAGCAGGCATCACCAGCTCTGGTCCTTGAGGTCTTTTGTCCTGCAGGTTTTTAGGCATTTCACTGCCGCAGCACACCTGATTCAAATCAATGTCCTAAACAGGTTTGTGTAGAACAGGGATGTCAAACTCTGGTCCCAGAGGGCCACTGTCCTGTAGGTTTTAGATATTTCCTTGTTTCCACACACCTGACTCAAATGAATGAGTCATCATGCAAAACTTGACAACAAGCCACCGGACTCATTTAAATTTGAGTTAGTTGGTGTTGGAGCAGAAGAGCATCTAAAACCTGCAGGACAGTGGCCCTCGAGGACCAGGGTTAGACGTCCCTGTTGGGGAACTTGACAAGGAACCGTTGGAGAACTGCTTCATTTGAGTCAGGGGTGATGCATTTGGGAAACGTCTAAAACCTGCAGGTCAGTAGCCCATGAGGACTGGTTGGTGATCCCTGGTCTAGAGCACAGGAAGTTCAGGAAATAACCAGACCTCTAGCAAGCTATAACTAGCCCACATTTATCAATTTTTCCAAAGAAGCTGTTCTAAATTCCCTCCAACAAATACAAGTTCCATGCATTGATCAAACATGCACCAATTATACACATAACAGTAAGTAATCAGCTTTTGATAAATCTCACAGGGTCTAAATTCTCTGTTAGTGCCCTTCATGGCCATTTGTATTCAAAAGCAACCAGTGAACAAATATGATAACGAAACATCCATCATTAAAAACCAGACAAAAATGTACCTGTGTTTTTTCAGTTCAGTATTGCCCAAGAGAACCAGGAAAAAAGGTATTTCAGTGAAACAGAGATCAAGGTCTTTGTTGCTGAGGTTGAAACAAACCAAAACCTGCAGTTTGGTTCACTCAGCTCAGGAGAAACAAACAAAAGAAAAACATGATGTTGGGGGAAAGTGACAAGAGCAGTAAATGGTGTCGGATCGGAGAGGAAAATTAAGAAAAAATTATTTGAAGTCAAACAAAAATCAACACCAAAAAAATGTATCACATCACACAGATGAAACATTTCTGCTACCAGGGGAGGACAGAGCTCACACCTTTGGACACACATATAGCGAGCATCATTGGGGAGGTAGCTCTTTCTGGCATCAATCCACATGGAGACAGAAAAAGCCGGACCATCCAAAAACAAAACAGTTTGCAAACCTTTAATAGAATAAAATCCTTTAAGACGACATTGTCAGGATTTTTTTAGGTTACTTATTCTCCTTAAATGATGAACTGCAACCTTGAGATTGCATTGAGATCAAAATGATTCTATCATTATAAACGTACGTTTCCGTAAAGTCAGAAGCTGCGCCCAGTCCCGTGGTCATGCAGGAAGGGCAACATGGGTTGAGCAGCTTGTGCTGGGGATGTCACTGCGTTGGAGGTCAAGGATGCTGACTGAGTCGGTTCTATAAAATCAAGAGGAGACAATAGAAGTAATAAATGTGCCCCCAACAATGTGCTGATGGAAATAAATAAATCACTGAAACGAACTGTTGTTTAAGCATCCCAACAGCAATAGCTTATTAATGCTGTCATTTAGGTTACTTGTGAATTACACTGTAATATAAATCTTTCTTTGTTTTTTTACCTACAATGATCCTTGCTCTGCACAGGAGGGACTCTGTGACAGACATGGGGAGGTCTGGTATTGAGCATAACCACAGACATATTGTGTCTTCCACAGTGAATCTCATCAGGGCATGGGCTTGGTTATAATTCTGCTACTGAGGACTGGGTTGGGTGATCCGTCTTCCACAGCACCTCCATCAAAACAGTCCCACTGAGAAACAACATTTAACGGTCTCAGATGGACATTGGAGATACATTGATGGAGTGAAATCTTATTCTATGGATAACATTTTATTTATTTTGTGATGGTGCTTTTGCAGTGTGCAGTGTAATATATCATTGTTAACTGATTTATTTAAGGGTGCTGAAGATACTTTAGGCCTGGAGAAATGAGTGAATCCAACATGGATGGCATAATCAGATCCGGTTTTGCGTGGAATGCCTTTCTTCTGTCCAGTCTCATGGTGGAAAGTGCCAGGGGCAGAGGTAACCTCAGAGTTGACAACACTTGGATATTTATTGGAACAGGTTTTGTCTCTCACTGCAAAACAGGTCCCATCTATGAGGATCTCTAATGGAAGTGTTGGGAAGCCACTGTGACCTCTTGCCAACCAGATTCCACACTTTAATGTTCTTCTCCACTAAATATGCACAAATCTGTGCAAAACCATAGCTGATCAATGAAAACCCTGGAGTTTAGATGTTAGTGGAACTCAGGGAAGAACAGTTAGTGGGTCACTGTCTTCTTGGACATCCAGGATTGTATGAAAGTTGATCAAGAAATAGAAAAATAACAGCTTAAAGTAGTGACATTAGAATACAAAAAATTAAATAGTTTGACAGAAGGATGGAAATATGAATGCGATATATGCAGACATAGGAGAACAGATCTCCTGTTTTTAACTTTTTCATAAGCTTTTAAGTAATTTATCTAGAGGACCCCCCCGACTCCATCTAACAGTTAGCAAATTAGCATTTTTACTTTAAATGACATAAGATATTGCTTTAAGAAAGGACAGCCAGAGGCATGAGGATCCATGAATGCTTCCATTAAATTATGTCCCATTCCACTTATTAGATGTTATAATAATTCATCCTCATCCTCTGGTCATTCCCTCATCACTTACTTATATATACCTGACCTTTTATTGTAGCCATCTATCAGTCTTTGCACACCACTGGAAGAATAGTGCTTGTGAGTCCAATTACAAAAAATGTTTAACAACCTTTCTTACAGCAATGTGAAGCTGAGAATGTTCAGATTATTTCCAAGGTCAGTCGGCTTCATCCACTGATCATGAATTTAGTACAAACTTGCTGATCAGTCTAACTTGTAGTTGTACACCAACTGGGACGATGACAATATCATTACTAGAGCTGCTATAATGTCCATCCATCAATTTTCTATACCCGCTTATTCTAATGCAGGGCTGTGATAGTTTCTTCAAACTCCATCAAATTTCCATTATATTTCTTAATATCAGCATAGAGCTGTTTAATGACTTACTGGATTCATACTTAAACATACTATCTTAGTCTCTGGAAAATAATGTAGTCAGTTAATGTTAATGTAAAGTACATTATATATATATATACATATATATATATATGTGTGTATGTTCCTCAGCCAAAAGGAACCAGCTGTTTTTGCTATCAAGTGACACAGAGTGTGAGTGCTTAAGACCAGACCATGCTTATTTCCATCTTTGCCTCAGATTACAAGGGGTGTGCGAGGTTTTCACCACACAAAAGTTGCCGACATTAGATTTGCATGTCCAAAATCAACACACATTTTGTATCAATGTATCAACATATCAGTCAATCTGAATGATTGACTGATATGTTCTAAGTCTATAAATAGTCTATAAATCTATCATGGACAATAGATAATTAACAAATACATATAATCTATAATACAGTCTATGATAAATCAAATACGGAAAATAACTTTCAACACATATTCCGTAAACAATTCACAAGGGAAACTTGACAGACTACCCCAGGGTGTCCAGCCAGAGTAAAATAATTTTGGAACAAATGTGTTTAAATTTACAGACCTGGGGTTCAGAGGGCCCTCCTGAACAGAGTTGTTTGATGCTGTTCCTGAGATCTGTTGGAACCACCAAGTGCTCTGATTACCACTGACAAAGCTGTTGTCTTTGCTAATTGCATCTTTTCTACTTCCTCTTTCAGGCCTTGACATTTTTTGAGCTTCTCGTGTTGCTGTCACCTGGGATTGCTACATCCATCACTACTGCCTTGTCTGCACTTTGTCAATCACCATAATTTCCTTTTGGTTTACCATCACCAGCTTTAACAGGAAGTCCCACAGGTCCTTGGCCCTTTCTTACCCCACCATCTTCGGAGATAGCTCCTGCTTTGACTTTTGGACTTCAAACCAAAGTTCAATACAAATGTTCCTACACTATCCCAGCCCAGATTTGGGATTATTTTATTTCATATTCCTGCTAAATATTAAAATATGTTGATTGTTGATAGAATCTGTTTGGATGAACCTGAACAACCTACCACACAGATTGCAGAATACTGTAGGCCTATGCAAACAAAAACATGCAGTTCCTCTTCGTGATTACTGCTCACTTTTTCAGCTGGATTTCAATTTCACTATTTTAGAATAAATTTTTTCGGCTCTTCAAACTACTTTGACCATTTCAGAGACGTTCTTTCATGCATAATCATTTCTGTCCTGTGGACATTAGCACACTAATGGAAGCCAGACAGGATTGCCACTGATCATTGATGCATATGCTACACTGAGCTTGCAGATGATGTGAGCCGTTGGAGGTGTCTGACTAAGGAAATGGGTGTGTCTTAATGTCAGCAATAAAGGTCAAAGATCAGTTCTCAAGTTATTTCTAATACAAGGTGAAGAATTGAACCATGTCAAGTTTACAGAGCATTCTGTCCAGTCTGTGACTGTATGCATTGGTAGTCTGACAGTTTATTTACGCATGAAAGCGTTTTATAGCAACACTAGAATTTTAATGCAACAAGGAGGAACCCCTTAATGAGCAATTAAGTTAAAAGCCCCATTTGTCTGCTGAACTGGTGCCCAGCTTTTGTTAATGGGGGACTCTTAAAAATGCCAACTTTGTTAATATTCAAATGTTTGTCAATATGCATATACCTTGTTAAATAGAATAAAATAAATAAATAAAACCAGTGTGTCCTAAAAGATAGTCCTGAGTTGATTCAACAGATGGATGGAAAAATAACAACATATTCTCCAGAGAGAGAGAGTAGAGCTGGAAAGGATGCCAAACATGTTACAGTGCTATAAATCTGAAGAGGGAGAAATCTTCTTTGTGCGCTTTATTTATAAACTCAAACATTTTCATTTAAATGAACTGGTTTTATTTTATTGCCTACTATAATTTATGGCCGATGATCTGAAACTCTTCAATCTAAAACTGATGCAAAATGCTCCTTACAAGTTTTTGTTCATACAGCCTAATTACATCTACATATAATAAAACTAAGTATCAATACATAAAGCTTAACTGTTGGGATTTTAGTAAAGATCTTACACAAAGACAGTAACTCTACACTTGTTGGCAACTGTTTCACCACATAGCCAGCAGCATATGCATGAATTTCTTCTAGAGTGGCAGCTTTAGCGGAATTTAGCTGTTTTGGGGTTTGTAGTGCAAGCAGAACCACCAGTGTTGTGGTGCTGAGATTAGCCTGCAGGTGCTTCTTCAGATCTGAAGTAGTCTGAAGTCCTTGTTGCTGACAGTTATAACCTGGGCACAGTTTGCCTTTTTTTTCTTGTCCTGTTCATCAAAATGCTGCCCAGTCTGCTGTCATGCTAGATGATAAGGCTGCATGTGTGGACTATGTGTTGAGAAGCAGAAGAGACAGAGTGAGCCAACAATAATCTTTTTTTCCTTTTTTGTTTTCTTTAATATAATACAGTTTTAACACTAAAAAAGTGTTCAAGTAACTTTACCGTGCAATACGTTACCCCTGGCACTGACAGAATCTATTAGAGCCTCTAATGGATGTTAAAGTTCACACACACAGAAATTCCCTGAGGACATAAAAATTTGATTAACACAGTATCTGGCGCACATAATCAGATTCACTAATGTCTGATGTAGTCCATTCACTAATACACAAATAGACTAATAACAGGTTAACATACCTCAGAGAACCGCTGCATGGACAGTACTACTGTATTCCTACAAGACTGATGAACTGCAGGTTTGTTTATTCACATCAATGGGAAAAACAATGAGTTCTTGAGTATGCAAAGACATATGGTAGTATTTGAAAGGAATAGATTTCATCTTGAGACTTGAGAATTGAACAGTAGATGCCTCTCTTTGGTTGAGAAACTGGGTCATGACAATCATTAACTTTTCACAAGTGCAATATCTTACAAGCCTTTGACAGTATATTGTATCAAAGACAAATACTGCTTGTCATGGTTAAAAATGTTTGGAGCAAATTTACTAATGACCAGAACTGTGGAATAGTTTCATTCTACTGTAGTGACTAAACACAAGCACAGGTATACAGCTCCAGTAGGCTAATAGATGGTAATATTGCATTGCTCGCCCCTGAGGGAACACAAGATGCAAGGCCTCTACAAACTCTGTCATCAAAAAACTATGATGTCTAAAAACCTGAAATACAATGTCTATATTCTAGGGATTTAATTTTTTTCACTTCACTGACCAAAAAACTGAGCCTTATTTGGAGTTAGGTATACTGTTGTGGTTGATTGGCATAACACATCGGCTTCCAGCTGAGCTGACACACCTGTATTCAACTCCAGCAGGACATTGTTCTTCCTGTAATGTGCCTATGGTAAGTTGCAAGTATTTTTCCTTACATAATATTCACTTGAGGCTACATACACACCAAAAGTCAATCCCTATTTGTTTCAGAAATAAAATACCAGATAATGCAAGAATATAGAATACCAAGTCGATTTTTGGAATTTGGGTAAGGATAGGGAAATATACATGCCTCGGCATCACAACCCTGTCCGGGAGAAAATAAGGCATATCGCTAATGTGCAACCCAAAAACAATGTTGAATGCACAAGTTTATCTCTTTTTTTTTTGTTTCCAGAAAAGTCAAGTGGCAACATATTTTGCAGGAGACTGGCCTGCATGTCATGTGAACACAGTAATATGGGCACCGCTGTTCAAATTCTCTTGCAGAAACATCTTAGGATGAGTATGTTTTTTAAAAGCTGAGCAACACACCATCATTACAATGAATAATCTCGGATGATTTTGCTGATATCGACTTCTAAAAGAAAATAGTTATCTTTGAAACTATTTTTACTACTTTTCTTTAAATAAGTCGAATTGGCTGCCTCTTTAATTTTTGATAAATCATCATATTTTGGATTAAAGATCCACAAACTTATATTCAGGCTTCCGATGCATTAAATGGTTCATTAAACATACAGTTACAATTAATATACACTACCTGTAAAGCTTTTGTTGCTGCAGGTTGTAAAATACAATATAGGTTCAATTCCAATCAACTGACAATAATTATGTAATCATTGCACTAATTGTTATTTGGATATATGTGGGGAAGCTTCAAATGAATTGACCATTTGGGATAAATAAAGTTGGCAGAACTGAAAAGAACAATAACAGTATTTTGTCCAAGCTCTGCATTGTATTGTAACTTGCAAAAGAAGAAACTCAGGCTGACTCACTATACATTAAGTAAAAGCTGCCATTTTGCAATATTGGAAGCAAACTCAGCTATAAAATACTTGCAATCCAGTTTAGATGCATAACACCGCAGAGTAGATTACTTTTCCTTGAACTAATTGAAGGACAATTTAGTGTTGGGCACTTTACTTTAAAAAAGTTGTTATTTATAGTTACTCGTTACTTCTCCCAAACTGAGTTAGTAACAGAGTTACATCAAAAGAAAGTACTCTTCTGTTCCTTTTATCTATATGTCCAAATATTTTCCCTTTTTAACAGAACTTTAAACTACATGTTCTATTATTTATAGAGGATCTGAATATTATATCTGAATATTTAATGAAATAGAAACTTGGTAAAAATAAATTAACTGAAAACATCACTGATGTACACTCCGGCTGCTTGGACGTCGTGGCTCCATGTTTTTCTCTTGCCAGCGTTCCAATCATCACTTATGTGGTACTTTCAACCCGCTAAGCCTCTACTCAGACAAAGGCAGCTTCAATGAGCTTATTTGTAGTAACGCACCACATTTTATTGGCAGTGACAGCATTGTAACGACGGAGAGAGTCATTAGTAATTAGTTAGATTACCTTTACTGAAAAAAGTAACGCTGTTGAATAGTTTAAATGCTTTGTTCTTACATGATTCACATTATAGTCATCAGTGGATCTGATATCACAGATGGAGTAAACAGAGAAGTACCATGGTTTAGTTCATACTTTAAAATAAGTATTCTCAGTTTGAAAAAAAAAAGCATAATATGCACCTGAGATTCAGATTTTCTTAAAACAAAGTGAGTCACTTGGACTGGCTGTGTGACAGAACTCCATCAAAACTGGAGTTGTACTTGTGTAGAATCAAGAGTGTAATGTAAGAGGGTAAAACATCACTTTCACAAGTCAACCATGAATAACCAAAGCTGTATGCTGTTTATATTGTAATGAAGGTGAAGAGTAAAAGGAAAGCTACCATTTTAGCTATACTAATATGAGACATCCTATTCAATCGGATTTTGCCTTGCTTGTAAAGTGAAAATGGCTTTGGCAATGATTTCATTACAAATATAGTACAGAGGATGGTGGCGGAGGAACTGGCAGTTTGATTAAACATAAGCATACCTCATCAAATATGCAAAGAATGCCTATCTCTACACAGTTTGAACTTATTGTTGAAGCTTTTTTTGCACATGTTGGAGTTGAGGGTGGATGTTTCTCTATACCTGGGGGAGGGGGGGCTAAGCAAGTACAGGACTAATATGACCACTTCACAATTTCTGAAGTGGTCATGTGAGTGATTTATGAGTGATCAGCACTAGTATGGGGAGTAATGATCTTCAAAGTGTTGCTTGGAGTAGATAAGAGTAGACAGAAATGCAGAACTCTTGAGACAAAGGCAGGAGTAAACAAAGTAGACACGAAAGCTACCACTGCTGTATGACTCATGCTAATTTTGCACTCTTCACCTTTGTTGTAGATGCAGGGAGACAATGAATACGTGCACTGCAAACAATATATATCAGTGCAACAAAGTGCTTGCTCCTAGCAGCTTTCCAGTGTTTTATTGACTCTAGAATGTTTAAGATGGTCCTCCAATAAATCAGTTGTTTTTCCCCCTTTTCTTTGTCACTGCCTGTAGCATTAGACAAAGCAGCAAAAGAGACTAATTAGAAAAAACAATACAAGAGAGAATGGCTCAATGAGAAAGTCACTGGCTGCAGGCGTTCTATCAAATTGGAATTGGATCCGTAATCAAGCAGTTCAATTTCTGTTCAGTTTAGATACTGAACCTGAGTCTTTATGAATAAAAGTGGGGGAAAATACCACTTCTGAGTTTGAAATGAAACCTGCAAAAGAAGTGGATTTGTCAGTCATGAGGTGATGAAGAAGAAGGACCCAAATGCAGGATGGCAAAGCTGAAGGCAGGTCTCTGGAGCTAGGACAGGGACACAAGTTGTGTAACTTTTATCTCCATATTTCAAAGTGTAACAACAAGTACAAGAACAAACAATATGTCAGAAACTATATGAATTCTTAACATTCTGTATACTCCCCTTGTCCTAAGGGTGAAAAATGACCTCTCTTCACTAAACCCCTAAAATAAACCAGCTTCATTGAATATAAAATCCCAAATCTGTTTTGCATAATGAAACAACTTATTAATCAAGTCAGGATTAAACAACTCGGACCCATGCGTCACACGGTTTTAATGCACTACGCAGAGTCTCTAGAAGACAACGATGCGCAGCATAAAATTTGAAGTTTGAAAAAGATCATTTAGGGGGTTTTCCTCGCTGTTAAACATGATGGCGGATAATTTTTTACCCTTAGGAAAACTACTCTTCCTCTTTTTTCTATCTTTCTTTTGTTACTGCCAGACAGAAAACTTCAAATTTTTCTAAAGCAGCTCTCCCCTGTTTGTAATGCACCATTACTCACAGCAAGACTGAGAGGTGTTGTTGGTGCCACTTTAGGGAGTTCTGAAATGGTCGTAAACTCTCCACATTGTCACTACTCTGTCTTGATTTGAAGTTGGTTGGGTCTCGGAGGACCCCTGGGGCCCCAAGCATTTGCCTGGTTTGCCTGCTGGCAAGCGGTGCCTCTGCACATTATGCATAATGATACATATTTCTGAAAGAGAACCACACTTGCATATGGTTTTATAGATGTGGCTAAAAGAAAGCATTTCCACATTGCTGCTTTCATGCGTACACACACAGTCTCAACTTTTTTCATTTGTAAAGTTTTATTTGAAATATTTTAAACTGCAATTTTCCTAACTTTAAAAGCATTCAACTATAACACCGTTTAGATATTTCCTGCATGACAGACAACCTCAGAAGAGCATGAAGAACATGCTGCGGGTGATCAGTCCCCCAGCAGGTGTGACTTGTCTCCTCCTCAAACTCGGCAGTCAGTATTTAAAATATGCTGCTTTAGGAAACAGAGACCCTATGAAATTTGATTTTCCACAAATGATTTCTCAGGAACCCCCCTGATATAGTAATTGCTTCTGAAAATGAGCCTTGGCCACCACTTCTGTGACATTTAAGCCTAATATGGCAATTTAAATTTATTTTTTCATGATGTATTTTTGTTGAGGCAAGTCAAGTTTATTTGTATAGCATAGCATTACAGTGGGGTGTAAAATAAGCATTAAGAAGTATTAAAAACAAACTTTTAAAATAAATTAAATAAAAACAGAAGAAAAAAGAAACCCTAAAAGACATGTTTTAGTCCTTATTAACATGCATGAGGCTTAGACACTGTTTATCTTTTATATCACAACAACCAGAAAAGAATTAAACCTGTGCTAAAATATCATTAAAATCAGACAAATGTAAGACATGAATGTATCCACTGTTCTTGGAAGGCAAACATTCAGCAGCGAGTCAGACTGTAACTCATCCATGGCCAGCAAGTCTGTGGGATTGGATGAACAGAAACATGCATAATGTGTCAAACAAAATTCAAAAAGATTCAGATTATTTTGTAGTACCAGGGTAGTTGATAAGGAAAATCTAAGTTTCTTTTGCATTTTTAGGCTTATTGATTGTATACAGGCAGTATGTTTATGTGCAGGGAAATATTTCAGACAATTTGCTTTGGTCCACACGGAATAACATGAACATTTCAACAGAGCACCCATCGAAATTTTGCATTCGAATTCAACTCTCTTCCACAAAAAGGACATAATAATGGCTTAATACAATTTTGCTTAAACATATTTCAATGCTAATACATTTTCCTGATTTGCTGCCCTTGTAGGTGATGGTGCAACTGTAATACACCACAGTGATTTTTGCCATCATTCTATTCCATTTGAAGAAATCAATCTGAAATGTTGGAATAAATTAGTCTGATTATTACAGTCAGTCCGCTGCAGTGTGCTCAACAGCTCAATAGAATGAATGAATGAATGAACGAACAAACGAACGAAGGAATGGATGAATGAATGAATGAATGAATGAATGAATGAATGAACAAATGAATGAATGAATGAATGGATGAATGAATGAATGAATGAATGAATGAATGAATGAATGAATGAATGAATGAATGAATGAATGAACGAACGGACGCACTCAACAGTCTTTGACAGAAGCATGTTAAACCAGCTAAAAATTGAATGGTGTTTTGATCTGCCAACAAGTAATGCTCGGGTGTTTTATACAGGAAACAAGTAAAACAAAAGACAATCAAAGAAAACTGGGGGGAAAAAAATTCAAGGCCAAATAAAAACATATGGATATTTTAAAAGAGTAGTATGTTACATGGAAATTGTGCAATCATATGTTCTCTAGCAGTGTGTCAGTGGGTATTTTTCTCAGAGTGGTGTGAAAGCATGATCTATTTCAGTCTTGTTGAGTTTGCATGTCCTATTTTATCACCTGACTGATGGGGGTACCTAGAAAAGGTAGTGGATATGTTAGGTCAGGGATGATGCTGGGGGTCTTGCTCCTACACCAGACCTGCTAAATGATCCCTCAAGCCAGCAGCTGAGTCCCAGTAATCTTCGCAGCCATCTTTTTAACCCTTTGTAGACACCTAGCCAGTGGAATCACAGTGAAATTGTTTTGGTCTTCTTATTATTGAGAAGGAAACTGTTACTTTATCCAAAGCAAGTCTCTCTTGTAAATGAGATGTAATGAGAGGTAACATAAAAGAAATAGAAAAAGAAAACAAAACTGATCATCAGACTATCCAGCTCTAAACCAAATATCAGTAATTGTACTGCATCTATGTAAAATGAAGCAAAGAACATAATGAAATAGAAATGTTCTTGTTAGTACTGTCCAAGTAACAAAAACATATAAAACATATCTTGTTTTGTGACATTCAAGATAAAATGGTTAAACGAACACAAAACACCTGTTTTGAATGTGAAAGCAAAGTAGATTTGACAGCAGAATTATGTAAGAACTGTGAGCCAGGCTAGTTGCATAACAGTATTTTCTACTCAGTGCTGCATCAGGTGGCAAATATTAGTGATATTCGATTATAATTCACTTTCATCTCAGTATCTTTTGCTTACCTCCACCAGTTCCTACAGTAACAGTCTTTCTGTGTTCTAACCATTGCTTGTGCAATTATCCTAGCCTTTCATTTGTAGACTTCCTTTTTTTTTGCCCCTTTAAAACGTCATGTAGGGTACTGGCCTTGGCAAAAGATATTGAAGCATTTCTTATTTGTCAAAACTGATCTGGAAAGTTGAACGGAGAAAATGAATTACATCAGAGAGTAAGTTGGTGTTTCTTTGTGCTGTTTTGTTGCTGTCTTGAGATGTTAGAGTCTATTTGTTTAAGATCTTATTTTTAGAAAGTAGACTTATAAAGCTAGCCATTCAAAACTATATGCCCAAGTAAAAAACGAAAAAAGGCTTCCATTAAAATGAAAATGTCATGATACTGCATCAAAATTAAATTTTTTCTAGGATTACTGGCTGCCGAGTTCTTGCTGGACACAAAAATCACATGTAATTTCAAAGTACTATAAAAGCCTGTGCTGTGTTGAAAAAGACTTTATGCACAAATGTAATGTTTTTTAGTCATATTCACATCTTACAGTGAGACTGAGGCCCAATCTCAATTCTCCCCCTTAGCCCTTCCCCTCCATTTTGAGCGTTCATGAGAGACCAAGGGGTGTCTCGATTGTTTTTCGGGGCGAGGGGTAGGGCTAAGGGGAAGGGGTGAATACCCCTTTAGGCAGAGTTTTTTCAGGTGCAGACTTAACAGCAAAGGGGTAGGAGGAGTTTTATGCTTTCGCACAGGAAGCAAACCTGGCGCCGAGAGACTCGTACAGAAAAGTTGCCTTTTCGTAAAAAACAATGTTAAAATGTTTAACTGTTGTTAAAAACTTTACGATAACGTAGATGTTTACTCATGACGGCACAGTGCTGCGTTTAACCGCTCTACGCATGTTTTGGAAATAAAAGTAGCAATGTCCTAATTTGCATAAAGATTTTAATTGATTCTACTTTGTGAACACTCCATATAACGTTATACGTAATTTTCATTTCTGTCGTTACAAGGATGTAAGTTACAACTCTTCTTTCTGTTGTATCGTAAGGTCTGTATGACACGTGTGTCTTGTAAACAGGGAGCCACGAGCAGACTCGCCTCCTAATACGTTTCAGGTTAAACGGAGAGAGGGAGGGCTCAATTCATAGGGCTGAAAATATTGCCCTGTGCCTCCACACCCTTTAAAGGCGAAGGGGTAGGGCTAAGGGAGGGAATTGAGATTAGGCCTAGCTGAATCATGCACACTTCTTGTGCTAAATATGACTGTCAAGTCGGAGTACCTCAAGGGTCAATACTTGTAACAATTTTGTTTTCTTTATAAGGAACTTGGACGAGGAAGGACAATATACCTTGTTTGATAAATGTTAGCTTCAGCTGTAAAAGCCTGATATTAAAATTATTCTGCACTGTTAAGTTTTTATGAATTTTGAATTTCTGAATTTAGGTTTTCAGATTGTACATTAAGGAAAGCGGTAGCCGTATCTTGTTCCGGGTTGTTGGTTACTGGACTTTAAGTGAAAACAAACTATTAAAACATTCTTCAGAACTTTTCATCTACACATTGGACAAAATTCTTCAGGTAGCCTATAATTTTCATAGATATTGCGGTAGGCTCACCTCAAAAGGGTATACCTATATCACAGCCAATAAGAAGATGTCTTAGGGAAGTTCAGGGCGACCACAACAACCCCTCACCCGTGTGGAGCATCAACTGGGAGCATGTGATGATGAAGGGCATCCTGGAGGGTACAGATAACTACAAAGGATCTCTATAAAGTCCACATCCAGGGCCAGATTGCAAAGGTGGACCTGGAAATGGAATTTGGATGATTGGATATAGAGGTGGGCTGCACGGTGGTGTGGTGGTTAGCACCGCAGCCTCACAGCAAGAAGGTTGCTGGTTTGAGTCCCAGGCTGAGTTTGAGC
>JAOXYM010000001.1:5660211-5671256 GCA_028567055.1 Leptatherina wallacei
GGAGTTTATGTAGCGACACACGCTTGACTACACAGCCGTCTACAGAACATTTCACCTGCGCAGTCGCCTTCTTCATTCCGGACGGGCGGGGCGAACACATGAGCTTATTATGGCTCCTTTAAGCATTGTCCATTGTCTACACACCACTGATGATTATTCCTGAAATATTGTTTCTAGCTATGAGATTGTGTCATGATCCGTTCTTCTGGTTTGGGATTTTGCTAGTCTGGTTGATTTTGAGTTTTCTTTCCTGTTTTCTATTCCCCTTGGATGTTCTGCTTTGCTTCCTGCTCATCTGCTAATCTGTTTCTTGTTAGTTGTCCTCAGTGTATCTATACCCCATGGTTTCAGTTTCTCTTTGCCAGATTGCCATTGTTTATTTGTCTTTGTACTAGTCAATGAGTGTGTCTCATTACGTAAGTGCACTGGAATGTAGTGCACACTCAGCATTTGTTTCTGTGGTGCACACTTTTGACCCAAATGGAACATTTGGCGTTGAACATTGACGTTTTGTCAATGTTGTGGCGTTGAACATTGACGTTTTGCACTTATCGGTAGTGACGGACCAGCATTTGACTGCAATTCTCCAGCTAGCCAAAAATATCTGCCTAATGGGCATACAAGAACTATAACATTAATCATTTGTTACACGTATAACCTTTGTATGTCTGCTAAACCGGCTGAAAAACTGTTGTGTCCTGACTCTACTGAGTCAGTATACGTCCCTCCCCTTCCGCTATGTCTGCAAAATGGTGCCCGTTTAGTGCGAGTAGTGTTTTCTTTTTACCTGACTATCAAGTTACATATGCACACATTTTCTCACCACACCAAATCCTAGGGCAACTATTGAGCAGTAGGGGGAGGTTGTGTAGCAGTATAATTAAACTTTAGGGAATAATAAATCAAAATTCAAAATTTTATAAAATACTGTTTTAGGTTAGGACTTTAAAAAAATCTGGTTGTGGTTAAGGGAAAAAACAAATACACGGTCTAACTAAAGCCTAACCAAGTTGCCAGGAAATATGTCATGTAGACACAGTGTGCTTGCATTTAATGAAGGTTGAATATCTTCATATTGTAGGCTATTTGTTTCTAGCTCCCAGATATCTCTCTTTTTTAGAGGGGAGCTGACAGTGACATTGGCTATAATGCTTCACCTAAACTAAAAAGCAATCTAGATTCAATTGTGTTTCATAACTTAGGTGATTTCTGTCAACTAACACTCAATAACACCAGCCTTTCTCAAAGGTCCTTCTAATACAAGTCAGAAAATAATCTTTCTGAGAGACAAGCAAACAGCATTGATCACATACCTTCAAGGTGAAGAGCTCTTGCTTTTGAGAGGAAACACGCTGGAAACCCAATTACACTGCAAAATTTGAAAGCTGACATACATAATTTGCCATGCATTGCAAAAGAGTTGAAATAAACATGCTGAGGTGCACCCACAAATTATGATTTGAATTCATTTAAAGTTATGAATCTGAATTGGAAAAAACAACAACACATCAGCAGTGATCCACCAATTAGACTCGGAGGCAGAGCCAGTCCAGTTAATTATACATTTGTTGTTGTGATTTTAAGTATTTCTTTAAAATTTTTTAGGGCTATTTGGGCTCTAGTGGCCTTTATTTTTAACAGTACCTTGACAGGAAAGGGGGTCGGAGAAAGGGAGAAACAACATGCTGAAAGGGCCCCCAGAATGGTACTCGAACCAGGGTCGAATGCACTGAGGAGCTGTAGTCTGTATGTGAGGCCAGCTGCTCAATCTAGATGAGCTCTGAGCTCACCCCTTATTTTTTTCTTTGTATTCCCCCCCCCCCCAGTTATCTACTGATTGTATTTTTGGGATACGTACATTTATCTATTATTTAAACAATTGACTGTTGAGCAAATGAGAGATAAAGGAAGAGAAGGAAAAAGAGAACAAGTGAGTGATGGAGCAAATGAATCAGCAGGTAACTACTATGTAATAGATAGATTAAAATTATTGATCAGTTTGAGCTATAAGGACCTGAAAAACTTTTGCTTCTTCCTACTTATTTTCAGAAATATGAGTGTTGATTTTATGTATGTTCTTTTGGTATTGTTGCATTTGTGCATTATAGTATTTGGAAGATTTCATTTTTTTAAATATATTTTCAAAACAGTTTTTCATGGCTGGACAAAGTCAACCAGTCTAATAGGGTCAGTTGTCTTAAGTGCCCTGTTTAATATTTGCATCATTACTGATCTGATCACTGCTGAGTGGATAAAGAGTGGTGGTTGTCATCATTCACTTTGAATACGGCTAATTTAACAGCACAAATACTGTGTTCCAGCTGACTGACAGAAACTCACAAAGTGGTATTGAGATGCTGTTTATCATCTGAGTTTGTCAACCCAGGTTATATGCACCAACAGATATGTCTGTTCATGTAAAATGGGTGGAGCTGGTATCAGTTGACCAGAGACAATTCTATATTTCCTGTAGACTGAAACACAGCCACTGCAGTCAAAGTGAGAGAAAGCTAACAAAAGAAAAAGAAAATTCGTGTGTGAATGGCAAATTAATAAGCTGATCTGTCATTAAAAAATGGGTCGTTATACTTATGATGCTTTTATTAAATATAAATGCTTCAAGTAGAGCCTATTGCTGAAACTAATTTGAGATAATTTGAGCCTTGTTCTATCAACAGTTTTAAAAGCTCACCATTAAGTTTGTGATGAATACTGGATGGGAATGCATTTGCATGTCTAGCTATGTGAAATCCTTCCAGACCAGCTATGTGCTGTTATGAGATGATGGTACCAAAAATCAACTTGATTGCCTTCTTGCTGGGTGACAGACCTTGAGCAGTCTTTAGGAAACAGTATTGCATTGGGCAGCCTGCAAAAAGACTTGGCCTCCAACAGGTCGGTGATATGAAAGATAAAGCCAAAGTGGTTATAAAAGGATTACAAGAGAACAATATTGACATTTTGGAGTGGTCAGTAAGGGTTCTCACCTGAATTTTATCCAGACTGTGCAGGGAAGTAACGATCGGAGAGATGACAAGAACAAAGTGAGACTGTGCAGTTCTCTAAAAAGAGTGGTTCTGCCAATGGAAAAGATGTTTGGAAGCAATGTTACTGAAGTAGTAAAAGTACCGAATGATTCAAAATAAGTCATATTATTTAAGAATTATCATTGGCATCTAGATTGGAGTGATTTACAGAATTACAATCTGTATTTATTTCTTACAAAAGACAGAAAACTGTTCAAACAAACATATAATATTGATTTTTAGTTGATTTATTTATGTGGAAAAACGAGAGGATTTTTAGTTATTCTGACATCACAAACCACCCCTAGAATCTGACCTCTGACAATTTGATTAACAACGTATCTTTTTTTTTTCCTTGTCTGACTACTTAGCGGAAACTAGTGCAATATATGTGTATAAGCTTTTGTTTGCACTACCAGCTCATTCTGACAAAGAGAAAATTTTTTGATTCACAAGGTACTGTCAAGCATTTCACTTTACAGTTTGGAAACACGTCGGCACGTCAACATTAAAAAAGTCAGTTTTGTAATATCACTATGATGTTTTCCTAACCTTATTTAAATATTTTGATTATCTGTGTTGAAAACTGGTTCAAAGGTTTCCAGAGCAATCATCAGTATGTCACTGATGATTGCTCTGTAATATACCGATACCTTTTACAAGTTAGAGGTAAGAAAGTGTTGGAATATCATACAATGAAGACAGGAGCTAGTCCAAGAAAAAAAAGGAAAAATTATCACGGAACAAAATTGACTGTCAATCAGCTGCTGCTCCGCTGCTAGGAACCAGCGTTCAAAGGTAAGACGAGGCTGGAGAGTGCAATAAGCAGTTGCAAAGATAAGCCCAGCAATCTCACCAAAGAGATGCACATGCAGGTTGACATTCAAAGATTTTCAAAGAAACATAATATGGGTCATAAATACAAATCTTAGAGTAGTTCTGATCAAAATAAACCTCACTTGGGAGAGCTCCATGTGCATCACATAAATGTCAAGTTAGACTCCAGCAAATATGTTTGAAAAGTATAAAATTTGTATTTGGGTGAAAGTTGACATAGACAGCTGCTTAAAAGTTTGGGGATTGTTGCAGAGTCTATGTAGGGCTAAGACAGAAATTACATAGTTGACCTTTTATCAAACATCAAAACACTAACAACACATATTTGCAATGGGTACTTTTAATATGTGCTTCTTTTTTGTCTGCATTTAAGAGATATAACATGCTGTGCTGAAATGTCATTCTTTCCATAGGGCATGGGTGTCCATCTCCGGTCCTAGAGTGCCGCAATCCTGCAGGTTTTAGATGTCTCCCTGATCCAACACACCTGATTCCAATTAAATGGCTCTCCTCAACAGCTTGTTTTCAAGTTCTTCCCAAGCATGTTGACCGATCAATCTGTTTCAGGTGTGCTGCAGAACAGTGGCCCTCAAGAACCGACTTTCGACACCCCTGCAGGAAACAGATTTTCAGAAAGCTCACAGAACTGATCTTCTATTCAAACCTTAAAAGTACAGCTTTTCCAAAGAAAAGTAATTGAATAAATTAAATTAAACTGTGACAGGAGACTTTGTAAATGCCTAAAATTGGTTTTGAACTTTACTTTTATAGAAGCCGTTTTGTAATTAAGATGGTTGGGATTTAGATCAGCTCAATGAATATTTTTCACTCACAGTAGTGAAAATCAAGTTGAAGTTATTTGAAGCGTTGGCTGTTGACCTCATCAAGCATCCAGCATGTGTTTTGTCATCCAGGTATAAAAAAACTTATTAGTTGCGGTGATGCAGTATACATGCAATGCATGTCAAAACAATACTTTCAGAAGATGAAGACATGTTTAAAAATAATATATCTCTGTGATGATCCATGTTAAAGGTGAGAGGATTTCAGCAAAGTCTGAACTTAAAGTTAGCATCCATAAAATCACAAAATCTTCCTAAAGATTGTTAATATGGTTCAATTGTTTCTTTGTAATAAGAGGCAGAGGTTGTTGTGTCTTGAACATTAAACAAGGATAAATTCATATGATTGAACACTTATTAGATGCTGTAGCTTAAACTTGTAGGAAGATGCTATCTTTGCTAAAGTTAGCCATTGTTGTAACCAATGAAAATTTGGCAGTCAATCGGTCAGCGATGGCAAATGATAATGTGCATCAAGTGCAATGGAATGTCCAGTGTATTGTCTCTACTCAGTCATTGAAAGGCTAACGACTAGCATCTCAGTTGGATCGGAGCAACAGAGCATTAGTAACCAGGAGAAAGACCAACACATTTTTTTGGTTTGCTACAGCAGTTGTCATGCCAAAACCGATCTTTTAAAAAAATGTGCAATTGCTTTAGTTACTAGCACAAAGCTAAATGGATTAGTTGCTGAGCTGGCTTTTCCTTTTATATTCAGTAAGAGAAATGAGGTACTCTACCAAAATCCTTGGCTGACTTGGGTGTTACTGTTGTCTGTAGCTGCTACCATAAACTGAAAAATCAATTACTTGAAGGTTTCTCTTAAATACAACTAAAGTCTTTGACTTAGACTTGAACATATTTTACACTATATAATAACTGAATTCCTCCGAAGCTAGGTCGCAAGAGTAAAGGTATAACCTCTCGCTATGATAGCATCTACTCTGTGTTCAAGAGTTAATTTTGGCCTTTTGTAATACTCTCAAAGTCACTTATACTGCCTCTGTCACGTGGCACATGCAAATAGTCTTGCACCATGGAGAACATTGAAATCACTGAGATTCACTAATGTAAGAGGTCAAGGAAAAATCTGCTAAGGTTTAAAGATATTTTGTAGTTGAAGATTGCATGTTTTGGAATAATTGAGCTGGTTGAAATGTTTAATCTTTGTGTCTGTCTGAGTTTGTTACATTTATGAAATGATCAAGCACCAGTAATAGTTGAGTAATACTAATGCTGTGGTGGTTGGGGGGTCCCAAAATCCAATTCTGCTTAGGACCCAAGGCCTTCAAAAACATTTCAATCTGTTTTTATGCCAAAAACAACTTCCCTGTCTAAGTTTTTATTGAAATTTTCCTGATGCAATGGGGTATATTTGTGAAGGAGGGCTGTTTGTTTCTACAAGAACAGCTTGCTCTGTTTTACTCAGCCTTGAGACACTGAAGACTTTACTCTTTAGCAGCATTTGCACTTCCTGAGGTCCACATCCAACAAAGCAAATGAAACAAGACATGTAACACAGATTTCATGGGAACCTTGTGAGACTGAATACCCAGCGTATTAGAAATACATTAATACAAAAGGATGTCTGGACACATATTCCTCGAGTTTGTCTCCCTGTGACTAAAAACAAAAAAATATTAGAATGAACAAGTGCCGTTGCACTGTACCTGTGATCCCTGTCAGATGAGCTCAACATTTCATTTTAAGCTACAGAACTTGCTCTTTTGGCCAGGCCAAATCAACCAATCAGTGGCACATTTGAAGTGACCTCTTTTGCTCCAGTTGAGGCACTTTGGTGGTGGCAGGCAGTAAGAAAGTAATTGAATGTCACAATACCTGACAGTACGATGTGACAAGGTGGAAATGTACCTGCTGGTGAACATGTCTAGAAATGAGGATTTCTAAGGCATGAGCACAGAACGTTTTCAGAATGAATCCCACAATTTCTACCCGCAGGCGGTTCAGAGATGAACTGCTCCAACATGTAAAAAGAGAATTACATTAATCAAGACAAGAAGAAATTAAAGGATGGATAGTCATTTACATGTCTAATGAGGTGACAGAAAAATCCTCCAAGATGAAACATAAGACAAAGGCAGCGTCAGATTAAACCAGTATGATGTACTTAAACAATCATGATTTAAATACTATTTAAAATTCCGCTTTTATACATTTTATTTTTAATATTGATATTCACAACCAAATATTTGAACAACTGCTGTGTTATGTGGATACTACTATAAAAAAGCAGATTAAAGTATTATCTGAACATATGGAATGAAATACTTTCTATTCATTATTGAATTTTGCATGTTTAATTGCAATTCACAGTGCTTAAAAATGTTAATCGTTGCCTAGCATTAGTTGTCCAATTGTAATATCTATATCGGTTTTCTATCTTTAAATGCACAATAATCACTGCATTCGTTTGTCTCAGATGTCACGGAAGAAGCAACTCAGAATTTGAACATTTATCATGATGGCGCTAAACGATTAATGCTCTCAAATCTTCCCCTCTTGATATATGGCAGGATAATACCGCCATGTGCTCAAATCTTACTCTGACCCGAGCCAAAAAGTTGAGAGCCCTGCTTACTTCCACCATGGAGCCTCCACTGTGGAAAAAGGCAGCAAACCTTTAACACCAAAGTTTGTGACTGCCCTGTGGCACTCTTCTTGTTTTTCTTTTGACATCTTTCCTTTTTAAGCCAATGTGAAAGGATTCACACTGGCTGGCCTTGTCCTCACATCATAGTGGACGGCATCAGAAGCCACTGTGAGAAGATTAACATAAGTGAACGTGTGAGATAACGTTTGGCCAAATTTTGCGAAACGTAGATGTACCTTTTGAAATCCCAGACACAGTGCCGTCCTCCTCAGTACATTCGGATGAAACGGTGTCCGGTGTTGCAGGTTTTGAAGGAGGCCGCTCTGGCTCTCCAACGTCCTCAGGTGGACTTTTTTGCTGAGAGGATGACGGATGCGGTCCACTCCTCTTGTAGTCAAACACGGAGCAACTTTCTGCTCTTAAATTGATTCTGTGCACATTCAAATGCTTCATTAAATTGGTCGTGTTGCCGGCTTTAGCAACGATATCCTTATTGCAAACATTGCACCGCGCACTATTAGCATCCATCTTACTAAAATGGAGCCACACTTTTGACCTCAGAGGCATTTTTTTATCCGCTTTAAAGACTCACGCACTGTAGTTCCAAACCCAGATACACGTGAACCCGGTCGGTGCCTTAAAAGAACCGAAGTTTGGTACCCAGCCGTACAAGGACCTCAGTTTTATCAGTGTTTATTCAAAGAAAGTTATCTGCCATCAAGTCATTTATGGACTTTATGCTAATTAACAAGATAGAATATTCAGAGAAGTCATCAGGTTTAAAGGAGTCATCACCAGCCGGAACAGGGGGACTGGCCCAGTATGTATACTCGCTCGATTTGGGCGTTTTATACGCACGAATGAAGCGTATTATTCGAACGTATGGAGCGTTTAAGTCACGCGTATGAGCGTTTTATTTGCGCGTCAAGTAGAACTTTCTGGAGTGGGAAGGGTTGCTTGTCACTTCCGTCGACAACAAACATGGCAGAGCTTGGTCATTTTGAGTACTTTGAGAGAGGTGCAGCGTTGTACCTGCTTTGGAAGTCGGAAAACCGAAGACGTCACCGTGTTTGGGTCCACCAGGTACTCCAGAGGCGCTCGGAGCTCTGTGAATTTCACCATCTTATCCAGGAGATACATCTGGATGACGGCCGCTTCCAGGGCTATTTTAGAGTCACCCGTTCCCAGTTAGATGACCTGTTGGGGAGGATCGGTGGCGGCATATCCCATCAGGATACAAACTACAGGCACTCTATTTCAGCAGCAGAGTGCCTGTCCATCTGTCTTCGGTAAGTAGGTCACTAGCTCTGACCTGACAACTTCCAGGAGAGTAGTTAGCTAAACAACGATAGCTGTCAATAAGCTAGCTAATGTAGCTCCACTTCCAGTCCGCCAGTCTCCTCGTCTCCACCTCTCAAGATCTGACAAGCCGATTAAATGCAACACGTAACTAATGACAGCATCTTTTTATTTATAACTCTCAGCGGGTTATGTTGACCCGTCAGCTTTTGCTGAACTCCTGGTGTTGGAGAGTCATCTAGTGACCAACTTTAGTACTACACTGGCCTGAACACAGACATAATGATGTTGACTGTTTCCAATACTCTTTGTTAACCAACAACTTTGATATAATTATGTAGCAAATTGCATTCCTATGAATAAAAGAAGTTTAACAGAAAAATGCAATAAAACATAATCCACATAAATTACTAATTGATTTAAATGATTAAATGGAAAAAAAACTGTTATACACAAATAAAACAGGTTGATTAACCTTTTCTATTCATTTTTTTTACCCGTCTTTGAATAGATATCTTGCCACTGGGAACTCCTACAGAAGCCTTGCTTCAAGCTACCGTGTAGGCGTCTCCACGGTGTGCAAAATTGTACCGGAGGTCGTCTATGCACTCTGGGACTGTCTTGTGGAGGAGTTCATGGCGGTGCCCTCTACAGAGGAGTGGAGACTAGTTGCAGAGGGGTTTGAGGAGCGCTGGAATTTCCCCCACTGCTGTGGAGCATTGGGACGCAGGTTGTTCTCAAGGCCCCCCCAAACTCAGGATCCCAGTTCTACAATTACAAGGGAACTTTCTCCTTAGTTCTCCTTGCTGTTGTGGACGCAAAAAAATGCTTCAAGGTGATTGATGTTGGGGGGTACGGGAGGACAAGCGATGGGGGGATTCTCCACAACTCCGCCTTTGGACATAGGCACTCAGGTCTGGCACCCTCAAACTCCCTGCTGACCGGCCATTGCCAGGAGCTGACCAGCAAGAACCGGTGCCGTACGTCTTGGTAGCAGATGAAGCCTTCCCACTGCAGAGAAATCTGCTGAGACCATTCCCTGGACGCTTCCTTCCAGCCGACAGACGGACCTTTAACTACCGTCTGTCGAGGGCTCGGATGGTTGTGGAATGTGCCTTCGGGATCCTCTCCTCACAGTGGCGGATGTACAGGCGGGTCATCGAGGTCCATCCTGAGGTGGTGGAGATGTGTGTGAAGGCTACCTGTGTCCTCCACAACTTTATGAGGAGTACAGCTGAGACCTCTGAAGGCGGGTTGAACATGGCTGAAGATGTGGAGCCGCTGCCAGGACTTGGTAGAGTTGCAGCCAACTACTCCAGGAGGGAGGCCATCACAGTGAGAGACACCTTCATGCAGTACTTCACCACCGAGGGAGCCATCACTGGGCAGCCGACCATCTAAAGGCTCAAAAGCGAGACCACAACGGCTCTTTCTCCATACATTACCAAAAGAGCAAAAGTCCAATCATTTCTAAATGATCTGTAAGTGTGTTTAAGTGTTGGCTTTATAATTGCATAGGAATGTTTGTTCTTAACAACCTCCTTTTTTTTTTTTTACCTCTCACTCTAGCTTTTTCCTGCAGATCTCTACACCCCCCACAGTGGGCTCACCGCTGTTCATTCCTGCAGAATGAACCCAGTCACTGAAATACCAGTCGGTTTGTTCCCCTGGTCACCGATGGGTCTTCTCTTCTTTGCAATTATACATTTTTGTCATCACTATACAAATTAACAGAATTGCATTGAAAATAACATAACCAAATCGTGCTCATTATTAATAGTTTTTTAATTAATGTAAAATAAAACCCATGAAAATATAATACAAGATTGAGGAGGAAAAAAAGGAGCTGGCTTGGAGGAAAAGGAGGAGGAAGGAGAGGAGGAAGGAGAAAGCCTGGTTCGTCCCCTGGGGAGATTACCGCTTGATTGGAAGGAATTGGGGAAAAATCCTATTCCGTTGGTTCCAATGGGATCAAATTCAGCGAAACTATGCTGGTCTCATAAATTAATTTGTAAATTTGAAATTTTACAAATTCCTTCTGATCAGGCGGCAATCTCTCCATGGCAGGAAGCAGGCTTTTAAAAAAATGTTCGTCCTCCGTGAGAGGAGGAGGGGAGTGAACTGAGGTGGCCTCTGCCTCAGGACCTCCAGGAGCTGCCTCTCCACCTCGGTTGCCAGGCTCCTGGAGTGAGGCTGGGGTCGGGTCCGGGGGATTGCTTTTGTATGAGAAATTCTATATTAATGCATATTTTGACTTTGAAAGCATATGTTCAAAATAATAATCATACAACAATAATTATACCATGGTCAGGGACAATTCTAATGGCAACTGCTGAACATTATTTTCATATACATGCACATGTAGTTTGGCAAGTTAAATCACAGATATATCACTCTGTTAGGGGCGTCACCATAGCAACGCGTTGATCA
>JAOXYM010000001.1:5682359-5695310 GCA_028567055.1 Leptatherina wallacei
TTTGCAGCCAGCACCTAGCAGGTGAGGGGGGAACTGCAATTTTTGGCACTTCCGCATAGGCTTCACGTTTCTAAGCCTGAGGTTGCCCCTTGCATTTAACACATGACTATTTCACATAGTGCTGTGACAATGTGAAGTTAATTTCATGTTGAGAAACATGAAAATAGACATGAATCAATATACTGGGTCAAATATAAGGTGCATCAGTAAACTAATAGATACATTTGTGATGGGTTAACAGAATACCAGTAAATATGCATGCCTACGCCTGCATAAAATAATTAATAAGGAAGTGTGTGTAGGCATGTGTGTTGTGAGGGAGAATAACATTTTCATGCATCACCTGTGATCTTTGGTCAACTGAAAGATATCTTTGGACATCCAAATATCTTAACTGTCAAGTCATTCAACCAATGTGACCTGGACAGACATGAAGTGCCACATGCTGCTGTCAACACACTCACCTGTTGATGTCAATGGCTGCAGGCAAGCTATAGGCATCAAGAGGCATGTCAAAATGTTCTGACAGCACTGACAATCCTCCAGCTTCAAATTAAATACCAGTTTTGGAGAAACGGTGTGGGAAAAAAAGGAACTTAAAAATGAAAACTGTGTCAGTCGGACATATTCTTTTCCTCCCCAAGGATGGCAAGATAGAAATTGATATCTGTAATTGGAAAGCATGTTGTGATTAATCAATTGATAAAAAAAAAAAAAAAAGATTTACGAGATGCTGAAGTGGAGTTAATCATTAAACATTTAGTTTACACATACAAAGAAAAAAACATTGGAAGTAATTGTGAATATGTGCTGTATTGACTGAAATGGGTAGTTCTGAGAGCAAAACAATCCTCTAACTGTCAGTGGTGAAAATAATGTCTTCTTTGCAAATTGTCTTTCATCTTGGTCCTCATCACAACTGGTATTTTCATGCTCTTTGGACTGGAGCAGTAATTGACCACTGAGTCATAGAGCAGAGAGGCAGTGCATCAAACCGCAGGTCATCTCGAATGTCTGATATATTTGTTCATATAGAAAAAATATTTAAACAGTCTTGGTAGATACTAATAAAAAGTGAATATCTGTTTTTTGGTTGTTGTTGTTGTTGTTGCTAAGTGTGCTTAACCTAAATGCATATGACTTGATTATTGTGTATACTTTCTCCTTTTACTCACTAAATGTTTGTTTTCCTAATTTAGATGGGTATTAAATTTCCCTGTGAACAGTCTTTGATGCTGTTGTTTCCAAGAATAAATGAACCAATTCATTGTGTCATCTACAGACTCCTTCCATTCAGCTTCATATATACCTTCATCAAGCACCGCTCAGGAAAAATGATCACGGAGAAGTGAAGAGATCATTATTGAGAAGGAAAACATCACAGTGTGGTTGCAGTATGGATGCTTCAGAATGGGCTAAAGGTTTTGACATAGTGCATTTATTTTGACAAAGTGTACTTATTCCAGGAAAAACGTTGTGTGAAAGAAAGAGAATGAAAAAGAATCCGCAGTAAACTCATCCATGCTTGAGTTTCTTTGACTGCTGCTTATTCATATACAGAACTAGCTTAACCTCCTCATATGAACCTTGAAATAAATTGCTCCTCCAAGTGTAACCAATGTGCTCTCGAATGTCTGAATGGTTAGAGTGTTCTGAGAGTGGAGACAGCCAAAGAGAAGCTGTACATTTGTCTCTGAAGATGAGGAATTTTACTTTAACCCATTCAGACCTGAGGCTTTATGGAAAACAACCTTCTAAAATCTGCGGAAATTTTTAATCTGTCTGCTAAACTCTATTTCACCTTAAATAGTGGGCAGACCAGCCAGTATCCTGTTTAAATGTTGTGTAGGTTCTGCTCGGTTTATGCAGTGTTGTGATGGGCTAGGGTAAAAATAATGTGGACATTTACTTACACACTTACAATCTTGCACTTGTAAAATCTTTGGATTTCAAAGGTAGAATCAGGCCATCAACAGGTTTATGGAAAATTGTATTCAATCAAGATAATTACAGATTTCACAAAAAAATAAACAAAACAAAACAAAAAAGAAACAGATTTTGATCTGTAATATTTAATCTCAACACCCCTGATAGACTCTGAAGTAACAAAATAATTGCTGAGCAAGCATGTGTGGCAAAGCTGATATATATGATGAAAAAGCACTTTATTTCTGTAGTACTTAAATCTGAATATATTGTTATTCCTGTAACTGCAAGAATACAATAAACAATCAGAATGAATAGGATAAACCTGCAGTTCAGGTTGTGTGGAAGCTTCTGGGTGATGCCGAAAACAAGACGGGTGTGTAAACAGAATCTCAAAATGCTCCAGGGAAGCAGAAAGTTGACCAAAACTGTGTTTAGGATTGTTAATGAGAGTAGGGGAGTGATGCTTTCCCAGATAACCACTAAAATCAGAGTCAATTGCTTTGAAGAAATCATTTTGCACACATAACAGCCTCAAGGCCAGTCATTGCCAGTGGCACCAGTATTGGAAACTATCACAGATGTGTGTCAGATGAAAATGTGCTAGCAAAACTTGCTTTGTCGATCTGGTCTTACTTTTTTTCTTAATGGTTGTTTTTGCCATAAACATAGAAATGATGCTAACAAAGACACTGGATTGTGTTAAATGAAACAGCAGATGGTAGCTGACAATAGAGAGAGCAGCTTTATCTGCAGCTCTTTTAGGCCCAGTTTTGTCTATTATTTGACTCAGATACTATGAAATTAAAAACAGGTGTTTCAACTACTCAACACACTAAAACCTATTAAGTAAAAAAGTTGATAATTACTATTAATGAATGTGATCGGTTGGGATCCTCAAAACAATTGACACTACTGTACATATCTGCCCATTGACAGAAATTTCTCTAAATGTAAAATTTGTGCCTTCTATCTGAAAATAAAATAAAACAGGACATTCAAATGGCATGTGTCCAAGCAAAACAGAGTCATAGGCTAAATGTTGTCATATCTTAACTTTGCAAACATTAATATTAATGGACCAATGTGTTACACATGTTGTTGTTACAGCGGTTTGGATGGAGGTATGTGTGTATTTTACATTGCTAATTTACAAAAGCCATTTATACTATTCAAATGTAATGTCTCTTAGCCAAAAGACAACAGTAATCCATGCAGATTGAATTAAATCAATGGGTTGCTCCTCTAATAATATTCTTATTGTAGGTGTCCATAGTGCTGCTTTGTATTGTTTTATTTGCCTTCTTTTAGCTTCTACAATTCCAGATATGACAGGCATATAAAGAAAGAAATGATTGGCTGTTTTTATTCTGACCTTTTCAGAGTAGAACTGCTTGTACAAGAAACACACACACGCGCACGCACGCACGCACGCACACACACACACACACTAAATCTATAAAGGATCAGGTTATCAGTTGGTGAAATTGCATGTAAATATCACAGCTTCTTGCATTATTCTGCATGTGAGGTGGATATGTGATGTGATGTTGTGGTTTTATATATATATATATACACTAGATTGTACTTGGAATATTGTGAAATATTTATGCAGGAAATGAATGAGTTTCTATTAAAAAACAATTGCTTGAGGGAAAATCTGCCATCAAAAATAGACCTAGGATTGATATTAGCTGGCAGACATTAAAATTCTTTAACATCTAATGTGCACTGACAACCCTCTGCTGTGAATGTGACAATCTGCATTTACAACCCATTATATGATATTCTTCTTTATATAATCCAGTACATTCTAGAATATATTTAGACATTAACAATATTCTAAGCAGGAAATGAAGAAACTAGCTTGCATCACCTAACTCTTATACACTGCCCCATACCCCCATGCTAGCTTGACAAAGCTGTCACTTAGTTTAACATAGCAATGTAACATCCTTCTTATCAATAGTTTTAAGCTACATCTTATTGAATACATTTAGAAAACATTTAGAACAATTGACACATTTGTTCAAAGTATTTGATCAATATCAGTTATCCAATCCAGTTTTACTAATAAAACACATTTAAAACAGCTGTAAAAGTGCTGTACAGTGAGGGACATACATAGAATAATTTTACATAGAGCTGCCATGTTTTTCATACTCAGCTGGAACGATAATTGCATTTTTTATTTTTTTTTCTTAAGCAGAAGTGACATGAATGTATGGAGTTGTAGTGTTGATTCAACCATTATGTTAGCAAGCTTAGATACACTACCCAGCTTTAAAGCCACACTACTGAGCTTTGGGAGATTTTTTTCACTGAGTCGCCCCCAACGACGGCTTATTCAGCGTCCATCTTGCATGCTGTCCCTTCTGTGAGCTTTCTCCTGCAAGTACCTTCGTAAATGTCAGTCCAATATTGACTTGTCTTATCTCTTTCCTTAAAATTTTCCTCTTTTTTTCTCCTCTCTTCCTCTGATAATGTCTTCACGTACGGTTTTCAGATATTTACCGTATACAGAACCGCTGCTCCGACCATGTGCATCACCACCAAATGCCAGAGGGAGGGCACCAAAAAAGGTGCACTAATGATCAATCATAATCAGAGCATATTTAGAAATAAGTATTCTGAATGACAAAGTTTGAGGCTGCTGTGGGCCGTTGCCAAGCCCCAAAAAAAGGAAAAAAAACTGCTCTACATTAGCCCTGTGTTGACTCACCCCGTCCTCGTTTCACTCACACACATGGAAAACGCCAAATGGACCATCGCCCAAACTTCCTGCCAATCAGAGATTTCAAATAAGACGTGTCATCGGTCGCTGCATTGACTGGCAGGTTCGTGATCTTTGAAGATAATCTACCTTGCTGACCTGCAGAATCCCGAAGGCCATCTTCTGAATTATGAAGACTTTCTTAGACTGAAAGGCTTTCCTGTAAGTTATAAAGTTTTCAAGTCAGTCATTAATGCCATTCCAAGTGGGGTTATTCAACTGATGAAAGGCAACTTTGAGAGAAGACAGCAGGATGTTGAACTTTGCTTATTTATAGATGGCATAGATATTATGAGCAGCCACTGCAACAACCATCATATTAGGAACCATTTCCACAAATTGAGAAAAATAAATCCTAGAAGAAAATTTTTACGGCCTACTCTGTTTTCTGATTTTAATTGGAGTGTTGCCTGGCTCCTTATCTATAAATATGCTATCTCATATGAAGTGAAAGAAATGTAATATAAAATATTACATCATATTTACTCACAAGTGTTTACTTGTCAAGGTTTGTAGACATTCATAAAAAAAATTCAATTTTGCAACAATGAAGAGGAAAATATTCAACACCTCTTTTTCGACTGTCATTACACTGCAGGATTTTGGAAAAAATAGAGAATTATTTATATTAAAAACCAATTTAGCGCTACATCTGGGAGCCAAGGATATTCTTCTTTGCTATGAAGATAAATCTGCTAATTTTCAATTTATTGTAAACTTAATAATCCTCATCACTAAATTCCAGATTCATAAGGAAAAATAGTCCAAATCGCTCCCCTCCTTTGTTAAATTTCAGATTGACCTCAAGAATTTTTACCAGTGTATAGAATGTATAGATAATAAGAAATGCAATAGATGTGTATGTATAATCAAAACCCTTTTTAAAAAAACTGTAATTGACCTATCCTGTAATAAATGAGATGCACTGAAATATGATTACTCAATAGTTGTCATAATCATGTCTTTTTTTCTCTCTTCTTCTCTTATTATGTATGTATATATGTATTTTTGTACTTATTTTTTGGTTCCATTTTTGTAATTTTCATGATGCCTTGCTTCAGTTTTGTAAACTGGTGTTTACTTAAGAAAATAAAACTCATAAAAAAAAGAAGTTTGTGATCTTTGAGCTTCTGACAATGACAATGACACTCTGTAAATGTCCCTAAAATAGTATCAGAATATTTTTATCTGAACTGATTTAGTGAACACAGTAACACTGTGACCACATCAGTTACATGTTATATGTCTCCCAGCTACAATGTCCTTTAAAATACTTCAATTTTCACCCAAAACAGGTTTTTATGTATAAAAAATTGTTGTGGACAAACTATTTTACTGGACTACTTTCACTGGACCCTTGCTGATCTGACAGGACTGTTTTAGTTGCAGTATTATCTGCTACTGGAGTACACTATGGCTGTGCCGACCCCACCCAAAAAACCTTGCAGTGGTCTGTTCTGTTTCTTCATAACAGTGTTTAGCATAATTCACAAGTACCATTTCATTGATAGGATTATAATGGGGTTTATTTTAGTGGTGAAAGGCAAAAATGTCAAATTTTACTATTCATCTAAAAGAAATGACAGCCATGCACAATTATATTTTTTAATAGCTATAAGATTAAAAAAATATTTCAATGTGACTTAAAGGAACATATTTGTCCTAAAACATTAGGATAACGACAACAGTGACATCAGGAATTCAAACTGGTATTGAAAGGGTTAAAATCCTTTAAATGCAGGGCACTACAAGGAAGTTTTGCTTGGTGCACCCAAAAGGCTAGCAGCGGCCCTGGCTGTATATACAATAAATATCAGGTTTAGATTCAAGTCTCTCAGACCACGCACTATTTCCCAGAAAAGGTATTTTAAACCCAGGCTGCACCAAAGGAAGTAAAGAAAGATGATAACATGCAGAAATGCAACTTTCTCTTCTGACAATACCTTCAGGAAAAGCAGACTGCATTGCAGCAGCCACAATGTGCTTTTTAGTGGAGGTGTGACTCATTTCTTCGTGACTGAAACACTCTCACCTCTTTTTTCCTCTGTCTCCACCGACACGTTTAACTTCACTGTTACAGTAGGGATACTACATTGTAAAATATTATTTCAATAATTTTTTTTTTGTATGCATTTTTTTTTTTTTTTACACTTCTGAAAATCTTACAGTAATATGAAATTAATTATTTTAGTAGCTAAAAGTGTAGTGTTTTAATACATTTCTGGTGCGGTTCTAATGGTTTTTTCTTTATATTCTAGAAGCACTTCAGCCTTTATTAAACTGCGTTTTCTGTTGTGTCCATGTAACATATATAACTGGGGCAATGCTGGAAGAATAAGCTGGCTAAAGTCACATTTATCTCATAGATTCCAGTTTGTTCATGCAATAACATACAAGAGTTAGTCTTGGAATTCTTCAGGGTTCCATGTTCCGGTGAGTAGGCCTACTGTTTATTTTGATGTGCCTCCATTAAATAATAAGCAAAGTGGCATAAATTTCCATTGGTATGCTGATAATACTCTACAATACTTATCTATAAGGCCTAATGAACCCAGTTAGATGGTTATATTACAAAGATGGTTTGAAGTTAAAGGCCTGAATGACTGGATTTTCTGCCTCTAAATCCAGAAAAGACCATAATTGTTGTCTTTGAATAGAATGGGAGGTAGCGCCTTCAATCTTCTTGTTGAACCAGTTCCCACTTTAGGTTTGGGTAGCAGATACCCCCTTTTCTTTAAAGATTAGTTTTAAAACTTTATTTTTTTCTTCATGAGGCTTATAGTTAAGGCTGACTTGGGTAATCCTTAGTCATCCAGTTACAGTATGCTACTAGAGGCCATGCTGTTTTGAGACAGCATGGCTTCTAGTAGCTGGGGCATGCTGTTCTGGCTTACAACATTCACTTATTAGATAATCAAATTAAATATTTTTCTTTTAATCAATTATTTGAGGGTGAACAATTACAAAAAAGCATAATACTAAAGTAACAAAACAGAGTGCTGGATGTCAGCTGATATTGATTCATTGTATCACACATAGAGAGCTCAATAATGAACGCATGGCAGGTCATTGTGGCATCGATGCAGCTCCGGTAGTGGACACATGCATTCAGTGTAGCCATGTCCAAAATGTTATAAAACACTGCAACTGGCCATCTTCTAGTTACAGGTACTGTAGATAATACAACACTGTTTGACCCGACCATGTTGATATTCTGGATCTGGTGATCCAGAAGGTTAAAAATATAGGGGGTACTGGTTTTTTTCTCAGCCGAGTCACCCTATGGCTTGACAGAGGTCTGCACTTTCTGAGTGCTTCTAGTTCTATAAATTGGCTTCATACAAATACAACTTAATTTTTTATCAAAGTGAATTGCCAAGCATTGCTTAAATTACCCAGTCTTTATTGGTGTGACAATTACCTAAAGTTGTATAGTTTATGAATATATTTATGATATATAAATGAACATGACCAGAGGATGAGACCATGTTTTTAGTTATGTTTTATTTATCCAAATGACCAACAAAATGTCTTATCAGAAGACTATCTTGTTATTTTACTTATTGCCTCCATTGATGTTGGCATTTCAACTCGGGAAAGTAAGTGAGTTACTTCAAACTACCTCAGCTCTAAGCCAGTAAACTGCTGCTAGGAAAGTGTCACTACTTCTGAGCCGCAGCAGAATAAACAGACACATGAGCATTGTCAGTGGGTGCTAGTTAAACTTCATGTCAAAACTATTAATTAAATCAGTTGCATTCATTTGCAGCTATTTTAGTTTATACATTTAGACAATGTAAAATGAGTCATCAGGACATGGGTGAAGACAAGCGCTGATACAAGCAGATATGGGCGAGACCATTTTGCTTTTCTTTGGATCTAAAAGTGTGTACGTTTGAAAAAGGGAAGGTGGAACTGAAAAGTCACAGTTAGAACATAACTGTAGGTCATAAAAATAGTTTGAGTAAAAACCATATGGTGTCATTTTCATGAGGAGAATATTCTCTGGTTAGATGAAAGAATTTCCAAAATGACTGCCAGCACAATGACCATAAGATGTAAGTTAATTATATCATAATTACTGGGGGGGGATGATTGACTTTGCTTTTACTAATTTGATTTAATTCTTAATTTAATTTTCTGAATGAGAGTCAATTTGAGTGAGAGATGGAAGTTAGTGGCTGGAAATGTTATTGCTGTCAAATTCTATGGTTAAAAGAGGTGGAGGGCCCAAATGTGGGGCTAGGAGTCAGTCAGATGTCATTGCTCAAAACTTGATTAACAAAAATGATAAAAAACTAAGAAAATATGCAGCTGAGATGGGAAAACCAAAGATTTAAACAGAACCAGAACAAGGAACATAGGTAGAGCTGCGAGGAATTGATGGAAGAGAACCAAGGTAACCAGGCAGATTATATGCTAAGGGATGTAATAATAATAGAGAAGCATGTCAGAGGTAAGCAGTGACAGAAAGCAGGTGTAATCAGGGCAGGATTTAAATCAAAATAAATTAACAAAAGAACAGGCTTTACACAACAAAACAGGACACAGAACACACACAAGGCAAAACTCAAATCACAATGACAATAACAAAACTTCACTGGAAAGAAAGTGTGAAAAACATGACAGCACCATTCCCAAAAACCCACAGACAATGGCATTTTGAGGTCGTTTTCACGCACAGTCTGCTTGACTTGCTATGATTCAAGACTCAGTTCTTTTCCATGACACTTAGCCAAACACCCCAAAACTTTTGAACAACGTATTCCCATCCTCACGCTGCATCAAGAATTACTGAAGGAGAAGACAAGACAAACAAGAAGAAAACTTGCTCAAATATTGGTTTGCAAGGAGACTTCTATTCCTGGCACATAAATCGTACTCTACTTCCTGCATTTAGCTCACTTGAGGTGGACTGAGACTTACGTTTGTAGGTGGACCATTGTTCTGATGCAGATCAAAGTTTGGTTGTACAATCTCACCTCTAATAAAACCAGACACTCAGAGGAAACTAACTAAGGTTCATTAAAGAAGGGCTGAGATATATCCCCTGAGGCACCTCGTTAGTGATTTTTCTTTTTTTGAACCATGGCTAGACCTGCTGGAATATTCAGGTATAGAAAATCGATGGACGAATGGATGGATGGATGGATGGATGGATGGATGGATGGATACCTAGATGAATTTAAAAAAAAAAAAAAAATTACTTTCACCTAAATAAAAGGGTACGGATGCCACTCCACTGTAGATGTAAATCTACATGGACATAATTAAAACAACTTTTCAGGGCATGAATGACACTTGAAGCCTTGGGTTAATGCTTCCTTAAAAGAATTATTAAAACAGAAAGTTTCTCTTCCCATCATTGAATTGAAATAATCCTTGTCTAGATCTTCACTCTCACTGCAGATCTGAAGTTATACCCAGACAGATTTTACATCATCAAACCACTAAAGCATGAACTGTGGCTGTGAGAAATGCGGCTGCACTTATTACAAGCGAAAAGTCAACAATGTGCACCCCACTACTGCCCAGGGATGTTTGAACATTGAGTGACTCAACCATCTGCTTCCTCACTAAGTCTTCCTCTCTTGCCTTTTCTCTCTTACACACAAACTGAAAAGCATACACACACCCTTTCTTCAAGACCATTGCTCCTTGGGGAGCATATGCGATGCAGTGATCCAACACTAATTTTACTGCCTCTGCTCAGTATAATCCAATCTGCTCTACAGGGGAAACAAAGTATGGGGTGAAAAAAAGAGAAGAGGACCCACAAACAAACACAGTTCTCTTGTTTTTTTGACAAGTGCATGACTATAATGTCTATAGCAAGCCTAGAAGATTGGATTTAAATTGACCAGGTGGATATGTGCAATCACACTGTCTTCATGCTAATAATCTTCTGGTCTCTGCCCAATTTTTGCATATCGGATACCATACTTTGATAAAGCAAAAACACAATTACTGATTGGAACTGCTCCTCATTGGCACAGCCCTCCAGAGATTTTAGAGTGTAATCATTTTAAAATTCAAGCTGCTCAACTTTCACCAGAGGAGCATGAATATTTCACCCTCCGCAAATGAGGGCTCAGTGCTGAATTCCTTGATGGCAGTGATTATGACACAGTAATTAGTGAGATGGTTACGTGATGATGATAGTCATTATTGTGCCCTCATCAAAGACTGCCAATCACAGCTCATGTTGAGCTAACAAACACAATAAATGAGAAAAAAAGTATCGTAGAAAGCACTGAAACTGTAATAATGAATTTTCATGTAGATATTTTATCCTATGCTGGACTAGCAACCTGTACAGGGTATATCCTGTCTCTCACCCTGTGGCAGCTGGGACAGGCTCCAGCCCCCCCTCAATGACCATGAATTGGATAAAATATGGATGAAATATGGAAAAATGAATGAATGAATGTAAATATATATATGCACGAGACAATATATTGAATTGTTAATTAAAGGATTGTTGTTATCTGTGCATGAATAGCTCTGTCAATTTCTACCTAATATGCAAAATTAACTTGTACACTACCAAGGATAAGAAATTAGTTTAGAAAATCATAATTCCCATTGTAAAGGTTATTTGATTACATTTGCTGTTTTGACTTAAAATGCACAGTGTCTAATAATTACAGAAATCACAAACAAAAACGAGCTGCTGGATGATCTCCAATGTTGTTGTTTGTAGCCTCACATCAGTTGTTGGCGCAGTATTATGACTCCACACTAGGCATGTGGTCTAAACCCTGGATGCAGTGATGGTCTGACTTACAGTGGAAACACTCACCTGAATAGGCTGGACCATTCCCTTCCGAACCGTACCCTCCCGAACCGTACTGCTCAGTGAAAACAGGGCCACAACAGTTATTGAGAAAAGGGATTTGATATCAATAGAAACAGATTTAATGCTATATTACATTTGAATGTCATTGACATTTAGTTTTGTTTCATGCTGCACCTTAAAGGAGGTGAAAAACTGATTGTGGCTGACACCTCAATATATGACTATAAAACCCAAACTTCAAGTTCAGGGCATTTATATTTTCTGTTTGTAATAGGCATTTTCATTCTAATTACATAAAAAATTATAACACTTATATGAAAACTTAAAAAGAGAAATGAGTTGCCTTTGGAAACGTGCAGCAAAATTTGTAAGAGCACATTTCTTCAAGGCCTTAACTGAGTGCCACAAGGCAAAGGTTTAAACCACCCTTTCTTTGTACTCCTCACAAATTTCCATTAAGTGGTTCTGACTCCCGTCCTTTCATTTGCAGACTCCCACATCTCTCTCTTCAACTCCTTTCCCTTGAAAATGTAAGTCATGCAGCAAGCAGATTCCTGAAAAGCAGGGGAGGGAGAAATACCTCTAGGGATTAATAACTAATCCTGGCTTTGGTCTGGGAGGCTCTGGCCTCTGCCTCCTGTCCTTCAAAACACTGGAAGCTCTGTCGACAGGGTCACAGCTAATGGGGGAGGGTTTTAGGGGTTTACTAGGCAGAAGTGATAGGGATGCTTGTTAGCAGGCTGAAGGAGTTTTAGCAGCTGGTTCATGAAGACTGTGTGGGGTTGGATGTGCAAAAATGTGGTCTATTCTCTGCGTGCAGATTGACAAATTATTTGATCATGTATCTTTTGAGACATTCATTTACACAAAGACATAATAAAACTACAAAAGATCAACCTCCTAAACCTTGGAATGAAAAATACGCTATTTTTCCAAAAGATGTTGTTGACTTTGAGAAAAAATGTTTTGTATGGAAAAGCCCTGCGTTAGCGTTTTTCAGATCCCTGATCAGTACATTCACTAAATGATTTTTATAGATGCCTGTTTGAGCCTCTAGGCTAGGAAGCAGACTGAATGCTAAGAGGAGCATTTGTTGTTTACTTCTCAAGTATAGGAATTTTTTTTATGTTTGCCTTAATGTACTTTTCATGCTAAACAAACGTTCATGCTGCAACGTGATTCTCTCATTCACCTGTAAAAAGCCAGCTGATCTGAACCAGTTGATTAAGGCGTTGTTATGGTGACGCCCTTAGCGGAGTTACATAACAGTGATTTAACTTGCAGAACTACGAAAATAATAAATAATAATGCACCCCAGTTGGCATCAGAATTCTCACTGACCAGTGACAACTGGACTAGGGCAAGAGTCTGCACTTTTAATTTCTATCTATCTATCTATCTATCTATCTATCTATCTATCTATCTATCTATCTATCTATCTATCTATCTATCT
>JAOXYM010000001.1:5702857-5713252 GCA_028567055.1 Leptatherina wallacei
TACCTTTTTATACATTGTCTCTGTTAGTTTATGTTACCACCCCTTTTTCACGCCTAGACCCAATAGGGGTCGTAACACCGAGATACTTGAACTCTTCCACTTGGGGCAGGATCTCATTCCCAATTTGGAGAGAACACTCCACCTTTTTCTGGCTGAGGACCATGGTCTCGGATTTGGAGGTGCTGATTCTCATCCCGACCGCTTCACACTCGGATGCGAATCGCTCCACCGAGAGCTGGAGATCGCGGCCTGATGAAGCCAGGACTGCGGGGTCAATTTCATTCATTTTATTCTTTTTACTTTGCTTCAAATCTCCTATTTAAAGGTTTTGTACACCTTGCTGTGATGCCTTTACTGTTTTATGTAACGCACTTTGAGTTGTTCTGTACATTAAATGTGCCATACAAATAATCCTGCCTTTCTCTGGCTTAAACTAAAATTGCTCACTGGACGAACCATGAAAGGAACCATGAACTATGAGGTCCCCCAGATGCACCACTTTTGGCCAATCTGTGCTGTCAGTGACGGGCAGGAACATCTGCAACACTACACCACCTGGGATAAGATAATGCACCACATCTACAACTTTTTAATCCCATCTCCACAACTGGCTTATAATCAACCAACCCTCTCCTCATAGATAGATGCACTGCAGTGTGTGGACATTCATGTAGCCGTATGCTATATATCTGCCTTGCTTTGGTGTTGTTTTATTATTGTTATATTTCTTGTCATCTGCATGGCATCTTTACATTTACGTATGTATACATGCATTCTGTTGTATGCTTTTAACTGGGAGAGTTCATGCCAAGTCATTTAAGTGTTTTATATTATCGTGTAAGTTTAAAATTACATTCCACACCTGATATGTTTCATGTGGTTTCGCGTTTGTGCTTCTTTTTCAATAATTGAGTTGAGTCGCTTGCTGAAGATATTGTTACAAGGGTTGGCATAATAAGCATGTGGCACGTAAAAAAAAAAAATATTCTTCTGTTTTTGTGGTTGTGATTTGTGTTCTTTGCTGATCAATAAATGATCTACCAAAAAAAAAGCACTTTAACTGTGCATTAGGCTAACTGTGCATTATTATATCGTTATTATCGTTATCGTTAATTATATCGTGCATTCTTACTTGTGCAATTTTTCCTTTCAAATAAATGAAGTAAAAGTTGAGTATACAATCTCTTCCAAGAGTCAAAGAAAGCCAACTGATGCAGTTGTCTCCGTTACAATTTTGACACTGTCCCTCTCTGGGTCTGCAGTCCTGTAGAAGTTTAGGTTTTTCCATCTCTTTTATGCACAATAGAGACACAATTGAGCTCAGTTCCCCTGGATCTGGAATGATCCCCATTCACATTGAAATAATTTTTTTTTGCATTCCTTTTTATAATTAATCTTTTCTTTATTAATGCTGTTTTATATCTTTATATGTTCATTTATTTTCTTATCATGGGAATTAGACCATGATAATTATAAGGTTGTATGTATTTTTACCATCCTTAAGGCCCTTTACCCTGTAAGTTTTAAAATCTCCTACTCTTACACACCTGACTCATATTAAATCTCTGTAACAGCTTGTCCTCAGCTTCTGCACCATCCAGCTAATGAGCCAATAATCTCAGCCAGGTGCGTGTTGGCAGGGAAGCATCTATAGCCTGCAAGACGGTGGCTCTCTAGGACCATGTGTGGACAACCCTGGCTTATAGCATTAGGCTTTATAGATTTCTCTGTTAGATATAAGTCTCAAATATGGCTCTAATGGCTGTGAGGCTGATGTGTTTCCCAGATAAATTAATCAAATAATGTGCAGACAGTGAAAGGCTCTAGCAGCAATGATGTATTTTACCGTGTTTCACATGTCCACAGCACATCCTTTGTAGACAAAGAAACAAACATTCCAACACCAGTAATACTATTAATCCATGGAATTTCAAATTGACTTTAAAAAAAAAAAATCTTAGTTAAATAAGATCAGTTTTATTTTCATTATTGCATTTATTTAGGAAGTAGAAGGGTAGTAACATTGCAAATGCTATAAAATACATTTAAAACAAGAGCAAATTCATGTTCCATTGAATGTGCAACTTATCAGCTGAAACGTAGGCGAGAAAAATATGTGTCTGATGCACTAAAGAGATTTTAAAATGATACTTTGGATTCAGGTACTAAAATGCAATGATGATTTAAAAAAGCAGTTAGTGTAGTTGATATAGGCAAGGTGCTGAAGATAAAGTACGACATCTCATTTAGTTACAAAGATATGAGATGAAATATCTCCTGGAATGGAAAACAGAAGTCCTGTTTTCTAGGCCAGTCCATTTTATCTGTATCAAGTTTGCCTTTATTTTAACAATTATTTATTCATTGCTTTGTTATCTTTCGTTGGTCACATGCAAACCAATTTTGGTAGCAACAGCTTAGAATTTTAAAATCACAGTGATACCCATCAGTTGCACCTGCGAGGTGTGGATTGATCCATTAAGTCAGACTGACACCCAAAGGCAAACAGTGCAGACCAAAAAGAGAATGAGATGATGTATCCTTCTGGGAGTCATATTAAAGCAGCATTTGACAAAATTTCATTAGTTAATGTTTTTAGACAGGAAACATCAACGGACGAAACACACATGCAATCAGATTGGGAACATACTGCAATTACAGAGCAGAAGGTTGCTGGAGGGAGAAATGTTTGCATGCAGAGCACTGGCAATACCATTTGAAACCCTCTCCCTCTGCCCACACACATAAGAACACACACACACTAACACACAGACAATATGTTTCTTAGTGCTCTCAACATGACAAAAAACCACAGATGTCTCCTTTGCCCTCATGGTCTTTGTCAAGCTGAGAAACAAATGTTATGAGGGGGCACTGAATCATGAAGGTCATGTGATGCATCACTCAGTTTCCCCGTCACAATGACAGCGTCCCCCCCCAACCCTTCCATCCCCCACCAAGAGTCTGCAACTACAGCAGGAAATATATCAAAAGTAGCCTTTTAGCAGAGATATCCGATGGATGCTCTTGACCCGAATACAACCATTTACAGGCACTGCAGTTGACCACTAAATGAATAAAAGTCAAGGTTGGCATCACATAGAATTGAGTGTTTGTGACTTTTTATAAAATGTCTTGAATATCTTAATCAAAATTACTGATTTTAATTGTTTCCTGCTGTTCACTATGATGATTCCTCTTTAGAAAAAGGAAAAACTTACAAAAGGACAACTGCCCATCTCAAGCTACTACAAGTCAACATTGTGGTGTATTTTAGAGATGCATCCATTTCTGAAGACTCATAACAAAAAATAACTGTAACAATTACAGCTTGCACTGGGTGGGACCCTGGGTGTTAAAGTATGTTGAATTTCATCCTTTGTTTGGCAGCTCAATAAAAAATACTGTTGGTTTGGCAATGTATCCAGAATTTGGGGTTGACACTAAATGATTTTAAGATGACATTGAGAGACATTCTGTACTTTAAAGCAGTTGCTTCCATTAACATATCCATTGGGAGTATCCCCCAGCTCTGCAGTGTGTAATTGCAGCACTACAAGTCAACACCGTGCCATTTTTGAGTCATGAGCAAAAATTTTGTTTATTGTATGAAGATACTTTTCATTTTTTTGGCTTGGTTGTTCATTTTGATGATCTAGAGCATGGGATCACCAACTCCGGACATGTAGTATCCTGCAGGTTTTAGATGTGTCCCTGCTGCAAAACATCTGATTCAAATGAAATGGTTCTCCAGCAGCATGTTGTCAAGTTCTGCACCAGCCTCTTGATGCCCCATTGATGTTGCAGCGAAGCAACATCTAAAACCTGTAGAACACTTGTCCAAAAAGTCCAGAGTTGATGATCTACAGTCTAATTTTGTAGAGCTTGTTATAATGAATCATAGAAACAAGGAAAGTTGACATCTTGTCACCTTGAATTTTGAATAATTGGATTGTTATGCCCCGTATTTTATGAGTCTTTAGCACCAAAGCTGATGTTCTATGCAAAAACAAATACTGTGTTTAAGGAGTATGTGTTTGCCTACGTACTGTAAGGCAAGAAAAAGAACAAAAGCAAATTTTTATTAACAGTATGTGGGTTATTAACTCTTTAAAGTTCACTCTAAGAAGAAAGCAAAAGAAAAATGTGTCTTTGCATTTTTCCTTTTTGTTTGAAAGAAATAATATAAATTAATGTTTTTTGACAAAAGGTTGAGATGACAGTAACAAAAATGAAATGGTGAAAATTTGAAACAGAAATGGGATAACAAACTTTTTTTTTCCGGCATTACATAGCCAAACCCAGTGTTAGAGATAGCTATGGTAGGTGTATTTACACACATTTTTGATAAAATTGATTATAGTCACTGAAAAATTTGTTCTACATAATGGTAGAGCAGGCTGTTCAAGGGTTAAAACACACACAGAATCCATTAAATGAAAACACAGCAACTTTAAAAAGATCATCTGGGAAAACTCTTGTGAAAAGATGTGCAACTTTTTCAAACAGAATCAACTGAACTGAAAGGCAACTATAGAACTTTAGGTTTTAGGTTACAACAACTTCAAAATACCAAACAAACGTTAATTTTCAAACAATAAAGCAATATGAAGGTTAATAAACATATCTGAAATGCTTGAATAAAGTTTAATCTATGACATTATGCCTCAGGCGGAGACTGAAAGGAGAAAAACAAGGCTGTCACCATTATTCAGTTTGTCAAGTTTCATAAATTAAACCATAGGCAGAAAAGTAGAGCTTGAAGAAGCATATATGTTCAGCATGGGGAATATTCATTTTGACCATCAGCAATAAACTAGTTAAAGGAAAACAAGCAGCGAGTAAAAAGATGAATTGGCACAAAATTGATTTCTTTGATTTGCTATGCTTCTTATGTTAGCATGCTGAAAATGTGAAAAAGCTAGAACTGCTCTTAAATTAGAAGGACAGGGAAAAGAAGAACAAACAGCTTTCAGTGTCATGGTTCTTCTCTGTGAAGTACAATTTTCTGCATTATCAGAGATACGGACTGTCAATTTTTTTTAAACAAAAAAGGGGACATTGCAAGATCTTCTGTTCAGCCAGGAGGCCCAGCGTTACATAAAATCACCCTAAGACAGTAATGCCGTGTTGGTTGTTAACCAGCAGATTAATGACGTTTTCTCCCTGGAATGCATTTTCCTCTGCTGATTGTTCAGTGTTTGAATCTTCTTTCAGTAGAGGACTGTTACACGGGGGGAAATGGGAGGAAACAGCAGCTTTTAAGGAATGCAGCTTGTGTAGAAAGTGGGTCATGAAAACACATGGCCCATCCTTCTTTAATTGCACTTTAGCCAAGCCTCTAACCTCAGCATAATTCAGATACAGAGCCCACTTTCATCTGAATTAGTGCAGCTAAAAACTCTCAGATGTTTTGCCTTAATTATAAATCGGCTATCATTTCACACTAACTTTTACCCAAGTTATAATAATACATTTTAAATCAGAAATAATAACGTAAGATTTCTAGATTTTGTATTTCATGCCGATTACCCAGAAGATGACATGTCCAAATCTCAAATACATTTAAATATCTAATCAAATTTATAACACAATAATTATAAATTGTATAATTATGAAAATGTTTCCAATAATTGATGCTCTAATGTGTGGCTCCTTTATGTACGACGTGGGTTACTCACCTTTTTTCTTCAATGACGGCTAACTTCGTTTTTTCTGCTCCACTCTGTTTAATTCATTCTGAAAACCAGTAAATTACATCAAATCCCTTTATCTACAAGGGCATGACCTTACAATATTATCAAGGGAGACCCAACAATTCCCTATGAACTATTGGCAATAGTGGAGAGAAAAAAAACTGTCTCTATTTAAAGGAGGAATCTCTGGCAGAAGTTAACTTGGGTTGGACTGGTTTGGAGGGGAATGTATGGAGAGAAAGAAGAGCATGGAGAAACAACAAACAAAAAAGAGTGGGAAGCATTCGGCTCTGGAGCCAAAGATACCTGCTGGAAGATACACAGAGAAAGAGAACAATGAAGCACACACTGTGGGAGAGAAAAACAAAATGTTAATGGCATGCAGTGGTGGGATGTAAATGTATGAAGAGTGAAAGAGTGGGGGAAAGGTCTCTGAGAAGCCTGCAGAAGCATAACCAAGTGATGTTTCATGGTCCTCTGAGCCGGCAATAACTATAAGCTTCATCAAAAAGGAAAGTTTTTTTAATCTTTAATTCTACACATAATTTTAGAATTAGAGAAGGGGGACTTCTGCTTCCTAAATGCAGATGGGAGCTGGCTCCATAGGAAGGGGGGCTGGTAGCTGAAAACAACCTGGAAGCTCCAGGAACCACAAGTTTGTTTAGTTTGTGTGTGTGTGTGTGAAAGAGTGTGCATGTGTGCTTTGATAAGTGTTGTGATGAATATGAGTGTGTGATTACTTGTGTTTTAAAGATGCAAATACTGTTGTTTTTATTATGTAAAGCACTTTGTGTTGCTGTTTTTTAAGTGTTTTTTAAGATAAAGTTTGATTTGTTTTGATTTGATTAGTGATTGTATGTATATGATTGACTACATTTAGGCATTAGAACATATACATGGATAGGTATAAGAGCTGTATGGTGACACTTAGGAAAAAGTTAGGATTTGCCATTTATAAACAAATGCCATTATTGCAGTTTCTGCAGAGAGCCTGGAGTGTGGATTTGAGTATATTCACAGATTTATAGAACAAAAATGGACGTAGTCAAAACAAAAACATACAAATGTGGGGACATCGTCTTGGGGCCATGCTTACCTTTGAGTGGAGTAAAATTATAGTGTAGTGTAGTTGCTTGAATATAGAATGGAAACTTGACAGCTTTACTTAAAGCATTAAAAACATTAAATTAATCAAAATCACATAAAATACCAGATCCTTTTCTATCATGGTCACATCCAACAGGACTCATGTCTGTGTTAACCACACGGTAACTACCCATGTTTTAGTGCTTCGATCCACTAGGTCCAAAATGAAACAATCAGATCTTCTTTTAGATCCAATTATGGGCAATATTGAACCCCAATAACAAGCTCCAGTTTTGGGAAAATCGTGGAGCTAACATTGTTGTTTGTTTGCAGATCTTAATCAAAGCAATGGTTCTTTTTTTTAAAATCTGAATTCCTCACTTCCGTATCCGTTCTGTTCATCAATTCATTATCTTCTGTAGGATCAAAGCTTCATAAAGAAGATAAATAATAATTTATCAGAGATTCCTTTTAGCTGAACAAAAACATATCCAACTGTATATTTACTCATTCTGCATTTGTACTGCTTGAAATCATTTTGAAAAGTCAAGATTTCAGGACAGTTTCAAATGCATCATTCATTTATGAATGTTAATTTGATAATAATTTTAACACCTGGTTGTTATGTCATTTAAAACATGGGAGAATAAGAGGCAGAATATTTTAGAACTATGCTTGAGCAAATGGGCATTTTACACTCTCTCTCACAAAAATTGGAGTGGTCCTTGATTAGATATTGCAGGATTTTCCCAAATTTATGGTGTACAGATTCCACAATAATTGAAGATTCAAAAAATATCCAAAGCCCACAGTGTTTAACCACAAAGCTAATCCAGTATTTATTTTATTTTATCAACATCTTACAAGTCGACATGTTTAATTTCTCCTTTTTTATTTTGGTTTTCACCATGCTCTCGCTGTCATTAGATGAGCTTCATGCTTGTTTCAGGTTTCTAAATATATCACCTACTACAGCTGTTGCTGTCAGGAATGACCTGAAAACAGCCAAAAATGGAGGTTTGACACGTGGTTTATATGTAACAGGCTTTTCCTGCCAAATCCATCTCTGTGTTTGCCAATAAAGCAACCACGACAAATTGATCTGAGAATGAGAAACTCGGGAGGACAGCTTCTGTGACTGGGGTATTAACGAAGAATGCCACTAAAATTCAGCCTTAATTCCCCCACTGCCCTGTGACATTTCACTATGTGAGCAGTAATTGAAGGGTAGATTTATTTTTGCCTTTTTATTGAGCAAAAAAAAGTGCTTTTGATTTCCTGTGTAGGCATAATGTGCAGGGCATGAGTGACTGCACAGCTCAATAATTCAACTTGCTTTAAAAACAGGAGCAATACATTTTCCCCTCTGACAAATTCTGTAAGAAGCATTATATCTTTAGAACAAAACAATACAAATACACAAATGCTATTTTTTCCCTTCTGTGTTCAGAGATCAGATAATGGTAGATTAATTTTGAAATATAACAAGGTAGAGATGGGTTTAACTTGTCATGTCTGAGTGGAAGTTCAATTAAAAATCCAAAGTAATTAAAAGTTGGACTCGAAATATGAGTCTGACGCAAATCATGTGTGCAAAGGTGTTAATGTTCATGCATCTAAATGTAAAATACACTCTACAGCTTCTGCACACACTGCCACCAGACAGACAATTGTTGCATGTCAAGGACTCAACACGTCTTTTCCACCCAGGGCTATGTAACAGTTCCACTCTAACAAGATGCTCAGGATAGAAGGAGTGAAAGAAAATGCTTGGTTTTGGAGCTAAATGATTTATAGACAGAAGAAAAAAAAGCTGGACATATCAGCTGTTTGTAGGCAAGGACCCGTTAATGTGGCAAAACACTAGTGAATAACATACAAAAAGCAAAAGGGCATTATATTTCATATATTTGCTGCTTGATTCTCAAAAAATAAAATGTAAGAACTCTCATCAATAAAATGGTCAAATAAAGAAGATCAAAAAAGGAAAAGGAAAAACATTTAAGGAGACAAAATGTCAGTGTCCTGTTTATAGTTTGCCCCCACCTCTTGGAGTCATGAACTGCCAATGCAACCATGTTAAATGCTTCACAACCAACAAAAGCATTTACCAAAGTACTAAAATCACACTGGCATTTTGGTTGGGATGGAAATTTAAGCTTTGTCGTGCAAGCAGAAGAAAGGAAATAGCAGCGACAGTTGTTAACGTGGGGATCGATGCGAGCAAAATTGTGTTCAACAATGTTCCAATCAACTTTTGAAATATCAATATTTGCTGTGTTAAAAAATGTCCAATTTTTCAGTCCAGCATGCTGCAAGAATAAAAGGCAGAGATTCAATGAACAGATTTTCTACAAAAAACTCTCCCAGAATAAGAAATAACTGATAAACATTTGGTTCTCTTAAAGGCAGATGTCAATGTTTTTCCAGCATCATCCTGGGAGGACAACTGCATAAAGGAGTGTGAAGGACAAGAATATGTTGTCTCTCAGGCCACCTTAAAGACAAGTTGTGCTACTTTGAAGGTTTTACCCAGGGGTGCAGCTTGCCAACAAACAAACCAGGCAAACGATAGGGCCGAAGGCCAACCAACATTGAATCAAGACAGAGCAGTGACAACGTGGAGAGTTTGCAATGCAGTGGCTGACCACCACAGAACTCCCTAAAAGTGCCAAACCTCCTAAAGGTGCCCAACCCCACCTTTCGCTCTTTCAGCGAGTATTGGTGTATCTTAGGTAAACAAACAGGAGAGAGCAGGTTTATAGAAATGAGAAATTTTCGGTCTGGCAGAGACAAAAGAAATAAAGAATAAATTACCTCTGCATTGGCGAAGGTAACAAAAGGCCAATGAATGCTTATTGGAGGGGTCCCCTGTGAAATTCTGCCTTGGACCCCAGAGACCCTATCGCCTCTGGTTTTACCTAAGTTGGGATGATCTCTAAAAGCTTACACACAGCTTGTTTTGTTATGCTGGTTAGACTAAACATACACACATACAAAATTTATATATTGTTAATAAGACTGTGGTAAAAGCTTATATCATGTGCCATGAGGACATTTCTGTTTGACTCACTGTCTAATGCTATCAAACCATTTCCTAGCTAATCCAGTAGTTCCCACAACCAGAAAAACATGTGCTAAACTGATGTGTTATTTCCTCTGGAACTGTGAAATATTCTGCTCTCTTTGGTTTATTTAAGGTGGCATACATTTGCTTGTGGCAAATGTGCACCTTCTGCACAAGGGCGCTGGTATCCTCTTGGGTGATGCTTTAATGACAGATTGGATCTGGAAATGTTCTTTTACATCACAAAATCCTCTAAAGCGCTGCTTCGCAGAGCATGCTGCTTTTTCGGGCAAAATGAGGACAGCTTTAAATCTGAAAAACATAAATCCAAGGATCTCCTCTGGTGTCAACAGTACAGTACAAGTCTTCAGAAATAAAATAGTATTAGGATATTTCTTTGCACAATTTTTCAAGTACACTTTAAATTCTAATAGAACAATTTTGAGCCAAGTTATTAGGAAAACAAAGGTAACTAGAACTGCAAGCAGTTATACCGGGGTCCAAGCCTTCCCGTGCACCGCGTCCCCTGGCCTCCGCCGCCTCAGC
>JAOXYM010000001.1:5717164-5728926 GCA_028567055.1 Leptatherina wallacei
GTTTACATTGGAAGGAGTCATTAAACAAAACAGCCACACCTCCACCTCGTTTATCTATTCTTGATTTACTAACAAAGGTAAAGCTATATATATATATATGTGTGTGTGTATATTTATATATATGTAATTTATATATATATAATAGAATCTTAAAAAAGGAGTGTCTTACTGACGTTAGGGGTTGTATTAAAAAAATGTATTTTAACACACTAAAACCAAGTCTCTCTTTCTCTCTTTCTCTCTTTCTCTCTTTTCTCTTTCTCTCTTTCTCTCTTTCTCTCTGTCTCTCGTCACCATGGAAACACGGTTTGTTGTCTGTAGCCCGAAAAGAATCCAGGCATTGCCTTAAGCCCCGTTTCCACCAGCGTGTCCGGGTTGTTACGGGACATTTGGATGTTGTAGGTAAACCCTGATCTCTGTTGTGTTCCCACAATTATGCCACAGCTCTTCTTCTTCTTAATGTTATTTGGAAAAAAACATTTGGTGCATTTCTGCCACCAAGTGGTCTGGAGTGTGCACCAGAATGGTTCCAAGAGCCCAAGTGGTCAAAACATTAGTTCCAGTGCTACACTTTCCCAATCTTATGTGCCCCCTATCATGTTGCCACATGCCCCCAGGTGGGCCCACCCCCAGTTTGAAAACCCCTAAACTAAAAACTAATTTATTTGAATATCATGAGGTACAAAGACTGGACTGAAAATAAGTGAAAATGCAGCCAATGTCCAAAGAATGACTTTGAAAGACTTTTGGAAAGCCCGAAGAAGATTAATTCCTTTTACAGCGGGGCTGTAAAAGATGACAAAAGACTGGTTCCTTGGAGGCAAAATATTAAGTAATGAGGGGTGGCTAAAAATTTTTCCACAGTACTATAAATAGGTCAGTTTCATCACTGGAAGATGGGATGATACAACATCTTAATTAGTGACTGAAGAACTTCATGAGGAGGTCATCACTGGGTCCCTGACTGGAATAGAAACACCCTCTGAATGCCCTGGATAACGTAGGAAGAGGGTCGGGTGAAGCGCAACACATATAATCTGTTTGTTTGTGAACACCATCTTTCACTCAAATCTAATCATTCCATGACGTAGATGGTGACGTAGGTTCTCAGGATGCACCTGGATGAACTCCATCAGACTTAAAGAAGACTTTAATAGTTCCAAAAAACTTTAAAAAATGGCCCACAACCTTTATCTCATGGATGACACACACCGGTGTATTCAGGTCAAGGAGTTGGCTGAGAGATTCACTTCCTTTACACAATCTTTGACTGGAGCCCGAGATGAGTACACACTGTAACTGACAGTCCCTCAGCGTCTCTTGTTGCAGATCCAGTTTTCCTTCACAGTTTGCTAAGAGATCCAGTGTGGATAATAATCCTCATATAAGGTGGATGTGTAGAGAGCGCAACTGGCAACAGTACTGTTAGCTTCTTGACACAAGTCTCAGGAGTAGATAGATTTTCCGTCTTTGCCATTCTTGTATGCTATGTTAGAGATTAGGAATCAGAAAAATGTGAAGTGTGGTGGGTGTGGAGTTAACGACATATCTTCCGGCCCTCTGTGTAGCAGTAAAATTGTACGGCAAGCATGCCTGGAATCAACATTTTAAGTGTTATCACACATTTTGTTCAGAGTCTGCAGATCATGCCTCTTTTTGCAATGAGATTTGTGAAGGTGGAATGACCGACGGTCAATGCTCTGATTTTATTTCCTGCTGGATTTGTGGTGCCGAGCACATCCTGGTTCAAGTTGACACGCTTCATTTGGTACTTGGCCAGGAAATGTCACATTGGAAAGTTTGTCTGGAATCCTCTGCTGCCAATCCAGCATCCGGTTTCTACAGTTTTATATCACATATCTGGTCATTCTGGGGGTTGTGAAATATTAAATCATTTCAAGTCCTTAAATATGTCCCTAACTATGGATTGTAAAATGATACAAGCAGCCGAAACATGTGAGGTATGTTACAACGTCATACTAGAACTTGTCTGAATAGAAGAATAAGATTGTACAATTTAAGATAAGAAGACAAAAAGAAAATCTTTGAGCTATGGAGTGTAAAATGTTAGAGGTAGAAGAAAAAACAGCATTAATAGTTATTTTATATAAGCTTTGGGTGCTTCACTATTATTGTAGTTGTGACTAATTACATTTACACATATTAGCATATCTGGTTTTGTAGCAGCATATAAAATACTTTATAAAATTGACTGTGTTTTATTGTCCATGTGAAACAAGATGAAAATCCTTGAGAACTAAAGAGAAAGAAATTAAGCCAAGACAAATTATATGGTCTTATAGCATCAGATTATGTGTTGATGAAGCTAACCACAATTGGTGTTTTACACTGTATCAAGTGTTGTCATTTGGAACAGCCTCAAAGCCTAGGAGGTTGCCGATATCTTGAATAAAATATCAGTCTAAATAATACAAAGCCCTAGTCAGGGGGGATATTGAATGCAAATAAAACAAACGCAGCAGACTTGGCTTGTGCCAGCCTTTTCTCCAGAGCTGACATCGTAGGAATGAACATATGTTGCAAGTCAGAGCTTGAGATCATCTAGGGATGTTCTGTTTTTGAGAAAATTTGATGAGCATGTCTGGCATAAAGCTTTCATGCAAAGGCAAAGATAGTTTTACCGATAATTTCTTTTTATCTCTAATTTTTTCAATAAGGGTTCCTTTTTTCCTTTATGTAAATAAGAAAAAAAAACTGCATCATTCTTTCGAAATCATAGAAAGGAATTTAATATCATAATTAAGTTCTTCCATGAAATGATTTTTTCGACCCACATTGCTATCTTCAAATTCCCCTCTATCATTACACTTGATTTATTACCCCGGCACAGCTAATGTATGTTTGGTAGTGGAGAGTGTGATCAGAATTTATGCTCGAAATCAGGCATATACACATACCACCCAGCTCAGACTACATGTTGGTAACATTGCAGAGCACAAATCTGCAAGTCTTATATCTGTGAATCAAATGACACTGAATATCAAAACTGAGATATTTTCATGTTACATCTATTCCCACATCTCGCAGAGCTTCATTTTTAGCTCATGACTGCTGCTGCTTGTTTGCTTATGTGCATGTGTGCTAATCTCATTTCAGCTTTTCAGGCCAGCCATAGGGAGAATTTGAGAAATGGCAGCAAAGCAAGAGAGCCACAGCTGACCACAGTGACGTAAGCTGCACTGACCAAGCTACACCGAGGCAAGTATGCTTGCTCACACACACACACCCTCTCCCTCACCTATAACCACATTTCCACAGGGGAATTAACCGTCAATGGCTCCTCAGTGTGAGAGAGTGAGGGAAGCAAAGAGAGGGAGTAACCAGTGCTAGTTGCAGCTGCAGCTTCTAGCATTTAAGAGACAGGCTATCATTTCTAGTTTATACCCCTCTTTTCATTTATACATAACCCCAGACATTCCAAAGGATTTAATGCTTTAGTTTATTAAATCTTTAGTTTGGAAAAATAGGTCTGCATGAAAATTTATGCAAGGATGATATTACATGTGATCATATTTCATAGCAACTGCAGGCTTGAAATATTTCAAGAGCATGCTTCGTGCAACATTGAATGTATCCAGCAACAACACACTGACAGATTGCAAATAATTTTGTTTTAAATGTTATAAATTTTTACTTCAAACTGAGGTTTTAAATCAATTGAACCACAAAATTGTATTAGCCAGAGGGATTTTGGTTCTAGTTTGCATAAGGCGTTTCATTTCTTTTTGTACTTCATACTAAAGCCGTTTTGCCCATTAAACCTAACACGGTGTTCTGGATCTCTAACTACATAATGACCTGGTTGCTACGCCGCTGTTGCATTGACCTACTGACAGCCTCAATTAAGCTGCTTGTATCACTTGTAGCAAAGAACAGCTTGCCAACCCCCCACTGTCATTTTACCAGCAATCAAATAAGAGCTGGGTGGACAACCTGTGCAGGAAACTTGAACAAAAAGATCTCATGATTTTCACATGAATAGGTTTGATTGCGCTGCTTAGAATGAAAAAGAGCAGTCACCTGAGCAACAGCTGATACAATCATCCAGGCTGCTGGGATGCAAACTCAAACACAATCACAAATCATTCACAAAGATGATGTGCTGAGGGGACCAGAGCTGATGCATGCTTGTCAGAGCATGGAAATGCACATCCACTCTCCACTTCAGCAACAGTGACACGCGTAAGCGGCACATTTCAAATCATTTGTTCAGTTCAGTAGGCTTTTCACTTCATAGCTTGACTATATCCTGCTAAGTGGCTGAACAGAAAGAGTTATGCATGCTCATGAATTCAAACACACCGAGACAAAAGAAAGATGTGTGGGCAGTGGATTTTCATCTCAGACCTTTTCAAGTTAACATTTTCACTTAATTCCTGCATACTCCCAAAGAATATTCTTCCTTTGCTTTCTTGTAAGAAGCTAGCAGGACGTGTTACTTTCAGCATAGCTTAGTAAACAGTGGGCACAAAGAAGCAAGTGTCTCTCTGCTCTCTCCTGCTGTCACACACGGTCAGATTATTAAGGTCTTATTAGGTAAAGAGAAGAATAAAAAAAGAGGGCGGGTTACATGGAGAGAAAGGGATTTTCTGTAATTTCTTCCAGAGGATTGGAAACCATATGTTCAGCCCTGGGACACAATAAACAACACCAGGGCTAAGCGAGAGCCCAGGGACACAACAACACATGGGAAGCAGGCTGCAGACTGTGTGCGGGGGTCAGGTTCAGCAGTAAGGGCAGCATTAATGTTATCATTCAGCGTCAGAAAAAAGCTGAACCGAGAGCTTCATTTCAGATATCTACATGTTCAGCCAGATATTGCTCTACAGCAAAGCTATTGACAAACTGTCCAGTGATGTTAGTTCCTTTTATTTTACAGTAGGTACAGTGAATGGCATGTAAATGACAGTAAAAATACATTCTAGCTTTGGTTTTCAGGTTCTGATTTTGCTGATGTATTCTCAAATCTATTGAGCCCCATTAAGAAACATTTACTTACATTTCTTATGGACAGATTGAAGACAGACACACTGTTCCACATCAGTTCAGAAGCATTCTCTGCTCAACTTTTGTTTTGTTTGTTGTCATTGTTGCTGTCTTTATTTAAGTGGTTATGACACTTGTGGCATTATGGCAAAAACAAAATGAGAAGATTGATATGATTTGTCTTAGTATAAGAAGAGAATTACACTGAAACAATGATCCCCGCTGACACAAATTTACACCCGTTTCTGGCAGAATAAACTGATTACATCTAATGTGTTATATAGGGAGCTTTAGAAAAGCTGGCAGGTAGACTTTGTAACCGTCAGACAAAATTAGGCATGTTTCTCTAGTTCTGCTGAGCATTGTTTAGCAGCTGATGGTAGTGAAATAAAAAAAATAAAAAAACACATGGACAGCAGTATCATCAGTCTTATCTACTTATTTGCTGACAGAAAGACTGTTTCCCCCGTTATGTCAGTGTACCGCCCAGCTTTGCAGTCTGTTCCAGTCTTTGAATAGCAAATACAAACTATGCTAAACACATTCAGAAAATTCCAAGGTAAAGTGAAAAACAGAGAGTGAGCACTGAAGCACAGGAACAATCCCCTGAGATCTCTGTAAGAAAGAAAGAAAGAAAGAGGTGGATGATGGAGAAAGCATGGGCAGAGAGAAAGAGGGAGTTTGCCTCCAGTCTCGGCACAGAGGAGGATCAAAGGTTTGTGCTCTGCATCTCAATGGACATCCGGTCACCAATACTGATGAGCTCGTGTGTGTGATACTCCATTCACAAGGTGTATATCTTACAGGGGAAACAAGAAGTCTTTGTGTGTAAATAACTGGGCGTCTTGTTGTGCATCATAGAAATGCAAATTTAGGTCACTTTAAGGTGAATTTACAAAAACAAAAAGGAAAAAAAACATATATAAGTTGACAATTTATTATTGAGCACTTGGATTTCTTAATTATGTACATTAATTACCTTAATAACCTTAATTACCTTTACCTTTAAAACATTTGACAACATCGACTGTCAAAGTGGTATCATGGTCATAATCTAAAAGTGTGTTTTATATTTTGCCTTTATTGTGTAAAAAAAGTGATTTCCGGAAAAAAAACTGAGAATAATAATTTCATTTTCTTAAATAACCAGCCTTGTTTTTGCATTCAGTGCATTTAGATCTGACTTGGAATACAGCAGTCACATCATAATTAATACGTTGTGTTTACTTTGCATTTTATGGGCCCAGCTGCACTTCGTGTGCACTCTCCTCAGCCTTTGTGCTATGTAATTGTATCAGTTTTCTTTCTTAGCTGACTTTGCAAATTGTTGAACTTCTTCTTTTGTTACTCTCCGTCTAACATTTGACATTTGCGGCAGAATTATGGAAACGGGAAGAAACCATATCATGAGACTGTCTGTACATGCTCCTTTGTGAATGTTGACAATGTCTAAATATGGTAATACAAAGTGGTTGGTCACTGTATAAAAATCCTGCCTGAGAATGGCTCGAAGGAGAACTGATTTCACATAACTCTGTCTATCCTCCTATGCAAATATCATTAAAACTATCCTTGTGCTTCAGAATTATGACTCTTGAATCTGCAGAATTTCTATAACGTAGTTCAAACAGACATTCATTTTAAGCTGCTACATCAACAGAGGGAGATTCAGAATTGCAATATGAAGCATGAAATGATCGCTGTATGGTGCACAACTGAGGAGGCAGTTTGCCAAAGTAGCCACTGCCTAAACAAGAAAACATGACTTCAAATGCAAACCAACTGGGGGGAACAAAACACAGCTGTTTGTGTTAGTTGGGAATATTTAATCCATATTTACTTTTGCAGCAATAATGGTCAAAGAATCCATCGGTAGGAAACAGCTTGTATTCATATTAATAATTGTGAGTTAATTCTGTTATTTTGTGCTTTCCAGTGGGAATGTTGTGCACTAGACTGGAAAATCAAATGCCTGTTTCTCTTCAGAAATTAATAAAAGGAGGAATAATTTGTCCTAAGCTTTGGAAACTGCCCAGCGTTTTCAGTGTTATCTCAAGGATCTGGAAGAAAGACTGACACATTCATTTATGCAGCTGTGGTGCGCTGCATTCAGCCCTGAGCTTCTACCCTTAACACTGCTTGGCTGAAACAGTGCATCAGCACGACTAATGATCAAAGGATTTGTCCCAGATTATGACCAACCATTAGTGTAATACTCTTTGTATTTGATCTGATGTAGATATACAGTACTTTGGAAATGTGGTTGTGTTGCAGAGTGTATACACTTATAAGCCATCCACATATCCTGGGTAAAAAAGAAGGAAAAAAATGGGAATCTGCAGTGCAACCGGTTCTACAAAGACATATCTTCTTCAGTTATGAATCTTTTACCATGAGATAAACAGAGATGCAACGTGGACTGTAAGAATAGCTGAGCTTCTTTGAGTGAAAATGCATAGGGTCTTTTTTGCTCTGATGTGTTTTCTGTTTTTATTCACTCCCTGCTTATTAGGTAACATAAAACATGAAAAGCCTCAACTTTTTAGTTGATGGCTCTATTCTATAAATAGGAAACCTTGTCATAAATAATTAAATCACGGGCAGAAAATGGTTGTATAAATTAATGCCCACAGTAAAAATGGTAAAGATTGTAAAAAATTATCTTCAAAAACATGAATTGTGTGATGAAGCGTTACCTCTCATTACTGTACGTTTGTCTTTCACAGATGGTTGTAAATCCTCTGATGAAACACTCGTGACCTCCAATGGGAGTCTGTCCCTTTCACTTGAGAGCCTATTAATTGTCTGCAATTATCCTTTGCAAGCATAGCATCTGTCAGAAGTATCGCTCCTCTTCCCACATGGATAAAAATGCCATATTGGTAAAAGGTTGACTGCGACATTCACTATTTATTGCACAATAGAGCTTGTACAGTCAAAACTTGCCATTACAGGTCTTAAAAACTGTGTTCGCCTCATGGACCAGCCTCCTGTTCCCACGTTTTAACGGGCAAACATTTTAATTCGCTGAAACAACATTTTGCATACAGGAAACGAATGAAGGCAGTGCCCTTGAATTTATTCTGTTCATGGAAAATAATAATCAATGTGACATTTGTAAACTAGCTTGTTTGATTACTTGATTACTTATGTTTTATATGTGCTGTTCTGTATCACTGAGGACTCATCCATAGCTCCCTTGGTGCATTCAACATCTTTAAAGTTTAGTGCAAATTTCAAGAAACAAAATCACAGAAATGAGACAAACTAAGGAACTCATAAGGCAACAATTATAAATATATAAAAAATAGTCATTAGAGAACTATGTTCATTACAAAAAAGGTACAAAGTTTTTTTCCTGTACCAGTGAGAAGGACATGTTTTTCAGTTCCTCGACTGATTTCACAGCCTTGTATCCCAGCTGATGAAGTACTTTTTGACACATTGTTTGAGTGGATTCTACGATGTCATAGGACAGTTTTAAACGCCAACTCTCCGCATTAGCTGCTGAGTCCCTCACTGTTCCAAACTTGTGTTTTGCCGAGGGCTCATTGCTGCCTCGAGTGTTTGCACGTATCCAGTGTTTCACATTTTTATCCATAGGCAGCCCCAGAAAGTCATAGATCTCCTGTGTCTTGAGAAGTGGATTTCTAGCCAAATCCTCATATCGAACCAACATGTATTTCCCTTTCAACCAGTGGGGATGACTGAGTCCAGTTGAAACAGAGCCAAAAAAGTCCTCACAGATAACTGTAAGCTGATTCATGTCTAGATTATAGGGCCGTCTCCCTGTGGCCCTCCAAATGCGCCACAGACGATATGGGTCCCTGAATGTCTCAATCCGTGATGACAGGATACCCCGTGGGTCTCTGACCAGTTGAATCACTTTAATGTTCAGCCGTGGGTCTTCAACCAGAGCCCGTAGGTCTCCAATCTCCGGCACCCGGACAACTTTGATTGCAACATGCCTTTTTTCGCGACATGCCTCCGTTGCTAAGGTCATGTTTAGAGTCGCACATTTCCTTACACAGTCTCCTTCCTCTACATTAGCATCAACGGGACCGAAGGCATCACATACAGGCTGCTGGTACAATGCTCGGCTGGCACCACGACGGAATAGCTTGTCCGTGGTATGATTTGTGGGTGTTGGTTTGATGTAGTTCTCTAGGAAATAGAGGTCGCAGCCATACAAGCTACGTAGAAGGTCTCGACTGGCACCTAATGTCACACGACGGTCTGCAGGATTGCGGTTGTGTGACTGACGTGGAACCAGTGTGGCATAAACATGATAAAGAGGCTCAAATAGGTAGAATATCTCCTGGTGCTGGTTCAGCAGTTGCCCGACAAAGGAAGAGCCACTGCGTGTAGTGGCTAAAACCAATATGTGCAGTTTACGGGTGGCATTGATGGAAAAATAAGGATAGTCATCGCACCCTCCCCCACCTACTGTTCCCCGCTCAAAGGGAGGGTCTGTTTCCTGGGCCCCCAAACCACAGTTCTGGGGGCTTGGCAGCGGGCACAGCTGGAAAGGTTTGGAGGTGAGTGTCCGAATGGCTGTGTACTGGATGGCAATGGAGGCCAAGGCCAGCAGAATCACTGACTTCCAGGAACATTGCATGGCTGAACCACTTCATCTAGACTCAGCCATCTATGCCAGGTCCTCCCTGTGAATAAAGAGAATTGTGTCTTTATTCTAACAATTTAATTAAGTTTAACTTGTTTAAAAAAACAACAACAACAACAAAAAACCACAATGACAAATGCCTTCAACTGTCTCATACTGTAAATTCATGTTGGTGATTACACATAAAGATGGTCCGGAACTTAAAATGTGGAAGATGCAGAATATTACAGTCCGATCTAATTCAAGTGCAGCAATTTAGAAAGAGAGGTAGCATGGATTGTGGCCGATTTTAGATTTAAGGATGAGTCATCAGTGATTAAAATAAGCTTTTTTATTTGTGATTCTAAGGCCCACATAATATATTTTCTATTGGTTCTGCTTATATTGAAGCAAGGTTAAACATTATGTAAATACTGAACATGGAAACAAAATAAGCAGTCCTTAATAAAGAAATGATGCAGCCATGAGACAGAGTCATGTCTTAATCATTCAATTTATCTCCCATTTCTCCTGCCAGTGCTGCAGTGTAATTTCTACAAATTAAAAAGATTTAAAAAAAAAAAGTTCTGGGCCCCTGCTTTGGTTTCTATCCATCAGCTGAAACTGCCTGCCAAAACACATCAGCATCAGTGCCAAGATAATACTGGAGTACATACAGTATTTAAATATAGTAAAAAGAGAAAAAAAAAGTAGCTATAACCTAGAAATTTAAAACAATTGTGGTTATATAATTACCCTGGATGGGTTAAAAAAATAATTACGTGGCACAGAATTCTTGAAGTACTGCAGCACACTTCCACTGTGCATCCATTCTGGCTCTCTGCCTGTTCCATAAAGTCAGAATCTAAATTGAGGACCTTATTTAACTTGACTGGAGAGTGTAAGCATTGTGGTTTTGCATTGCCACTTGTTCATTGTAGGGATGGGGGGGGGGTTCTGACCGGCAAGGTAAACAATGTACTTTCAAGCTTCATTGCCAATGTCATGTCAAGGGGAGGTGGTACTGTAAGTGAAAAATAATAAAGTAACAAAGTGATTTGTCAAATTTCGGAATTTCAAACAATGCCTACAATGCTAGACTGAGGAGTCCACACTAGGAACTTTAATTATGTAAGTAAAATCCCCGCTTTAGAAGCCAGACATTGGACTTGAAACACCCCCCTCCAAAAAAGGGGAAGTGATATATCAGACTATCTGTCCATAATGGAGAAAAAGGCTGTTCAAATTCCCTGCATGAAAAAAACAAAAACAAAAAACAGACTGCTTCCATAAACAAACAAACAAAAAACTAATTGAAATGTTCTCATCTGTCCGGAATGAGAGAGGAACCTTCTGTTTTTGAACAGAGGATGACAATAACGGTTTGTTTAATACTCTCACAATACAAAACACGACTTATATGACTGTCTACGACACAGAGAACGTCTCTTCTTTCTCAGAAACAATTGGGGGGGAAAGGGCCCACTTTACTGCGGTGGGAACAGGTTAGGATGGCAGAGCTTTTTTCTGCGATGCAGGCATCCTTACCAATGCAGCGATAACAATATAGCACATATGAACGCATCCTATCCTGCTGCAAGTAGCGACTGAAAAACAGAACCATATAAACTAAAGCTCACAGTAATCCAACAATTTCATACAAATCACAGAGATATAATAGTATAACATAACGTTATACCGTATTGGTAGTAGTTGTCTTCTCATGATGCGCTGTACAGTACGTCCATGAATCGCGACTGGTTCCCTTAAAGTCCTAAAACGTTTCCCCACCGCGCGCTGCTTCCCTGTTAGAAGAGAATAAACGCGCCTGGCAGAAAGCTGTATTCCATCTAACGCCGGCGCGAGGCGGTCAAGTTCAACGACTGGCCTCAGACATGCAGAAAGAAAAAAAAAGAGGGGAAAAGTGATGGAGAGACGCCGGAGCAGGCTGTGTTTATTATAAAGCAGCGAGGCGCTGGGACTGACCGGGGAAAAAACGGCAGCCAGGCTTTCTCTTGACTGATGCGCAGAGGCTGAGTGCAGTGTGTGTGAGGTAGGCAACACAAGGACCGACTGTCTGGACCACCCCCCACCCCCCCCCCCTTCCCCCTGCCCGCCCCTCTCTCTCTCTCTCTCTCTCTCTCTCTCTCCC
>JAOXYM010000001.1:5736278-5747755 GCA_028567055.1 Leptatherina wallacei
ACCCTCCAGAAAAAGTCGGAAAATACCTGCTGGCTTGTGGTGAGCACTTTGAACCGGACTGTTGTTTTTTTTTTTTTAAACAGTTTTTTAACAGTTTACTTAAAACTTTGACAACAGTACAATTTTCTCCAGAGTATGAAAAATAAAATGAATTAAAATAAAATTCCTTAAATCAAGTGAGAGAATGAGAAAGGTAAAAAAAAAAAACTGTGCAGCTCTACTCCATGCTTGCCTCACTGTCTGCCTGTGCAGTAACGACCGTTGCCCCACACTCCTTACATGACAAAAAGCAATCTAATATGCAAATTATCTACAGTCACAGTTTTCCCTCTGAAGCAACAAAAAATTGCTACATAAAATGAAATAAAGCATTTTAAAGTCTTGTTCGTATTTTTAGATCAAATCAAATAGCACACATATTTTTAATGTACTGAAAACAAACAAGAAATCTTTATCTGAATAACTTAATCTATTAATTAACAAAAAATTGTATTTAGGCTCCTACACCTACATAGTAAAAAAAGGACAAAATAAACAAAAAATGACCAAGAGCTTTTCATGGTTAGTGTTAGTTATGTAACCAAAGAAAAAAGATATTGACTAAACTGATGCACTAACATTATAATAACAGCATCTTGATACAACATTACAGCATCTTTCATGTATCTGTGTCTCTTTTCAACATTAGTAGTAGAACATCTTTATATAATTTATCTCTGTTACAAACTTGGGAGAATAACTTGTGTTACTGAGAATAGGGATTGTGACAGCAGCCAATTCAATATCACTGAGCGGTGCGCAGACAATTGCTCACAACACTAATATAAAGATACAGATGCTCACAAATTGTTTTACAAACTTTATTTTTCAAAAAGGAAAAAAAAATCAACTGAACCTTCTGTTGCATGTTGCATAATACATATCACATTGCCCTAAGCATGTGGGAGGGATCGCAACACTTCAAAATATTCTGCCCAGAAACAAAACATGTTAAAAAAACTGACGTCAGCATTCATTTTGATCATTTGCCATGTTTCCCTTGACTAGGAATAAAAGAAAAGAAATAAAAGTGTAAATGTACCAGCTTTTAGCATTTTAAAAGTTTTGTATCCACTATATGGGACAATAAGGGAAGTTTGGTGGGCAGAGGGCTAAATAGGGTAAGCTTATGTTTACTTTTATAACTACTATTACAAATGTTTGGGGTTGTTTTTGTATTTTCTTTACTATTTCACTGTATTTTACTATTATGTGCATATTTGCTTTGTATTTTCTATCTGTAATGTATTTCTGTGTTTTAGGGACTTCAGATGGAAATTAGCTCAGAGCTAAAATATGAATGAAATGAAATATACTTTATGTATCCCTCTTAGAGGGAAATTATTGTTGTAGCAGGGTATTCTTCTTTTTTTTGGTACAAAATATGGAACAAAGCATATTTTCCTCTGGGATCAATACTGCTGTACATGCTCCCTGTTCAATAAACTAAATAAACTAAACATCTCCCTGACAAATGAAATGGTGATCTTAAAGATAATCATGATAATGAGACTATCAATTACTGCTCAACGGCCATGTTTACATGAGAGTTTTAATTCCCCTTTAATTCAAAATAAAAGTTAAATCTGCTTTAAAGAGATGAAAAATGACCATGAAAACACCTAATTCTGAATGAAAACGACAATTCTAATAAAACTTTATGCTGAAGTAAGTGACTGGTTTATTCCCATTTTAAATATGAATTGACTAATTCTTCTATCATGTAAATGTTCGTTCCGTTTTAAGTTAATTTAAGTACGCTTTAAGTAGTTCTGACATGCTCAATCCCTCGTCCTGTCCTGACGCACATATTCCGCGTTTGCCACCCGAATCAAGCGTTGGATTCGACTATTTAAGTGAAAGTGAAGTAGTTTGCTAGAGTCCAGCTGCTGCTTCAAAACTAGAATCATAATCAAGCAAAAATGGTTCTTCCTATGTGGTTTTCCATGTTCTAGCTGAAAAGAAAAGAAGCAGGAGGTGGGGTTTGTTCCACCCTCTGTCCCATCAGAACCCTTCCCAAACCCCAGATCTAAAGCGTAATTGAGTAAAGGCGAATAAACGTGTTTTCCATGTAAACATCAATTCGGAATTACTATTTCTATGTCTCCGCATTGAGAGGAGCCAGATGAGGTGGCTCGGGCATCTGGTCAGGATGTCTCCTGGACACCACCCTGGCGAGATATTCCGGGCATGTCCCACTGGGAGGAGACCTCGGGGTAGGCCAGGACACGCTGGAGGGATTATATCTCTTGGCTGACCTGGGAGCGCCTCGGGATCCCCCTGGATGAGCTGGCTGATGTGGCCGGGGAGAGGGAAGTCTGGGCTCCGCTGGGAAGTCTGCTTATCCGGACCCCGGATAAGCGGAAGAGGACGGTACGGTACAGTATTTCCATGTAAACCCGAAGAAAAATACTTTAATTCTGAATTATTTAATTCTGAATAATTAATTCTGAATTAAAAACCACAAGACTGTATATTGCTATGCGGTAAATCCTGTCATATACCAGAACTGTTCAAAAGTATTCAACACATTGAGTATACAGGACTGCTATAATGACTCAGTAGGTGCTTTTATTCTGAGCAACTCATCTATAAAGGGACCAAAGCATTGTGATGTTGTCATGGCAAAATTAAAAAAAATAGGTGTGAAATGTGATGAATTAAGCGTGAAATGGCCTGTGATAGGTAAGACAAACCGAAGGAGTATTTTTCTATGCAAGTATAGATTATAAAACGATTTGTGAGCATTTGTCTCTTTTTCTTTTAGTCTTGTGAGCAATTGTCATGGAATGTTACTGAACACAGAATTTTTAGGACACATGGCAGTGATAGGTTGTGTATTGATATTGATGGTTATAGTTGTTGCAGGGATGCATTCTAACGAAAAAACAAACAGAACAACAACAAACAAAGAAACAGTACTTTGGTTGAGCTAGATGAGTGATTTTTTAAATTCACTTAAAGTACGGCTGGCAGAGTTGGGACCCAGCAGATGGGAACAGACTGGGCAAAGACAAATCTGCGCTCTGATTCTGAAACAACATTTGCTTCACTTCTACTAATCAGACTTAACATATCTTTAATCTCTTATGGAATTTGTGACTAAATTGGCATCTGTTCTTTTCAGCAGAATTTCTCAGAAAAGACTTTACATGGATTCCCATCACATTAAACTGGACCATTTCATCCATACTAAATGCTTCTCTATGTGGCAAAAACAATATGGACAGTTATAAAAACATTTTAAACAACTAATACCAGTGAGTGGACAATTTACCAATATTTTAGTAAATCTAAGTTCTGAAATCTCAAGTAAATATTGACAAGGTTATTTATATAGCAGATTTCCAACAGATCATGCTGCTCAAAGTGCTTTTCAAGTTAGAACACACCTAAAATAAAAAAGTGCATAAGAGATTAATAAAAATAAAACAATACAATGAGACAATTAATTTTTTTTTTAAAACAACAACAAAACACTTAAAAACTAAATGTTCAGGTCAACTTATTATAAAAGCCAGTTAATAAAAATGCATCTTCAAGAGAGATTAAAACAGTTCCAGCGATTGTGCATATCTGATAATAAGAGGGAGATTGTTCCAGAGTCTGGGATCTGCCACAGAAATAGCTCTGTCACCTCCAGATCTAAGTTTTGTCCTTGGAATGGATAAAATCAGCTGGGAGCAAGATCTCATGAATCTTGCTGGAACATGAATAAATAGGAGCTCAGATAGGCAGTGGCTCAGGTGGTAGAGCAGGTTGTCCAATGGCCGCAATGTTGGCAGTTTGAATCCTGCTCCCCCAGTCAACCGCGTTGTGTCCTTGGGCCAGGCACTTAACCCTCCTTGCCTCCAGTATGGGCATCACTGGTATACTCAGATGTAAGTCACTTTGGATAGAAGTGTCTGCTAAATAACTGTAGAATAGAAGGTAAGAAGGAGCTTGGCCATTTAGAGCTTTAAAAACAAAAAGTTAGATTTTGAATTCCTGAAAGAAATAGGAAGCCAATGTAAAGATGCCAAGACTGGTTTTATGTGTTCCCTCCGTTTCATTCAGCAGACGAGCAGCTGTGTCCTGGACCAGCTGGAGATGATGGACCTAGGACTGATTCAAGCTTAAGTACAGGGAGTTGCAGTTCTTTTAGTTGTTACACTCATGAAGATTCTTTCTTTTTTTTTGTGAAAGCGAAGCAAGCACCATTGTTTCTTTATCATTATGTTTTCTTTATTTTTTAAACTAATTAATCATTTGTGGAAGCCGTGCTATTATCCCAGGTCTTGAACTTACCCTGGGCCAGAGAAGGTCAGGCTTCCAGGACAAGTTACCATAGTGATACACACCGTTAAGAGTGATTTATACCAGGAATACCAATAAGTAAAAGGGTTCTAAACATTATTCCAAGTAAAGTTTATGGTATGAGTCCACAGCATGACAATAAGTACAATAGTAGTTGCAAACAATGTTGGTGTCTCTCCGAGCAATTTAAATGATTTAACAGGAAAAATGTTAAAAAGGAAATCCAATTAAAAATATTCTTGCATCATTTCTGCAGTCTTGTTGAAATGCTAGGTTTCACACTGTTTTCTTATTCAGATTCTTGAGAGTAAGAATAAAAAAGAGCCAGATTGTGCACCTTGCTGATGCCCTGAATGCTGCTTCTAGCTACCTCTGAACATTACAACAGGCCAAAAAGTACACATAAAAAGCATCAGTTACCTGAGACACCCTTCCAAAATGTCTTTTCATGGAAGTTCTTTTTGCTTTCAAATCAAATCAAACTTTATTCATAAAGTCTCATACAAAAGCAGCACAAAGGGCTTTACATGACAAAAACAATTTTTGAATACAGAATATAGGGCTGCAGAGTGCATGGCCCCACCAACCACCCCGGCCGGGGCAGTCTCCACAGCAACAACCCTGTAGACTGAGTAGGCATAGCCCCAGTGTGGAGGATCCCCATGAGTAAAACACTAAAGTAAAAATTTTGGCAAAATGGTCTCTCTCTTATCTTTAGGACTGAGAATTATCTTTGATCTCTTCTTTTGTGATTGCCAGATGTTAAATAGATGTAGTCTCATAAATGACACTGAATGAAGTTAACGGTCAGTGGAAGAGTCTCCAGTAGCAACTCCCTCTGTCAAAATAAATTGTTAAGGAGCAGGTACAGCTGGATGGTGCACCACATGCTTGAGACAATGTTGTTTGCAGATTGTCCAAACAGCAAGTGGATGCTCACGTGGAAGCAAGCCAAGTTTGTGCCTCTCAAAGCCCAGAGTTGAACCCGAAGTTACCTCTTTAATCCATTAATCCTGCTTTATAGTAAATGCCCTCAAGTTCAAGAAACCTTGCACTGAATTTCTGGTTTGATCATTCATTAAATGTGCCATTGGGAAATAAAAGGTATCATAAGTTAACAAAACTTGATTTTAGTAAAAAAAAAAAAAATAATTTTTGTAGGAGAAAGCTTTCCACTGAAATATATTTCATCTATTTTTATTTCATAGGCATATTATCATAGACAACAGCTCTCCATATGCAACAAAATGCTTTTGTTTTGCAAATGTTAAGAGTACATGGCAGGGAATGACATCTACAACATTCTTTTTATCTTTATTGTACAGCGACAATGCAAACAATATTCATGATCAAAAGATTATCTTCACCTTTTTTTGTGACCTTGAGAGGGAAATCATGGGTCATTAAGATGTCAACCATGTGTTTCAATGTTATATTATGTTAACAATGACACTGTGTTTGATTTGGGGGGAGAAATAGCTCTGTATTGGTATTTACTGTTGCTGTAAATACACAGATTAGTTTATATTTAGTAAAATATTAGTAAAAAGTAAAATATTTACCTTACAGAATTTGAATTAGCTCATTGAGAGCCCATATGGAAGAGGAGCGAAATGGGTGCTTGGACCCATACAATCTTTATTAATGTTATCACATCACTAAGTAATCATTTAGAAAGTTGCAATGTCTTCTTTACATCTGAGGTACAGCCTTAATAAAGTTCTCTTTCAGTCATTCAACTCAATGTAGCCACATGTTTCAGTTAATTAAAGACGCACTCCTTAACTTTTCAACCCTAAAACTCTGTATTCCTGACTAATTTTAATGGCACAGTGATATCTATTATGTTTATTTCTGGACCGTCGCAGTGTATCAAGGCTGGGAAACTGCACCATATCACTTTTTTATCCGGCAAGCTGCTTGATGTTGCAGCTGAGTTTTGCATGCACCACACGCTAGCAAGCAGATATAAACACACCAGCCATTTTGAATGCGCAACCATGGCTGATTCGGCTGATTTCAAGAAACGCAAGAAAATGTTATCAGAAGAAGAAAGGAAAAGACAGAGAGCCAAATACAGGTCAAGAGATAAGACATGATTCAAGATAAGACTGTCTTTTACACGCTGGAAAGAGAAAAGAATACAGGTAGGATGCAAGATAGATGCCGAATTAACTGTAGAAAGGGGGTTCGTCAATGAGAAAATTACAAAAGTTCTGATGTGCGTTGTTAAATCTTTCAGATTAGTTTTTTCATTGTTTGAAACTGATTTTTTTTTTAATCATTACATGTTTTAGATTGTAAATCAAATAAATTGTTGCTTTGAATCAAAAAGTTCAGTTTGATATGTGCTAAACTTAGTATCCCACAGAACCATGTCTAGTCCTGTGGGATACTTTTTCTTAAAAGAAGGAAATGGGTTTTGGGATACTGTTTGCTATTCAGCACAAAAAAGTGACCCACCACTGAATATGTAAGTGGTCTGGAAAATCTTCCATCTCCAACAGCAATGGTTACAGCTTTATGAGCTTCACACTACTTGAAATTCTAACTACACACTGTTCCCTCAGGATGTGCTTTGTGCTGTGTAAACCCAAAGAGGGTCTGCTGTCATTCTGCTGTACTGGCTTTTTTGTCAAATGTCTTTTCAATCAAATAAGCACCACATATCCTGTCTCTATGCATCCATATGTATGGGGGCCCAAGACTGATGGAAAATTTCAAAAATAACAATATGACATTTGAGATAAAAGGTCACAATCGGCTGCAACAAAAATCTTCAACCAATTTAATTACTGGAGCATATTTTGAAGTGTCTGAACCCCAAGAGGAATGATTTGTCCTCTGAAGGTTATCAGAACAAAGCAAGTTCAGTTTCAAAGATTTTTACATGACATGAAGATGTTGATTCTATAAAAGCAATTGCTATGTTTCATGGCTAATAATGATGCCACCCTGTGTACTACTCATCATTTGTCAACTAAGGCTTGCTGGACAAATCACTTTTTCTGAAAACTATAAAATGTACCCCCCAGCAGCTACAGTATCCTTGCCGTTTTAGAAAAACAGGCACCAAAGTATTATGTTTATATTGTTATTGAAAATATAAATGAATGTGGAAACTAATCTTTGAGATCATGATGGTTTTCCTTAAATCACTCTATAATGGCCCAATATCTTTTATTGGGTTTTATCAATGTGAACCCGAGCACACTGAATAATGAAGAAATCACTGGAAACACACTACACCCCTTTCACACTTGCTCTGAAAATCAGTAATAGTGCGGACTTTGTCTTTTATACAATTTGCATTCAGACAACTGTTCAGCTCTTTTACCGGAGCTGTAGTGGACATTTATCAACTAGCCCCCATGTCATGAGAACGGAAATGTTGTTGCACGTTTTCACTGAATGCACAAGAAATGTTCCAAACAAGTCGCAACACAAAGACGTCCTATTCGACAACCGACTTATCCGGAACATTTCCCGATGCCTGAACGTAGCCGGGACGTAAAAAGTTCATGAGCAAGCGATATGTTTGAAAAGATAACTCTGGTAAAAGAGCGGATGGACTGTACTGCAAATATTCCGCAATGCGAGTCTGAAAGCGGCTTTAAAGATGAGGACAATCTGGTGGATGAAGATAACAGAGTCAACCAAAATATGTATTTGTTTAGAACCTGCTGGCCAATAATACACACTCAGAGACGTTTGCTGCAAAGACCTCCATTTTCTGTTAGCGACAGATCACAATAAGCTTCAGGATTAAATGTTTTATAATACAGATTAAAGTAGTAACTTACACATTATATTATGATATAAAATTAATATTGGAAATCACACAAACAGGTTGATTACGTTTAATTGTGTCAACAGATATGTCAAAGTTTTCATATGCCCGTATGCACGCGAAAGCTTTGAGGCAGTTTTTTCCAGCTGCTTACCTGCGTACAGTGTTGGGTAGTAACGCGTTACTAGTGACGCCGTTCCTTTTTTCAGTAACTAATACTCTACTGCGTTACTCATTGAATAAAGTAACTCAGTTACCGTTACTCTGTGGTGCGTTAGTTTGTTACTAGCTACATTAATGTTGACCAGCAGCTGCAGCTTCTTCCCGTTTACAACAGTGATACATTGCGGCCGTCGGGTAACCTCCACCTGTTTGGGCTTGTTTTTCTGGAAAGTTGCCAATATCGTCAGTCGCGGGTTTTGGCGGGTTCAGCTTGTTTTATCAAGTGTAGTTGCGTATTCAGACTTCCTCTGCTCCCTCTGTGAAGCCTGATTCTCTCACAGCTGTCCACTGGAAGCAGAACGGGAAACATGAACGCAACAGTCCTTTTTTCTTTCTCCCAGGAAAAGTCTCTCCACAGCCCCGTTTCCTTGGTTACCAAGGTTACCGCGTCTGAACCGGCTCGCCCGCACCGACCCACCCACACGCTCAAAACTTCACTTGACAGAGAGACAGTGACAATAAATAAATAATAAATAAATAAGAAAATATTTAAAATGAAAATATTTAATGAGTAGGAGAAACTGCATCAGTACACATTGTGAGCCTTGCATGTCTGGCAGGACGCAGGGGGGCCCAGGCAGGGATTGAGCCCACAACCTCCCGGGTGAGAGTCATGTGCGCTGATCAGTCAGCCAAAGGGATATCCCAGTGGCCAAGTAACCAGGGCACATTATCAATCGGAGGCATAGTGACAGGACCCACACTGTCACACATGCAACATGATGCTTCATCCCCAAAGCATTGTTATTTTATTTATTTATTCATTTATTTTCAAATCATTTGGCCTGACTTAAATAAATAAGTGTTGAAAAATGACTCCATGGTTGAGGTTATATTTCCTACCACAATGAATGCAATTATGAGGATATTAATTGGAGCATTTTTCAGAATATCATTTTAAAAAGTAATTAAATAGTTACTTTTTATAGTAATGCATTACTTTTTGGTATAATTAATCAACAAAGTAACTGAGTTACTTTTTTAATGAAGTAATTAGTAACTAACTAGTTACATTTTTTCAGTAACTAGCACAATGCCTGCGTAAATATTGTATCACTCAGAAAACAACGAAGACTCACATTGCTGTTTTTTTTTCTTTTGACTGGAAACTGAAACCAAGAGCAGTTCAGTGCCCCATTGTTTTTGTGGATCCACGGTTTAAGAAGAAAAATAATAATAGATAAACAAACAAACAATAATGGATTTTAGAACAGGGCAAAATGTACATGTTCAGGCCAACAAATGCTGATAATCAGGATTCCTTTTAAGATTGCTGGGTTGTGTCCATTGACGCCGTTAATTGACAGATCTCGGTTTAGCTGAAATGGACAGCACTAATGGGTATCACGGTGTGTTGAGGATCAGCAGGGTAAGACACAGGAGGCAGGTGGATGTAGAGATAAAAGGTTTAATTAGGAAAACTAAAGGCACTTTATATGCAGGAAAACCAAAAAGTAACGCAACGCTCAAAAAACACAACGAAGAGGCAAACAAGGAACTTGAAGAAGACACTGGGGAAACAACGATGATCTGGCAGCAAACAAATTAAACATTCAACAGCCAATTAGATGCCAAGTACAATCTAGGCTGGGAAAGAACTTAGCGAGTCGCAGAAGCTTTTATTTCCTCTTTTGTCTCTGCTGTTACAGCGAAGAGCATGCACATGAAGAGCGAAATATTGAGGAGGAATTAAGAGTCCTGTCAGTAGCAGAAATTGTATCTATGACAGTGAAGCGTTTCCACCTGTTGAGGGTACAGCCTGAGACCGGGCCTTGCATCACTCTGTAGTGCGTTTCGGTCAGGTTTTGTATTTGGGATGAAAAGATTCTTGTGGATGATCCCGAAGACTTCCAGCAGATTCCTGTAGATGGCGAGCCACCCAGCTTGAATCCAGGAAACAGGATCTACACTTCATCTGAAATAGCCGACAAACTGTCTGCTTGCGGTAGGGTTGTGCCCGTCACCTGAGGTGGCACGACCTTGAACACACAATAGAAAAAATGCACCCCAATGATCCTTCAGACCATAGGGATTCTTGACTTTTGAACTCAAGCAGATCAGAACCCATCTGATCTGACATAACTTGACGTTGGCTTTAAAAGCTCTTGAACTGAGAGACAACTCAAGAAGGAGACTTTTATTTTCTTTAAAGGGCCCATTTTTTTCAATTGTCATGTAAATGTTATTTCTTGCAATAATGCAAAATCACCTGTTTATAAACTAAAATTTAAAAGTGCAGTTAATTGAATCTGATGGTGTGGCTGTGGTTATTGCACTCAAATATTTACTCCTTACGAACTTATAGTAGAGTGTACTTCTAGGAGTGGGGTTACATGGAGACAGGAAGTGAACAGAACGTAATACAAAAGGGAATAAACTGAAAACAAAACAGTGGACTGAGACAATATAAACCAGAAACTAAAAGGACAATATAAAAACAAGAACTAAACCAAAAAACCTACAGATCATGGCAATGGGAAAATAGGTGAAGAGTTGGTTTTAACAGAACCAACTCAGTTTTAACCTCAGCAGTGTGCATGTGAGCCTATTTGACTTACTCTTTATCTGTGAGCTATGTTATCAAAATAGTTGAATTGTGCTGCTCACATTGTCATGATTAGCATCTTCTGTAACTATGCAGCTGCAGTAGTTGGTTGATATGAGTATCATAGCAGAGGAAGAAAAGGAGCATTCATGCTTTGATGAGTTGTTGCAGCAGTGTAAAGTTGGTAGATGGAAACTGGGGCAGGTGTTGGTAGTGATCCTCAACTCTCCACATAAAATAAATTTGATTTTGTGGCTTGCATAAAATCAATACACAGAGTGGCCACTTACTCCTGTAAGTTTGGCTCTGTAAGGTAAGGCAAGTTTATTTGTATAGTACATTTACAGACTTTACTTCTTAAGGAAGCTAAAATCATTCAATGTCTGCACCAAAATGTTGCATATCTTCTATAAGCCTGTTGTGGAAAGTGCAATCAGCTTTGCAGCCGTCTGCTGGGGAAGCAGCATTAGAACCAGAGACTGTAAGAGACTCAGCAAAGTGATCAAGGAGGCTGGTTCTGTCCTGGGGATAACTCTGGAGCCTCTGGAGCTGATTGTCCAGAGAAGAATGCTGCACAAGCTGCTC
>JAOXYM010000001.1:5813499-5823975 GCA_028567055.1 Leptatherina wallacei
CAGTTGAAGAGACAGAAACTAGGCAAATTTTAAGTTTTATGCAAAGAGGGGGGGCATCATGTGTTTGCGTTGGGTGTATGCATAATTTCTAGTTGCGTTCTGTTTTATAATGAGTGAAGTGTACATGTAGTCCTTGGGGTCCAGAGCTCTGCTAGCTTCCTACTTCACCAGGTGTTTAATTGCTTTTACCTGTCATCCTAGGTCAGACTCAATCCCTTAATAAATAAACACAGAATGAAGATTGTTTGACGGGTCAAAGCCCGGTCATACTCTTAACACCGAGGATAGTACACTCTAAAATGTACTAATAGGAATGTTCAAGCCTTGAAGCAAGTTCAGTTCAACTTCTTAAGCACTATATTTGTGAAAGCCTATAAAACATATTCCTGGAATGGTTAATTTGAAAAATTCAAAATTAGGGATAGAAAATTTTAGCCCATCTTGAATCGATTTTCTTTAAAAAAAAAAAAAGTTGTCAAAGATTTGTGGAGGGTCAAGGAGCACAAATTAAGTAAATGAACTGTCAAATAAAACAAGACATTTCGTTGCAGAGAAAACTTGACATAGTGAGGATGTGTGAATTTACATATCTCTTGTTTTTTTCATACCTATTCCTCTCATTACATGATTGCCCTTCATTACCATGTATTTATATGGGAGAAACAAACTTTTACTACAGTGTTTACTACTACTGGTCTTTAATTAGTGTAGTTTCTCAAATCTTCGCTTGTTAGCCACTACTGAACCAATTATGGGGTTTCTCCCATTTCTCTTTTCAGTTTTTTTCAGTTTTGTTTTGTTGCTAGTCTTATGAATTTGCAATTCATATTGCGCATTGCTATTGTGACTGTAAGTGGCATTGTTGAAATGAACTGTCAGGTATACTGAATACACCTAATTCTGCATTTCAATGTTGTATATTGATATGTATAGGATTTCAGTCTATACATCGTAAACCCAAGCTAACAAGTGGGACATCACAGTATTTTCTGGATCAAGCATGGCATGAACTTTAATCTTTTTTTTTTCTTTTATCTCTGGAGAGCAGAAAATAGTCTAGAAGTGATGAATAACTTGATTATATAGTGGGAAATATTTTCAAATGTGAGATGACATAGATTTGCGGTAGTTTGTGAAGGTGTTGCGTAAGCTCCCCCCAACCTTTTCCGCTCCTCTGAGCAATTCTCTGATGACTGCTGTGATATCTTATTCTGTCAGTGAGATGATGGCCACCGGGGCTTACCAGTGTGTAGGTATACATACCTCTGTTTATTTCACAGCTCTCAAGCACAGAAGCTCTCAACAGGTGATAAAGGACTTCTGCAGGAATCCTGCAATAAGCCCCATGGGCATCTGTTAACAAGATCAGGCACTACTTGTATGTTTGGAATACTAATATACCAGCTGAATTAACTTCTTCCAGATGGTGGTCAGCAGGGCCGCTGCTAGCCATGTGGGTGCCTTAAGTACAACTGCTTTGTGGTATCTCCCCTTTTTAAAAAGAAGAAAATCTAATAACTATTACAAAATGCATTCTCATTTTTACAATTCACATCTAAAACCAGCTTCACGATGGGCTTATGCATAAAATTCTATTAGATAAAAATAAAATTGAATTCTAAAATTTGAGGAGACACTCTCTTACAAAAAATGGACAAATGGACAAAAATATCCACATTGATGCATAGTTTAATGTCCTCTGAGTTCCAGATGTAGCCCGAGACCAGTAGCACCAGTATCACAAATCCCACCATGAAGCTATAAGATGAGAAGATAAAATCTTAATCGATTAACAAAGCTACTTTTGCATTAACAATGTCACCAAACATTAAATAGACAAAAAGGACAAATTTAAAATGACCACGACCCCAGTAATAAAAAGAAAAGAAAGATCTGTGTAGCCTAATGTCTGAACACTTTTGTGTGCAAAACTTGAGTTTTAAGAAGAATTGAACACAAGAGACATCCAGAATATTGATGGGTGGGACAGGCTCTGATCATCTATGTTAATTATAATCAATAAAAACAATCAGTATATTAGTTTTGTATTGTTATATTGTAACATACTGTGACATATTACATGAAACTGTCAGGTTAAGATTGTTACCATGGTTATAGAATCTGTTCAGCTGAGATAAAAAACATTCTGTTACTGTTGTAGTGACATTTACAGAGTTCTCTTCGCATTTACTGTTCCTGTGTTGAAAGAGGACAGAGTGAGTTGGCATGGCTGATTTTACAGCTAATTGCAGCTAATAGAGGAGCTTTTCTGTTTTTTTTTGTTAGTTTTTTTGGCTTTGTTGAAGCCAACAGCAGTCTGTCTTCCTATTGATAACGTGTCAACAAAACTGGATCAGACTTTGCCCTTCAGAAGGCTGTAAAATGTGTATCTTTAGATATGTTATGATGATTATTATGATTAATCATAAGCCCACACTGGTGCCCTATCTGGAACTTGGGGCCCTATGTGCAGTGCGTGATGCGTGTGGTGAGAGCAGGAGTGTAGGTTTTCAATGAGTAGTGAGGGTTTTTTGAAAAAGAACCCTCACATGTTTTAGTATCCTATTACACCAGGTTTACTTTTTTGCACCTGAGAGACAACAAGTTATATTTCAACAGAACATTTACAAAGGTTCCATTTCATACACAGAAGTTCCTTCAATGGTAGCACCTGAAGGCTTTGCACTGCAGCAGCTGTAGTTGTCCAGAAAGGTTTATGTTTTACAGCCAGGCACTAATTGTCCATAACTGAACCTGCATGATGATTCTAGCACTCTTCCCTATGGAACGGATGTAATGTATTCTATGTTTAAAGCTGAACAGTTCCTACAAAATAGGAAAAAATAATAATTACAGAAACTGTTTTGTAAAAGTTAAATATATGTACCTGAAAAATAAGAAAAACAGTCTAGTAAATGTCAGGCATCAATTTGCAAATGTTTAAAAATGTCTGATATTTTTATATTTATTCAATTTAAAGCCACACTACTGAATTGGCAGATTTTCCCATGGTGGTGCCAAAGGCTAATTTGAAATCTATCTTGCATCCTGTCTCTTGTCTGAGCTCTCCAGCCAGTATAAGTCAGTCTGATGTTGACTTGTCTTATCTCTTGCTCTTTCTCTTATTGTCTTTCTTTTCCTCCGTTCTTTGGGTGGTCCTCTTCTGTTTGCTTTGTTGACTCAGATGTGCATCTAAAACGGCCAGTGTGATGATATCCAGATGCTGGTGTGTGACACAGTGCCATAAATAAAAATACAGCTGAACGTGATACTTCAGGGCAGAAAAAGAAAAGTTATGAAGGGAGGTTTCCCAGCATTGAGACACTGTCAAGTCAGGAAGTACCAAATATCCAGTATCTATGACACAAATCATGTTATAACCGCAAATCAAAGCAAATTTAGATTGTTTTTGTTACAACCAGCTCAAAAGTCTAAGTAATGTAATGTGAAGGAGAAAACAATAAATAAATCTAACATGAGACAAAGTTTCAAAAGTCCTGATCCAAACTAGAGATGTTTTTATTTGTATATTTGAGCATCCAACCAGATAAGAGCAAAAGCAATTAATTGACAGTAGGATGGAAAGTTGAAAAGTAAAAGGATGGTGGAAAACACTGTGCAGGATAGCAGTTAAATGAATTATGTGCAGCACCATTGAAAATACACCCCTAAACACAGTAAAAGAAAATAAGTTAAAAGAACAAGAGAAAACATAGAAAATTAAAAACAGGACACGAGTGGAAGGATCATAAGGAGTAGCAGAGTTTGAAAAGATGAGTTTTGAGTTTGGATCTGAAGAGTGGAAGTGAGTAGATATTGCAGAGATCCGGAGGAAATGAGTTCCATAATTGGTGAGCAGAGCAACTGAATGCTCTGCCTCCCATGGAAGTGAGCCTTGAATTGAGTACAGTGAGACCGGTGGAAGAAGAGGATCTGAGAATGCGAAGGGAGGGGCAAGATTATGGATAGCCCTGTAAGTGAGTTCTAAGATTTCAAATTGATGCAGTATGAGATGGGAAGCCAATGGAGCTGCTGCAAAACAGGTGTGATGTGAAGGGAAAATGGAGTAGTTCTGACACGAGCAGTAAGGTTTTCTGAGGGAGCCTACGGTGGCCCTGAAGTGCAAACCACATTAACAAATTAAAAAACACTACGACAAATTCAAAAACACAATTACAAATTCAAAAACACTACAACAAATTCAAAAACACAATTACAAATTCAAAAACATTACAACAAATTCAAAAACACTACGACAAATTCAAAAACACTACAACAAATTCAAAAACACAACAACAAATTCAAAAACACTACAACAAATTCAAAAACACTACAACAAATTCAAAAACACTACGACAAACTCAAAAACACTACGACAAATTCAAAAACACAATTACAAATTCAAAAATACTACAACAAATTCAAAGGTTGAAAATTGAAGGTGGGGCGTAAATGGTTGATATTGCGGAGATGAAAGTAGACTGTACGGGTGATGTTATTGACATGGGATGTGAAGGAAAGTTTGCTATCGAGGATGACACCCAGACTTTTGACCTGAGGAGAAATAACAGTGTTATCAATGACAGCAGTGAAACGGAGACTTGGCTGGAGTTGATTTGGTACCTATGAGGAGCATTTCAGTTTTTTCACTGTTTAATTTAAGGAAGTTGAATGTGAACCAGGACTTTATTTTATTAACTCAGTCAAGAAGGGATGAAGGTGGGAGAGTAGAATATGGTTAAGAGGAGAGGTAGAGTTGAGTGTCATCCGCATAGCAATGAAAGTTGAATTGGTGTTTCAGGAAAATATGAATAAGGGGAAGTATGTAAATGATGCATTGCAGTGGCCCCAGGACTGAACCCTGGGGCACACCTGTAGTGACTGGAAGCAAGTGAAAAGTGAATGATAGCTGATTGAACTGAGTGTTGTCAGACAGATATGATTTAAACAAGTTGAGGGGTGTATGTGTGATGCCAATACTGGAAAGTCTATCATGAAGGATGAGAAATGGTGTCAAAGGCAGCACTCAGATTGAGAAGAAGGGTTTTGAATGATTGACTAGAATCAGCTGCCAGAAGGAGATGTTGGTGATTTTAACTACTTACTTTCATCATTTGTATAAAATATATGCATTTTGGACTCACGGTGTTATGTACAGGTACAGATGCAGTCTTAGTGACAGCTGTGTTCCAGACATTGCTGAACACAGCTCAAACTATCACTAACACCACAATCATTAAAGCCAATATTGAAATCAATAAACCTGTGATATTTTAGGGGGGCTCAAGGATATTTGAGGGTGGTTCTAAACCCCCTAAAACCCTAAAATAGGTCTAACAAGACCCATTATTACGAGCATGACAAAAACTGCTGAGTAGGGTATCAGAAAAATTTCAGAGTTGTGCAATTTTTTTGCTACATCACAAAACTAAAGTACATTACCATCTCAACCAATGTAGTTATGTAGCAAATGTTTTGCTGTGAGATAGCACTGATCTACAAAAAATCATGTCAGTATGAATCAGAATCAGTTTCAGGACATTTTCATAAATGCTGTGAAATTGTATTGAACTTTTTTTACAAACTCTGAGACATTAAAGCAGACCTGCTTGATCATTTCCATTAATTTTGTGGTGGAGTAGGATTCCCTTCCTCATGATTTACATCCCATAGGTGTGGCTTGTGTGGCACTAATTGCTGGGCGGGGCAGAATGCCTTTATAGCCAGGAAGTTGTTTGATCCTTGGGTGCCCTTGGTGGTTCTATTCGTTTAAACTTTTACTCCCCATGACCAATAGCTTTGTATGTTAGTTTTGAAATGTCCCGTTTATTATAGTTTTTTTTTCTTCTGTTCCTGTAAGGTGACCTTGAGTCTCATGAACGGTGCCCAGAAATAAAATCCATTTGTACAACATTGTGAATTATCCCATCCCTTAGTTCCTCCCTGTATTTTTCTGTATACTCCTGTGAGTAATGGGTGTGGAAGTGGAAAATTTGATAAAATACCAACAAGGCATGTAGAAGGTCGATGATGTGCACGCTTCCACATCATTACTAATGGCTTCTGTATGTATACAAGTGAAGGTTGGGTGAATTACAAACATGAATGCTGATGTGAATAATTCTGTTTCTGAGCTGTTGCAGAAGCAATAAATAGATACTTTCTGAAACCCTCTTAAATAACTATACAAAGTATTGTTAACTCATTTAGCTGCTTTCATTGCCCAAACCTCCACTAACCATGTAATGAAAAGCTAGCACAAGATACGGAGGGAAATTAGCTGGGGCTGTCAGTGGCTAACAGCCACTCCCCTGGCTGGGCAAGGAGGTGATTGCAGTTAATGGCGTTCAAGCTAATTCCCAGCACTCACTCGATAAGAACCACTCTTATTGCTAATGGTTAACTCCTATTTGATTGGCCTGAGAAGCTTGTGCCAGCTTCACATTTTATCCATTCCTCATAGCTCATGCTAAATAGCTTTGCAGTCCCACCCTGCACTATTCCAGAGTTATTCCTTGCAGTTCAAAAACTTCCCCTTTTTAAAAGGTTGCAGTGGATAATGCACATACTCCAGCTATTTTTTATTTATTTTTTTTAACTGTTGTTTTTATGATGTGAAACACTTTGTGATGCGCAATGTATGAAAGGTGCTATATAAATAAAGTTTGATTTGATTTGATTTAGCTTGCAATGCCTGGAGAATTGACAAATAATTAAATCCAGAAATTATTACAGGATTGTGGCCAGATTGGCAAAGTCTCCTGAGCCAGAGTTTGGGACTAGTGGATACATACCTTCTACATAAAAATACTAATGCAGTCATATCCCTGTCTTTTTGGGCTCTGGGTGTATCTTACTTTTCAGATAACCCAAAAACCATGGAAAAGGGTGCCACTTTTCAACCTTAAAACACAGCTTTCCTGGCTTGTTTGATGGCATTTGACTTTTGTTATGGATATTTCTGGAGCCATCGCCTCCAAGCAGCGTCCTGTGTCTGAAAAAAATGCAATTTACAATTTTTGCTTCCGGGACATTGTGTGACGTTATAGCTGAGTTTAACCCACTGAACACATCAGCAACAAGCTATAAATACACAGACCGTTTTGAATGCACCCCATGGCCGATTAAGCAAAGGAATGCAAGGGGACTTTTTTCGAGGAAGACAGGAAAAAGAAGGGGACAGCAAGACATAAAACATGAGTCAACATCAGACTGACTTTTAATGACGGGAAAGAATACAAGCCGGATACCGAATTAATTTCCATAGTACATCTTTAACATCACAGGCTAGCATAATTAGTCTGACCAGTTAACTGCCAAAAAAATCCCCAACAAACAAGTCTTTCTCTAACAGCACACAGTTCTGACATTTTTATTTTCACAGTTTTAAACCTTTGTCATCTGAATTTACAATCCATTGACATCCATTTGTCTACTGCACAATTGTTTTTTAACACAAAACAAAAAATATAGCTTATGTGTAGGAGGGTTTAAATTATTCAAGACTTAACTTGGGCACTTAGCCATTGACTGGTCTTCTTAAGGTCTGAATGATTGATGACACTTAACCTTGCTTCTTTGTACCTAAAGCTGTAACTTGAATTACTTGAAGGCATTGTGTGTCTGTGTATTTGTATTACAGAGGGGACATAAATCTGTTTTGCTGTCACATTGAAGGAACTCCCTATTAGGAACAAGAAACAAGTCTCCATAATGTAAATGATTACATTTTAGGGAGAAGAGTTCAGATAACTCTCCAACAAATTAGTTCAGGTTGATAAGATAAAGAACATATTTTTAAAGCAAAATAATTAAATAAATACATTTAAGCTTCAATTTGTGTCATGTCCAAATGCCATTTCTCAGTCTTGTTGTCATAGCTTTCCACTAGAACTACTCCAACTTCCTCTATCTCTGTTTTGACAAGAGGATTAATTTGGGATTAACTGTTGGATGGCTTCCATTAAGGGCTTGTTAAGAGGCTACATGCAGAGTGGTGTTATAGTCCACTGGCCCTGAAAGATTGGGTACCAGTGAGCAGCTTGAGATGACTGATGTAACCTATCTTGACTGTTTTTCTGTCAACTTATGATAAAACACTCAACAAGAGTGGAAAAGTCACTCATAGAAATTACCCATCAGCAGTGTTAATGCTTCCTGTACTCGTTTTCTAAGAGCACAAGGCACTTCTGCTTCTAAATAATGTGTTCTTAATGGATCTGTAATATGAGACTATCAAGTGTATCCAGCAAAGGAACACACTCAGCAAAAGTGAGTGAAAGTGACAAATTGCTCTGGACTGAGGGTGGCCGGGCCATTTACCAATTATTCAAATTCACAGCTCAGTTTTTACTTTAGGCTGGTTCAGGGTGGAAAGTTCTGATTCTCCATGTCCAGGTCTACAAGTGTGATCACTTATATCCCCTTAAAGCAATGATTGGAAGATCAATCAAAGATACTGCAAACAGCAAGAAAATTTGTTGATATTCAGTTTTGTTTCAGCTTACATCCAAAATGTACTTTCTGTGCCCTTACATTTGTTTGTTGTTTGTCAGTATTGTATAAAATAGGAGTTTCTAATAATATGCTACTGTCATTAATTGATAATCAACTAGATATTTTTGGGGACTTGGTCTATAATGCTGTGTGGTTTACATTTTAAAAGGCAAGACAACGGTAATTGGTTTAATTTCAAGATAGATTTAGGTTTAAAATGCATTTTCTCCATGATTTTTTTATCAACGCTTGGGAATACACTAATGGACATCACAGTGGGCTGAAGGCCATTAGATGAAACATGTTAATGGAAATTCATCCTAAATCTTCCAGGGAGCTCTGCGTATAGGGAATGCTCAGGAGAAAGCTAAAACTCATATACTGTTTGTTTGCTGATAAAGATCTTTACGAGTTTCATATCAATACACTTTCATAGGTATTTTATTTGTCCGTTTATCTGCTAACTTGTTGATTTCTCAAGTGCTTTTAATACAAGTCCCTTTTGTTTTAGCCAAGAGCTTGTTGACTCTGTTTGTCGGAAGTTCGGTTTACACTGCTCTTTGGTTTGTACTCGTGTTGCATTGGTTTTCATTGCCTCATTTTACAAGCTATTTTCATTTTATCTGTTCCTTTACCTTTATTGTTTTTCTTAGTTTTGGTCTAGCTTAGTGTATTTAGATTTTTGAAATTTACCCCCCAAACATTTTGTAGGGTATTTGGTAACTTTTTTCTTGAGGAAGGAGTCCGCTGAGTTGGACAAGGTAAGTCTTTCATACTTTTATTTACTGTGATTATCTTTGCCTGTTATAAAGCAACTTCTCTTTGTAAAAGAGTGTGATGTGATTGTATTTGTTGCTAAGCAAAGTTTATTTGTATTTAAGGATGAACATATAGTGCATTTAATTGTAGACAGGAGAATTAGCTTTTTATCTAGTCTTAGAAAAGATTTTTTTGCCTTTTACATGAGGACATTTTAAAGGCAAATCTCTTTGAATTTGTTTTTATTTCTTTTTTTTTGGTTATAAAGTTATCTTTTTTAAAATGAGACATACGTGATACCAGTAGTTTTAAAATAAAGATATGAGACAGCAATGTTCTGTTGGTAAACAACATAATTGGTTTGTAAAGTAAGCCAGCTGTTTCCTTTATTTTCATCATTACCAAAAGGAATATAATAAGAGTATTGCATTTGATTGGTCACAAAAAATACAACTATTTGGCAACAGCATTTTATGGTTTGTTAAAGTCCAAAAATATTTTTATCTTATCATAGAGTGATTTATGGTAATAAGACATATACAAAGATGTTAGTTACATTTGCTACTCAGTTGATTTGTTATTTGTAAGAAAATGTTGTTTTAATCAAGTTATGAGCAAATGGAAAAGAGCTTTTAGGTTTTTTGATATTTTGAGTGGGGGTTAAAACTTGTTTTACGAAACTTTTCTTTTGTAATGGGGTATGTAGATGTGATTGTTCATTCTGACTTTGTTTACATAGTAAGTACCCAGAAGGAGGAAGGAGTTTTATCTTGAAGTGTGTTGTTGATGAGAATGATGTCAAGTGAAGTTAATGCTACTCTATTTTATTTTGTTGGATGTTTATCTAAATGGTTTCTTGTTATGTGTGTTTGTAGATGCCGCGTAGACAGGAGTATTGGCGTGCTCAGGCCCTGAGGGAGTATCACAGCAACCCCAAACCGATTGCTGTTGAACTTCAACCTCGCCATCCAAAATTTGTTGCACGTAAGTAATTTGTTTTGGTACATAAAAAAAATTTCATGTGAACATGTTAAATTTGTGTTTTTTAAGTAGAATTAATGAAAGTTTGTGTAGAGGTGCTTATGAATTTTCCCCATAATAATATTATTGAATTGTTTATGCTTAGATGCGGAAACGGGTTCACGTCATTCCAGCCGAGTCACCAGGAAAAGAAGTATGTATTTAGTTTAAAGTGAATGTATTTCTAATCATTGTACACAT
>JAOXYM010000001.1:5845063-5860488 GCA_028567055.1 Leptatherina wallacei
ATCTGCTCTGTTTTGCAGCCAGCACCTAGTGGAGGAGGGGGGAACTGCAATTTTTGGCACTTCCGCATAGGCTTCACATTTCTAAGCTGGAGGTTGCCCCTTGGTCAGAACAAGAGGAGAACATGTTGCTGCACGCCACAGCAGATGGATACCAGCAGTAAAGACACAGTTTAAAGTGAGGGCATGAAAAAACTGCTTCAGTCCAGTTCTTGTCATTCGGCACCTCAGCCTTCTCTCCCCATTTTCCATGTTAATAGAGACCGTTTCCGTTGAGGATCCAGTGAACAGTAGATGAAGGTCCAGATGCAGCTCTCAGGTCCTAGGGTCAGTCTTTAATGGATCTCCCCTCTCCACCTTACTTATTACAGACATGACTTTCAGATACTCTTCATCACCTGCACGTATTTTTAATGTCTACTAATCTTTTTTTTTTGTCCTCCATTTGTCCAGTTAACTCAAATTTTATAAGGAAAGGCTGCACACCCAGCTGATATATGATACGTTTTTGGCTCTAGAGGAGTCATGTTGTTGATACATCAATGCTTTTTTATTCCTGTCAAACTGTTCTATCTTTAGTATTGTTACTGAATAATCGGGTTGGTGCAACTTAAAAAAAGAGAAAAATTGTTTGTTTTTTTAAAACAAAAAACCTGATGCAATACTATTGAAGACCAGTTCAACAGTTCACAATGAAGTCCTGCTCCTTGTAATCAAATGATAAAGATATAAGGAGCGAATCCAGACATTTGATCTGCAGTGGAATAAACTTTTTGGTTTATTTTGGATTGGGTTCACAGGAAGTAGTTCCCTTGAAGATGATGACATGTAACTTTGCAAATTAACGTACAAAGTAATCCAAGTTAAACTGAATGAAACATGGAAATATATTGAAAACATAAAAGTCGTCTATGTCTTTATATTAGAACAAGTACCTGTGTGCTTGGCAGCAGAACTCGCACAGGTTGACGCAGCACACCTCGCAGCGGCTTTCCGCGTCTCCCTCGCCGCACAGGTCGCATCCCAGCGGGCCGTCCGTGACCAGGGTCTCCTGGAAAACCTCGTCAAGCGCCAGGTGGTCGGTACTCAGCCCGGTCGGCCCCGACTGAGGGATATCCACCTCGGAGTCGCAGTCAGGGCAAAGAACCGTGACGGTGACGGCGGCTCGGTTCGCCTCCGCCGCCTCACCGTCAGGGCGGCAGCTCCGCGGAGGAGAACCGGAGAACGGCTCCAGCTGAGCGACGCAGTCCGAGCAGAAAGTGTGCAGGCAGGGGAGGATTTTAGGGTCGCGGTACAAGCGTTTACACACGTTACACACCGCCCTGGGATTCACCGACATGACTTTTTGTTCTGGTTCTGAGTTTAATTCTTCTTTCTCTGCAGTTTCTTTCTGTCCAGACTGCGACATTTTTCTGTTTTTGGTGACTTAATTGTGCGAAAAACAAACCGTGAAACCTACCGAGCTCCAAAAATTTTTCAAAGCTGAAATAAAAGTCGTTTATAAGCTTTCATCTGCATGATAACACAAAATTATCAATATCCTAACCGCTGACTGTGGAAAAACTTTGACTTTTTCCTCTCTTATTACTTTTTCACCTTCTAATTAAACTTTTCCCGAGGAAACGTGTGCTGCGTTCAAAGTTGCATGGGAAATACGACACCTCACTCGACAAGAGACCAATGGGAAGCTTTTTTTGTGGTCCAAAAACTTTCCGGGACTCTGACTGCCCCCATCTACTGGTAGGACAGGAAAAAATGCTAATTATAGTGCAGGTAAACCGCTGATAATGTCATTCCCACAATGCACGTGAATGTTTTCTAGACTCGAGGTCCATGGAGAGGTTTTCTACATTTTATTGCCTCTGCTGCTTTCTGTTTGTATTTTCATTCTTTACTGTGACCCGAAAAGAAAAATATTAACCAGTTTCTTAATTTTTTTTTCATCATTTTCATCATTTAAAAAACGTTAAATGTTTTTTTTTCATCCACTCCCCCAAATCAGTGTCAATAGCAGAATAAGCTGTTTGGCATTGGCAGAGAACATTTAGGTACTACATACTTGACTCTGTTGCTCATCCCACAAATACATTTCCCCTACAAATGTGGGACCATTTAAAAGTGAAATAAACAGGCTTTTACAACAAATACATATCTTTTAGATTATCCCCAACTTATTTTTGTAATCAGTTTTATTATTTTGTTAATATTATGCAAATGTTTGCCTACCCATTACATTTGAATGACTGGTAATGTATGCTGGAAAATGAAGACAAGAACACATACCCACACACGCTGGGAACAATCTTGTCAATTTAACATTGGAAAGGAAAGGTTTCCTTATTTTCTGTTGGGTAAAAATCAAGACTCAAGTTAAAAAGAATTTAGAAACATTTATTGACAAATGATTTAGCATTTATCTTCAGTTTACAGCTGACATACATCTGATAGAGGAAAAAAGAGATAAAAGTATTGGTAAACTATCATTTATCAATGAAATGCACCACAAAGTTAAATAAATTAATCAGCAAAATATAGAAATCCTGAGAAACTGTTGCATCTTTTTTTAACTATAACTTATTTATTCTGTTGAATTGTGACAAAGCCTGTCCTTTAATGAAGGACAAGGGCGGGGTTAAGATACATGTTTCTGTGTTGCATTAGGTTATATAGTAGATGCAGAGGAGACTGGTCATGGCGTTCAGATAAACTGATACAAGCAGGGTTGAAGCAACACTGAAAGTGAAGTACGTCCTCTCGGAAACACCAGCGCCTGCAAAATACAGCATTGAATATCAATATAAAGCATTCTTTTGTCACCTGCAATATGATTTTCTTTTAATTATTTATGATCCCATCAACTTTTTTTGACTGATATTTCTCTGGTTTCTGCCTCATATGTTTATGTCTGTACTTGAAACAAATTCCACCATTAAGAGTGATCCTCTAACTTAATGATTGACAGCCATGAAGAAGGAGACTTGTCAGAGACAAATGAAATAATAGTTAACCCTTTAATGCCATTCGTATAATATCTGATAGTTTCTGAGACCTTTTGCATCACTTTATGGTAAAAACGTGGTTCGAAAACACAATCTGATACTTGTCTTCTGCCCCCTTGTAGATACAGTAATGCACTACAATAGTTTTTACATATCACACGGTAATAAAACGGTAAATATGAAAAAAACATTTGTTCATTTTCTTTTTACATTTTGTTGAATTGCCAAATTAAGACTTCTAATTTAGAAAATTAGACTTTAAACTGTTAAGTATATATTATAGAAAAAATTATAAATGCAAATGTTTTTTAAACCTGCATGCTATCTAATTACTAGCAGAGGACAAGTCTGAGAAAATTAGTCTAATTTTTTCTTAATTTTCAGCAGGATTTAAGGTTTTCTAAACTAGTTTATGGTCTCACTCGCAGATTTCACATCTTATTGACTCAAAGGAATCAGATCAGGCTCCTGTAAATGTGAAAAACAACAGCACCGCGCTGTGCATGGTGGTACAACAACCCAAGCTGTTTTCCAAAGCATAAGAAATTACATTTTAAAGGTCCCATATCATGCAAAATTCCCTTTCTAAAGGTTTTTTAACAGTCATATGTGTCCCCAGGACAGTGTATGAGGCTTAGAAGTTAGAAAATCCTGTCACCGCTCTCTCTCATCCTTGCTCCAATTTTCAAGGGGGGGGGGGGCTCCGAGTGTAGGCCATTGTTTCTCCTCACAAACCCTCCAGAATGACAAAGCTAAGTTAATGTTAACGGCTGTATCAATGAGCACAAAAGTCTGTATATACTTCCTTCATCTGAGCCCCTGAGGACCCAGTGGATGCAGTTCATTTTTGATGGACATTAACCAGCAAGACTTCCCAAAGTTTTGTATGTGTGCGCTCAGCATTTTAAGGAGGACTGTTTTCACAACTTGGGTGCATAAAATGCAGGATTCACCAAACAGCTGAAGTTGAAGCTGGATCGGTAGCAACTGTCCGTGATACATCTGTAAAGGTAGGAACTGCTAGTGATTTTGTTGCTTTACTGTGTAGGCCTGCTTAGCCTGATAGCCTGTAAACATGTTAGCACTGCAGCTAAAGAAGCTCGGTCACTGCTGCTAACGTTTGTGTCCTTGAATTATGCAAGAGTCATTAATCACCGGAGACATTCTCCAGGACCGGGTTCTTGCTTGCGGTTTAACTCCGGTTCTCAGCGCTGCAGCGTTTGTTTACTCTCGACTAAACTATTAGGGGCTGTTTGACCGAGGAAGCGCAAGCTGTCAATCACCCTGGGAACGGTGCACAGAGTGGAGTGATGGGCGGAGCCATTAGCTGCTCAGCTCCCAGAACAGCCCGCCCACTCGGAAGGAGCTGTTCTCAGAAGATGGAAAATAAGGGGTTGACGGAGAAGCTACTGCCTTCAAAGTAAAGGCTGATTTGATCAAACGATTGGCTCTGACAGTTCATTGAGATATCAAAAAATTGTTTAAGATTGGTGACAAAGTGCATAATATGGAACCTTTAATGTTATGTAAATGATTTTTATCATTGATGTCACAATGTCTTAAAGGCCTGTCTGTAAACAAAGTTTCCCTTTGGGGACAATAAAATTACTTGACTGCATTTTTCTTTCAGTGTGTCATACCACTGGTTAGTAATGTGTTTCATTATTTCATATGGGTTGACTTTAGATTCATCCGGTTGACTTATTAAACCGGTTTAAGGATATAAAATTACATATGATTAGTTTCTAGTTGTCTCAAGTCAAGTTAAACGTACTTTTAACAAATAGAATACTATTACTGAAATGTTTAAAAATTTCCAAGATAAATGTCAGTGTTTGTCAAGTTTATCCATCCATCCAAACCTGAATTTTAATTAGATCCTTTCACTCAATCCATTTTCACCAATCTGGCAAACCAGTAGGATCTGAATGGATTCAGGCAGAAAAAAACAACTGATCTGAGAAAGATCCTGATTTAAGGGCCCTTCACTGTTAACCGTTCTTTTAGGTTAGGAAGCAAACATTATAAGATCAGACATTCTTGAGAAGGGCAACAAAAAAAAAAAGAATTTACTGCAAAGTTTGGCTAACTTATCCACCCCCCTAAAATAATGGCATCACACTGCCTCCAACTTCACTCCCAGCACATTCTCACTCAGACGGCATCGGGTTTGGTATCACAAATCTACACTGAAGGGTTCAATTTTCAATGCCCCTGACAAAACAATATATTTGTGTGTTATTATCTAGTGCTCTGGATTAATATTACAAACTATGATTGTTTCCTATAGCAAATAAGGAAACTGTGTAGGTTCAACCTTAGCAAGGAGCTCTAATCCAAACAATGAATGAAAAAGCAATTTAAACCGAAGGTATACAGCAACTAATTGAAAACAAGACAGGTCCGGTGACTCAGTCTTGCCTCCATTTCATCCGACTTACGAGGATTTGTCTGTTGTTCATAAGTTAATGGTCCAGAATGACATTTGCTGTTGGCATCTAATATTGTCAAGGTCAGGGGCATCAATAACTGTCTCCAAAGGACACATTCTACGTATCTCAGAGATGCCAGGGGCTTTGACTAAATGGCAGTATTTGACACCCATGGTATGAAAACAGGTTAATTCCAACTAAACGTTTCAGATGTTAACAGTCATTTACTGCAAATTTCTTGGCAAATATTTGCCTAAAGGGGAAGGTATACTGTACATGAGAATGAGAAATTGATACAAACTCCCTCCTCGCAAATCAAATTTGTTCAACACAACAGCCAGACCATCATTCTGCTTACCTTGATGCAAGATAGAAAGGAGAAATAAAGAAATTCTGTAGATAAATGTCCAAACGAAAAGATTCATCCTTTTACTGCGAGCCAACACAGAGTTGACTATAAAGAATAAGACACTGTATAAAGATAGACTTAAATGAAATATAAGATCTTAATATTTGATTTCACTAGTGTTTTTCCCTTTGTGGGATATTTCATGAAGATAATGTCTGAGGCCAACAAAAGTACCCTTCATTTCACCTCAGCTCTAGTTGGTGTGTTATTCAAGGAAAATGTCCTTTTGGTAACCCCAGCTGGTACAGTAATGATTAAAGAAGCAAAAGAACACTTCAGGTTTTTTTCTTTTTGAGGGGGGGGGGTTCTCCTTCTAGTCCCTGGTCCTTAAAGTCTCTGCACGTTTCCAGGGGCCAGTGACATCTGCTGCTGTCTAATGACCACCAAACTGTTCTTCTAGGAAAAAAAATGTTGCACCAATGTCAGAGCAGGAAGTGCCAGATTTCCCACCTCCAGGTCATCATCTTCACAAGAAAGCCAGAAAAAAAAATCCAAATGTGGATGCTCAGCACAATCAGCAGTATTCCACAGTATAGTATAAGCCCCAAGCTGACATTGTAGTGAGTCAGGGGCAAAAAGGACCAGCATGCATAAAGGTGAACAGAGATTAAACTACCCTGTGCAGAAGGTGATAGTCTCATGTGTCACTCTAAGCTGTCAGTTCTTAAAAAAAAGTGTGGGGGGTAAAAATTTGTTCTGTGTGGCACTGGGCAAAATTGAAAACATTGAAACACACACACACACACACACACTTCATCTACAGGCGAAAGCTACCTTACTGCTGGCTGTGATGGAAATTCTTATGAGCTGGCTTGAAGCAGGTAGGCAAAATTGACCCCAAAAAAAAGGAGATAATGTATAAAAAACAGAGGTGTTTACCGATTAGAAGCTTGACCTGGGGTGTCAAAAAACACTTTTAAAAAAGTATCTCTGCCAGACCAGCTCTGAATTTCTCCCTTCCTGATATGGTCAATATTAAACCCTATCATCTATCTCCACAGTCCTGGCAGAAGCAGATAAGGAACCATTGTTTACGTCTAAGTGACCCGAGCAGGACCCCGGAAAACATTACTCTGTCAACTTTATCTTGTACCAAGCTGGATGGGGTCAAAGCAGCTCCATGTTTACATATTTTACCCTCAACCCAGTATCCAGTGCAGGGAAGTAGAAACTTGGAGATCAAAGCCAATAAAATGCTTACTTTTCACCAAAAATCTAAGATTTCACTTTTAACTCTTTCACTGCCAACTCTAGCGCTTGGTGGAGCAAATCTTTTCATTCATCATAATGAATTTTGTTTGGGCATGTAATACCAAAACTGTTTGTTCTTCAAATTTTGTTAATTTAAATATTAGTGCTATATCATTAACTATTATCTCAAAGATTTGTTTAAAAGATATAGGTATTACTGTACCAAGAAATTTAGAGTAATATTTGTTTAGCTTTTTTCTCAATGTAACCATTCAGGGTGTTGATGCTTTTAAATTCTTAAATGTCACACTCAGTTTCTAGCTGTGCCCAAAATACTATTTGAGAAAATTAACCAACATTTTTCATGGTTGTGAACAGACTGGATGCACTAACATATGTTTGATATTAAAGGAAATGCATTAACATTTGCCTCAAATTAAAAAAATAAAAGGCTTTTTAGTCCGTAACAGATTAACTTCCAATTAGCCATTAAACTGTAAATCAGTGAAACAAGTTAAAAAATTTAATACAAACACCTTTTAAATTACAAGCAGTAATGATGAAATTACTTTAATTCTGACTTAGCTGGTATGTATGGTAGCATAACAAGTACAAAATTTAAACATACAAGTAAGGTCTCGAAACCACGTTACAAAGTTTCAGAGAAGCAGTCAGTGAGAGAAAAGACGTCAGCTTATCTTTGCAGAGCATTTGACAGTCAATGTCAACTAATGTTGTTTATCATGATGCTTCATTCATAATGCTGACTCAGTTCTGTACTGTTCTTTATGTTTTCCTTAAGCTTTCTGGCTGTCTTACAAGTGGAACATGAACCTCTGCACAATTCTATAGTTACATCAATGACTCCATGCTATTTATCAGCCACCACCATACACATATACTCCATTACAAAGTGATTCTTATTTCTTTTCGTTTCAATTTACCTCCCAGCATCTCTGCACACTTCTTGCTCCTGTTTTTCACACACACACATATACGCACATACAAGGAGTTTTCACACACAGAAGAGACTTTGGGTGCATGGACTTCATTCTCTTAATTAGCTGCAGCTGTGGAGCTTCATGCTTGTGGTAAACCATTCCAGTATGTCATATGTTACAGGGTTTTTCTTGTACTCCAAAAATAAATAAATGTTTGTGGGAAGGGGAGGGGGCTCATTTAGAATTGTGTGTTGATGTTGGGGAGGGGTGCTATACATGTAATATTTCATGATTTTTGTTATTTTTCTACATAATTTTCATTAATCTAATTATTAAAACTGTTGTTACTTTTATTTGATTGTTTGCTCTTTTTTCGTTGTTGTTACTGTTGTTTTTTCACTATTTTCTCTAAATCTGACTCACTAGCCTCGGATCTTTTTCTGTGAGAACATCAAAAATAATTTGATTTACTGAATGCACACTGTGCACCCATATGCACATTATTTAACAAAATGAGATATTCTGCTTCTATGCTGAGCCCTTTGCAACACATTTTGAAAAATAAGGGCCATACAGACACAATTATTGTTATATGAATTATAAGCCAAAGGAAGGTGAGTGTCATATAGACGCATGCTACAATGGACGCAGCAACATAATTCTCTTTTCTCTTCTCTAGCCTTGAATAAAAAAAAGAGTGACAAATTTACAAATTTGACATAATGACCATTCTCACACCGAATCCTATAACAAATGTCCCCATTTGAGTTTTCTGTGTCTGATCTTAATTTCTAAATACAATAGATTGTGAAGTGAAAGGCACTAGTTATCAAAGAAATACTCTTCTGGAAAGAGAATCTTTCAAAATGGCACTGCTCATCAATATGCCAAAAATAATGGATGCTTATTATGCCAGAACTCATTAAGCCCCTTAGTGAATGAAACAGAACACCATCCCAGCTGTGTTGTAATGACTGAATAGAAGATCATTTGATTATGAATAGTATCATGAAGTGGAGCGAAGCAATAACATCTGTCACATGCTACATGTAAGTAAAACATACATTAAGAATAAGATGGAAATATGGAATATGTTAATATGGCTACCGTACTACTCTGTGAGAATTCTTTATTCAGCTGTCTTTGTTGATTGCTTTACTGGATAATTACTCTTGATAATTGCAAAAGACCCGATTCAAATCTTATGTAATTCACATTATAATTATCTTCAATGTGGAACTGAAGACATAAACACAACAAGAACACTTATCAGGCTCCAAACATGAAGGAAACCTAAAGAGTGCATGTTTATTTAGACAGAAAAACAGCAGACAAAAAAAAAACAGACCTCCACTAACCAAATTGTTGATGTAAGCTTTTGTAAGTTAGCATATAATCACATATGGATTAACTTCAAGGGGTAACATCAATATTACAATCAATAGTTTTTCTCTCGTACAGATCAATGAAGAATCTCACATTAATAGCAGTTTCTATCACCATTTTAGTTTACATGTATACAGGGGTTACATTGAGATTTACCATGTGGAGGGCCTCTCGACTGGGGAGTGGGGGGATGCACAGTGGCTACAATTTATACAGTGTTTGTAATGTAATGTAGTTTATGTAATGTAATGTAAATGATGTTCTACATCAACACTACCATGTTCTTGCTCATATTGCAGCATGTATGCAGTACTTACTCAGCAATGATCTACTTGGGTGATGATATGTGTCTGTCCTAACAGTTCACAGGTTATGAAGAGGATGTGAATATCATAAAACCACCAGATTAAAGTTAAAAGGCTAATGAGGCTGAAGAAACACTTTTACAATTTTGATTTGGTTTAAAATCACTTCTAGAACAATTGTTTATGAAAAAAATATAATTGTCCTTTAGAATATTTGCTTTATTTAGAAGACCATTTGAATAATTTCCTAAAATCTAGACCTTTTTTTCATTTGCTTTTTTTTTTATTCGTAAAAATCTAATTTACACACGTCACCGTTTTCCAGTTTCTAAAAACAAAAGCTGGTTCATTTTTAATGTTAGTGATACAGAGCAGTGTGATGTTAACTTTAACATGAACCAAATTAGGCATTTATTCAGTTCAACAACGTGCACACATGAAAAACTGACCATGCACATGAGAATGGAGCGCACGCATGGTAAACACAGACTCTCAACTCTCTCAAAGCACACTCAGCTTCTCACTCTTTGCTCGCTCAACTACTACAGCACCAAACAAAGAGTACGGTTTTCTTTTACTGTTCTGATGAAATAAGATTTTTAGGATGGGATGACCAATGTAAAGATGAAGAACGTTTTTATTTGCATGTTGAGCAATAAACAATCACTGCTAACAGTCTAGTTTATTTAGCTTCTGTCTTAGATTACACTAAAGCAAAAGATTTTGTTCATTTTTATTTCAAATCAAGACAAATATTACAAACTAACAATAAAAGAGGGGTGTTGTATTCACTAATCTATGTACGGCTGTACGCTCAAACACAGTACTCAGAGTCAGACATACCGCAGTGTGAAGATATAACCAAGATTGGTATGTAGGAACCAAAATGATCAAAATTTATCTTTTTACAGCAGAAAATGGCTAAAATTCTGATGTGCAAGCGGTGGTGAAAGGAATTAAATTACTGTCAAATTAAGGTTTTGTGAGGCTCTTTTTTTATTTCTCAGAATCATAGTCAACAAGGGTGAACATTATGGTTTTATCATAATCATCCTTAATGTTGGTTGGGTTTGAAATACTTGGCTTACAGCACTGTGGCTCTGTAAAGCTTCCAGCACAGATAGTTTGTGTCTGGAACATTGTGTTACAGTGACAAAACCTAGAAAAATTTAACTGCATGACTTGTATCAAGGTGACCCTGTGCACAATGTGCTCAAGTTACTGTGCATTTTTACACTTGTATATTTCATGTTATGGAGGGCAAAAATCTCATTATTGTTAGATAAAAATACTTTTGACCATATCTTGCACTGTTTTAGTCTGCTCAGATATCTTATCCAATTTTTTATTTCAGCAGGGGAACTTCTCAACTTAATAATTTACCTACAGGGGTATTCCTCTACCACTCTTGATTTAGAATAAAAAATAAAGTGTTATCTTCTGTAAGTAGAGCAACAAGATAGCTCATTCATCAAAATGTAATCTCTGTGCTGCCTGCGAAATGGATTTGGACCTAAAAATATTAGTTTTGAACTAGAAAATGTGCCCTAATACCCAGAAAGTCATCCTGGATTCTACCATTTACTCTGTTCAGTATATCTCAAATAATTGTTTTCATCCCGGTCAACTGATTCTCTATGGAGCTGCCCCACTCTCTGCAAATTCATACGTGATGACATCCAATACAGCAACTCTTATTTATTGCTATGGTAAAATAAAGTCAGTTGTAATATAACAGCTCAGCTGTAATAAAACAACTCAGAAGTCTCCAGGGTATAGCTATACAATATGAAATCCTATATTAAATTTGGTTTAAAATAAGAGTACATGATTAGTTTGTTTTAAACACATTCACTTTAAACTGCATACTTCTTCTTTAAAGTGAGTAAATATAAAGTCGTAAATATAAAACCTCTCTCATGGTTGTGGGATTGTGTTCCATTTGAGTTGGTCATAGTTCTTTCCTTTGTAATTTTATTATTCTGCTTTAGTTTGAATTCTATTAAACTTTTACTTCCTGTTTCTATTCTGTAGGTTTTCCCATTCTATTATGTACTTCTTACTTCTTATTTATGCTCCTTGTTTTTTAATTGTCCATCAGCTTCTTCCAGGATTCCTTTTTTTCTTGCCAGTGTCTTTGCTCGTTTGTTTTTCTTTAGTTAAAGCGTTTAGTTCCACTTCACCTCTCCTTGCAGCACCTTTTGCTTATCCTTAAACCCAGTCATGTCATTCCTACATTTGCCTCCCTCCTGCCTCATAGTCCTGTCTTGCCTCTGTCTCCCGTGTATGTGGACACAATGAGACAGTGTTTACTTCATATTGTCAGTCGGTTTCTCAAAATGCTTATGTTGAATTTTAATAAGGAAGACCTTTTCCCTCGCATCATTATCTGGTGTTTGGGCTTTGTCACTTTTATTTCCCCACAGTGTCAAACTCAACTCTTAAATTCTGTCATCACCACTCCGGTCAATGTTCTACTACAACTATTTTCCCAGCCAATCAGTTTGATCCCCGTTCTTTAAAAGTGTCTCTTCTTTCTTGCAACCTGCCTCCTTCCCAGCTCCACCTCTTCATTATATCAGAATAGGGGTGTAAATTACAAGTTTGATCACAATATGGTATTGTATCGATTCAGTGGACATTATGGTTCAGTGTTTGTCAGTCTTACAAATTTTTGCCACAATACAAATTAATTTGAATAAGGAGCCAGTCATCAATATGATCATCCCTCGATATAATAAAGAGTTACAGGCAATCATGCATCCTTTAACAAAAATAAAGTTCTAAATATTGAGCATGAACATTTTTTTCAGAGTGAAAACAATGCTGCGCAGGGAGAACCAGCTCTTGTTTTTGTTTCCTTCTGATTTTATCAGTATTTTGGAAAAAAATATATAAATATACATAAACTGATCGAGGAGGAAAAAAAGGAGAGTTTAGTCAAAGTGAAATAAATTTGTTGACTCGTTATTATCATCATGCATACAGGTGACTGTTAGAATGTGGCTCAAACAGCTGAGTCAATGTTCCCTCTGCAAAAACACAGATTCCTTTCCAAGATTACTCAACTATCCTCATTAGGAGAATGTTTCCACCTCTCAGCTGTACCTTCTTTTAGTCCACTTTTGTTTCATTCACACACTACTTCACTTTCTTCATTTGTTCAATAACCTTCAGCTTCTCAAAGCAGCGATATCCAAGGGAAATCGAGAGGAAACCATGACTTCCTGCTCAGGGAGCAACAGTGCTATAACACTGCCAAAATGAGTATCTCCATTTCTATCCCAAATAACATGTAAGAACCTCAGGGCCACCAAGTGACCCAACACAAAAGAGGACATCCAACAAATAGGATACTCTTGTTGGCACAGGGGAAGCATCTTTTGCTTAAAGTCATTGTATTCTCAGGGTTGCCCTCATTCCCTGGTGTCACAGGTTGTAATGTGATTTCTTCTAAACTTAAAGCATAACCCAGTGAAAATACCCCCTAAAATAATCCCCAGAGAAGAGGCTGATAAAGGAGGCTGGACTCTGACTGGCTGCGACTTAGCTGTCTTCACACCTTGGTCAAGGTCTAATCCTGTACATGTTCTGTCTGACATTGCCTTTCCAATGATGCAGAAAATCTTTCCCAAGGGAAAAGGACAAAATTTTCCTTTCATAGCATCAAGCGACTCCCATATCTTGCCTTTTACAAGTAACACAGCATGTAGCAGGTGTGTTTTCTTTATAAAGACAATTTTAGTGTAATAGTAGTGGCAGTTTGACCTTCTGTGCCCTCTTTCCCTCAGAGAGAATGACAAGCTGGAAGAGTACAGAAAATGTCACTCCTGTCCCTCCTGGACTCTGGCTGCTCATGATGACTCGTCCACTAATCTGAACATATGGAGAGATGATATACATTAAAACAGTGGCAGCATCTTTACTCTAGTTTATGCATGTACAACTGGTACTTAAGAGCTGTAATGAGATTACTCATTAAAATTCAACACCTAAAGCTCTAAAAGATAACAGTAGCGCTGAAATGGCCTGAGAAAATATTCGAAATGGTGCCTTTTTAAGCTGATATCAAAGGATATTTAAAACTTAGTGACTTTAAACTCAACTCAATGCCAAGGAAAAAAGATAAGCTCAGTATCTATGACCAAAGGGGGTCTAGATATGTCTCAAGGCACTGCTGGTCCCCAAAGTGTCTGTGCTCAGGTGATATTAAGGTTCATGCTCAATGAAATAGGGCATCGTTGATGAGAAATTAAAAGGAGTTTGGTGTAAGAGGAAGGCCGATTTAGAACCTGCTCTTCACCTCAGGTGGCTTCAACTTTCCCGGCTCATGAAGTGAAGAAAGAATATCTTTTTTTTGAGGAGTTGATTTAATCTTTAAAAGTGCCGTTAGAAACATAACACACGTGTTTAAAGCAAATAATATTCCCTTGCGGAGTATCTTGTAGAGTTCGTTGCTATGGATGTGTTTCCTGAAACTCCATCAATAGACAGGATGTGATCGCTGCAGAGTGGATACGAATCAAGTACAGCTGAGTAGGAGGTGAAGTAGTTTCCCCACATGCATAAGACCACTGTGTGTCTGATCGCAGGGGAAGTCACCGAAAGGCTCCACCGTTTTCCTCTAACATACGTCTGCATAACTAATTAAGTAAGCCAAGAAGGCTGGGGCACGACTCATGACGAAAGATTAAGAAAGAAGACAAAAAGCCTCCTCTTCTAAGGGAGAAATCTTACTCTTGTTCAATCTGCCCACATTACCTTGCACTGTTATCCGATATAAAGGGACACACAATAGTGCTCAGTGTTGATGCGGTAACGTACAGAGAATGAGAGATGAAGACAGCAGCCTGTGAGAGAGAGGGGCGGTGAGGGGGCTGTCATTGAGCTGGTGAACTGATTGTGTCCAAAGGAATGCTGATTAAAAACTGATGAATCAAGTGCCATCATCAACCTCACAAAGAGGGCGTCCACGTTACATTAATTGCTAATGAAAAAATGAGAGGATATAGTAACAGGTTTTCCTCGTCCAATTGTAAGATCTCGCCTGAGTACAATTTGTCATTGTGCATGTTGTAACGTATATAAGTTAAAAAATGCACTTATCTTGATCAATATGGTATTAATGCCCTGACGTTTAAAATGTATATAGTATTTTGGATATCATGTTAGAGCCTGGTGCGGCCCGACTCACCTTTTTTAAGTCCCTTTCTTGGATGTCAGCCATTGTGATGATCACTTGTTCTTGTTTTGGGAGATTGCTTTTGTCAGTTCTTAGATCCATTAGCCAAGGAGCATTAGTGTTATATGATGCTTCTTTTTTACCATATCCAGTAATATTCAGTGTCAACCTTTTGGTTGGTTTATTCCAATGTTATTACCCTGATATTGAGCGCATACTTTACATGAATAGGTGATGAACAGCCTATACTCTTGGCTTCTGATTCCAAGGTGTGTTCTTTGTTTAGCTGGGTCCAGTGTCACAGGATGGACAGTTTGCTGTATTCTTAGGGACTCTTATCAATATGGCCTGGTCCACCAACATCTGATGCAGACCTTGTTGATCTGGGCAACAACTGAATTGATATTACCTTATTTATGTTGTGCTTATGTTAAATTTAAGATTGCTAGAGGCATACCATGAGCAAGAACACTGGTTTTATGTTCAGTGGTAACCACGTTATTACGTCAACTTGTCACCATACAGGACGAGGACAGGATTTCTCCACAAAAAATGACTTACCATCAAACACATTTATGTAAAC
>JAOXYM010000001.1:5887476-5903308 GCA_028567055.1 Leptatherina wallacei
AGAAACACTCAGTTTATTTAAATCCAGGTTAAAGACCCTCCTGTTCTCTGCTGCATTTGCATAGTTTTTATCTGAAATCTGTACCGTTTCTTTTAAGCTTGAATTTTAAACTTGATCAAGTTTTTAATCTGCTGTCCTTTCTTAATCTTGATTTTAGATTTATTATTTTATCTTATTTATTCATTTTATTCATTTACTTTTTTTTCCATTTAATTTCTTTCTAAGTTTATTTTTAATGTACTTTTCTGCAATGTATGGCACCTTGAATTGTCCTGTAAATGAAATGTGCTTTATAAATATTTCTCTTGCCTTGCCTTGATGTGGAAGCTGAATTTGATGTAATTTCTATTCTTCTTTTATTGAGTCTTTGAACTTTTTCTTTTATCTATTGGTTTCAGGGGCTGTCTGACAGGTTAAAAAAGTTTGAAAAACATTATTAAAATGTGTTATTGGCGTCCAGCTGGAAGAGATAGGAACTATATGGGAAACAAGTTGATATATCTGATAATGCCCTGTCACAAGAGTTTCACCTTCTGTCTGCTGGATGGCACTATCTTGTCCCACAATGTGATATAAACAGATTGTCAAACTTCTTCATACATTCTGCAATCAGACTCTAAAATGCTTCTGATGGTAGCAAATAATTTATTTGAAAATGGACTGCACATAGAGACTCATTTTCCATTTATCAAGTATGAATTATTTTTTACTTATTTCTAATTGACTCTTTGTCAGTGTTCTTGCCCAAGTTGTTGCACAGTTCTGCTACACTGACACTTTGTTGGCTTGTCTATCTTTATTTAATTAAATGTTAATGTAACTTTTGAGGGTGTTTCTGTTGTTGTATGATATGAAGAACTGAATTGCCCTCTAGGGATAAATTTGTCTGAATCTGAATTAATCAATCACACAACCAGTGAGCTGGTAGTAGAAGTGTAAACATGACTTTCAAGAACATTTCACTCAGAATAATCTGAAATATTCTTTTACCAATAGGGCTGGATGATAAATCGATTATTGATCAATTCGAAACTGGACGTTTATGACAGTTTGTCTTTATGAGTATTTGGGTTTTTTTCTTCCACCTTTTAAAAGGTGTTAACACACATAACATTATGATAGTTACTGGTCCATCCCAAGGACAAAATAGAACTGAACAAAAAATGTAACATCATATAAAAGATACCAAGTCATGCAAGAAAACATATGTGGCAGAAACAGGGAGGTCTTTTAACAAAAGAAAGAAAAAACTCTAAATAGAATGTAAGAAGGAAACAGCAGGATGGTTCACAAGAAGTCAAACAGAAAAATCATAATAAGAACACTTAAATCAGCCATATCAGATCACTGCAAATGCAATAACCACATCATGGACTGTGACAATGCATGTCATTGGATCAGCAAACACAAAAGATGGATCAAGGAGGCAACAGAAATCCGAAAGCGCACCAGGGACACCATCAACAGGGATGAGGGAACCTTCATGCTCTCACGCCTGAGTCTCTCCTCCAGTGACCATCAAGTGGCAGGTGGTTGGTCAACCTGGTGGATCTGTCAGGTTGGCCACGCCTAGGAAAAACAGCAACACATCACAGCTGTCAGATGACACTTCTAAGGAAGACTGCAGTCGCCAGTCGAAACATGTCGAGGTAAAACAAACATCTTCCTTTGTCTGAAAGAAGAAACTGTTAATACAAGTTTATAGTTTCTGTCTATAAAAGGTGGCAAAACAACTGATATATTTCAGCAAATCGATAGGAATAGTGCAAAGTAGGAAAAATCCAATAAGCTCCAAGGTTCTGATCCTCCAGAACAGAGCCAGAACCAGAACGGCATCTGTCTGGAAACACTAAAAATACACAGTCAAGTGAGCCGTCATTCATGGCTGACATTTAGCTGTGCACATCGCAGTTAGAATTCCTGCTCTTTGAGATGCAGAAGACAGCAGCAGCCCACAAACTCCCATGAAGAGACAGGGGATTAATTTTCACAGTGTATCCTGTCTGATGAGAAAAGCAAACTTTTATTATGGAAAGCATTTTGTGCTGGTTTTTGTACAAAAAGTGCTTGGAAATTAAAATTTAATTAGATTTCCATTCAAAAGAGGCCCAGTAGAAAGATAAGATACAGTGCCTTTGATAATTGGGGTAAAGCCTGGCTTTACTTATGTTATTTACAGGTTGTTTGTGTTTTTAATACAAGAGGATTATCAATATGGAAAATGTGAAGTTTAATTTATTTTTTCAAATAAGTTTATATACAAATGCTTAAAATTGGAGAAAAAGAAATCTGAGGTTGTTTTGTTGTTGTTATGCCCAGCCTAATTCACCACTGATGCTGATTTTGGCACCCAAATGGCTTAATAAATCTATTTCTGCGCACTGCCAGTACAGATAGTTGTAACATTGGGAAGTAAAGTAACACTACATAACGTTCAGACCTAAAAACTCCATGCTTTGTATGCATTTTGATGGCACACCAACATTCATTATGCACCTTCCTGCCCTGCAGCATACCCTTAATCGCACTTTGCAACTTTTTTTCCCCATCCCAGATCCTCACTTATAGCTGCATTTTGCCTTTCCAGCAACTGGATATTAACATTGACCATTTTGGATGTGCACTGTGGCTGATTCAGCAAAGAAATACAAGAGGACATTAATGGAGGAAATGAGTAAAAGAAAGTGAGAAAGTTATAGAGCAAGAGATAAGACAAGATCAACATTGGAAAGACTTGCTAAATGGAAAGAGCTCAGAGAGGAAACAGGATGCGAGACGGGGACCAAAGCCTTTGTTGGGAGTCAGTGTTCAGTAGTGGGGCTTTAAGATCCTTAAAATCTGCTGCATTATAACCAATTTCCACATAGCTTCAAAGTGTATCAGTAGATGTGCTGTGCTGTAAATGTTCACATAAATGACTGTATTGTATGTATAATGTTTGCAGAGGAATAGGATGAGGTTTTACACAAAAATACTGGCTCCTTGGGTGTGGTTCTTACCATACTGAACCCTATCCACCAAATGATGGGCAATACAGGCCCGAAACTTCCAGCTTAAGAGGGCAGTACAACAATACTGCTGCTTCTCAGACTGATATTAGGTTTTTATTGGTGGAGCATTTCAAGGCAAATAAAGCAGGATATTTCTAAAGCCCTGACAACAACACATGGAAACATGCTGAAGTAATTCCTCTCAATCCTGTCTTATCCCTCCCTGGAAGTGTATGTGAGTTCATTTTTCCAGTGACACAGCCCCTTTGCTTGAATTTCCTTAGTTTTTTATTTCTATTTTTATTTTTTTTACAATCATGCTGTGATTGCAGTGTTTCAGGAAGCCAAAATCAGCGAGATCTCCTCTACTCATCACTTTTACATCACACATTTACCTGACACATAACACCTTACATCTGTTCATTTTCCCTATAATTTACCATTGCCAGAGTAAAATTGTTTCATTTATTATCCAAGGTGTGTTCATCTTGGTACTATGTTATAGTTTATGTAAAAAAAAAAGTTCTTTGTTCATATTAATCACTAGTTTGTTCCTTTCGTCAGACTGTCCTAGTAGCTACAAATGTTTATCTGTTTTCAAAACCTCCTGTTAGAGCTAGCAAGTGGTATACAGCCTTATAGTTAATTAATTTTGTTGCATGCCATGTTGTTTTTTTTAATCAAGTTTCTGGTTTAGAAAACCAGTAAAAAACTTTTTTTTAAAAAGCACCTTTATGATACAACGCAAAATGTACTTCTGTAATCTGACAGAAGAGTGATGCTTACTTGGAAGTCATGGGTTTCCCTGCTTATGATGATGCCCCTGCAAACCAACTTTGGATGAGTGGTGGGAAATGGATGGAGGGATGGATGCATAGATGAATAAACAAACATAAATGACTGTTTTTCTTTTTTTTCTTTTGAGATAGTTGCAGCACATTGCATTATGGGATACAGTATGGGATATACTGCACATGCATAATGTAGAATCTTTATAAATCTGTACATCATTTGGCAGCAGTCAATATGAGAAAATATCACATGCCTTTTTAGCATTCTCACAAAAAGTATCTAAGAATTTCCCCTCGGCGACAATAAAGTTTACAGTCGAAAGATTTAGAAATAGGATTCAATGTCTGAGCTCAATCAGACATTTGAAAGAAAATAAAAGTTTTTTTAACAACAACAATGGGCAATATGACATGCTATTGAAAATAAAAAAATGTAACCTAATGTGACCGAAAACTTAAAGAATACATTTCTCTTTGTAAACATTAAAGCAGGATACACAGCAAACCTTGCTCCTATTTATTGTCTCAAACAAGATGTGGAATAGAGAAAGCTAAATTTGAAATTAAGATGTTATGCTCTTTGCCAAGTCCTACTTACCACCTTACTCATCACTAAATCCAGATTACACTACTTTTGGGGCACAACCTATGCTGTGTATGTAATAGGATGTGGGTGTGAACACTATAAAACTACCGTGACCAGTTCAAATCACTGTGTCCTCCCATTGTTTTACTCTCTATCACTCTCTATACAAATTAGCAACATGTACTATGTCAGGTTCCTGAGTAATCCTGCTATGAGTTAGTGGTCAAAACCCTCTTCAATTCAAACTGTGGGGAAACTGACCCAGAATTACTGCCTGAAAACCAATCCACAGCATACTACACCATTGTGAACGCCCACCCAACTTGCTCTTCAACACTCCATGAGACTGGGATTGTGTGCAATTTATACAATAGCACACTGCAGCAGTAAATAATTGGATATAGCTGTAAAAGGTGTGCATAATGGCTACAGTACCAATCAGGGCAGAAAAAGAAAGTACTCATTCAAACATATTTAATTGTCCATTACAGCAAACACAAGGTGTGCAGTTATTCATAGAGAACCAAACACAACAAAGAAAAACTCAGTCATCTATAAATGTGCAATTGCATATCATGGTAAACAAAAAAGTGCACTTAGTTTCACTGAAACAGGACTCACAAGTTTGTTCATGTGTGAGGAACTGGTAATGGAAGTCAGAACTGTTTCAAAAAGCAGCAAGGCGGATGTGCAACGTGCTATAATAAGCCTGACACATAGCCAAAGCTTAAATGCAGTGCTGAATAAAATATGACAGATAATATAAGTGACATGTCAGAATCATGCAGCCAAAACACAGAAAATACTGTGCATGAAGTCACAGTTAAAACACAGAGATGTCCGAACGTATGTGATGCTTTCGTTAAAATAAGTTACCTGCCGCTAATTGCAGCTAATATTTCTTGCTTTAGTCAGGCTTTTAGTTGTAAAACATTTATTTTGATGCAAATTCATTTGCATCAAAAATCTGACCGACTTATTCGGAATCTTGTGACAGAACCATGTGTCGCTATATCCACTGATTTTGAGATGCAGTTGATGTGTTTTTTCACATTATTATCAGACAACCAGCACAGTGAGTATTGAGGTAGAGCCTGCTTGAAAAAAGCTTTTCAGTACAGTTCTTTGTAAAAGAAACGCACAGCTTAACTCCACCTTTAACTTTTAGCTGTATCTGACCCAAGGGTGTTTGCTGGGCTTCAGGCCCAGTTGGAGCCACAATCAAGTCCCACTTAATGCCCTGAAGTGACAATGGAAACACTGTTGGCCCTAACAGATTTGCCTACCTGCTCTTGACTTGATAGTTAAAACATACGTTATTCAGGCTTCATCACAGTAAAGAGAATTTAACGTAAATCTTATGACATCTGTGAAATATTTGGTGAATTAAATTTTCTGAATTAAGCTTTACTCTGAAATTGACTGTATTTTCTCTTCATTTCCCCAATCTGAGTCAGACTGTTGGGAAGCACTATCTCCTTCCTAGGTTTTGTGGTGCCTCTTGTGTAGGAAATTATATTAAGCTAATGTTACCGTCAAAGTTAATCATTCCATTTTTGTTTTTTTTCTTTTAATAATGTCCATTATTCTCTTTTGAAGTGTTTTTTTTTTACTTTTCTAAGTTTTCAATGAGAAGGCCTGCCTACAGTGAAGTTCTGAGAGTGTGCATGGGCGTTGAATAATTGAGAAGATGTGATTAGGTGTGTACATGTGAAATTGAGGATCGTATAAATGTTTTGTTTTTCTATATGATCCTGTGGGAACAATGAATTCACAGAACTGTATAATCATGTTCAGTAAATGTTTTTGTTAAATTTATTGATAATTTTTTCCAGAAGTCTGCTATTGAACTGAGAGGGGTGGGGCCTCAAGGTGTGTACATATAGGAGGTGCTGCCAAGCAGACAGGTTGGGTTGGTCTCCACAGAAGGAAGTAGGAAATTGTGATGTGCTGAATTGTGCAATGAATGGAAATGTGGAATCCTGCTATCCCAAGCCTGCAAAGTGTCTGATTCCTCCATGCTCACACGTCGTCTTGCCACACAGACACCCTCTAAGTTTTAGTGCAGAGAAAAATTGGATTTGCATCAATGAAATAGAGTTATACTGTGTTATATATACAGTGCCGGTCAAAAGTTTGGACACACTTTCCCTTTCAATCCAATGGGGAAATGTGTCCAAACTTTTGTCGGGTAGTGTCCTGTTTGTTCTATAGTGTGCAGGTGGGTGCACAGTGTGCATTCAGAAAATGTAACTTTTTTACATGTTCTCACAGATGGTCCAAGGCTAGTGAGTCAGATTTACAGAAAAAAAATTTAAACATATAATCATAATAATAATAATAAAAAAAGACAGAGATTGCATATGTTTTCCTTTGATACACTGTGAAAACAGATGTCACAAACATCATAGTTTGAAGAAAAACTCAAAGAACTTATTTCAGTGTGGTTGGGGTTAAGAAAATAATAGAAATCCAACGGATAATGAAATGAATTAAAGCACAGATTTTTAGAATGCGTAGGAACTCAAAAACCAATAGAAACAAAAACACTTATTCATAGATTATGAAGAGGGCTTGCATTTAATAAAGCGTTTTTCATTTCATTTGGAAGATTTTTAAGATTCATTTTTAAGATACAATTATCAGCAGTAACCTATGAAATTTATTCATAAGCATACATTTGGACTATAAATGAAATGTAAAAAGAAATATATATGTTTCTTGTTACTTTTCTTTTTTTCTCTACCTGTAAAATTTGTGTGTGTGTATATATATATATATATATATATATATATATATATATATATATATATAATGAGCATCACTCATAGGAAATGTGAATACAGGTAGAGAAAGCCTTTTGGTAAAATTCCACTATGAAAGTACCTTGGATTCCATTAAGTCCATCTGTCTTCCTGAAGAAGGTCAGTAAGCTGAAACACGTTTGAGTTTTACAAGTCACTATGGCCAACCCATAAGAAAAAAAAAAACAATGGTATTTTGAGTTCTTTTTTATGGGAGTCTTTTTGACATGAAAGAAAAACAATGTTTAATGTTTAAGTGGCAGGGCATCTGTCTGTGTTTCTTGTTCATCCTCTATGAGGATAAAGACAGCCAAGGGGTAAGAGGAGTTTTTTCCATGCTGCCCACTAACATTATGTTCACCTGTATGACCTCAGGTGGCTATGTCATTGTTCCTATCTTCTCCGTCGTGTTTCTGGTCAGTACACATTGTGATGTCCCCTGGAACGCTGAACTTGTGCCAAGTTCTTTAGTCTGGCTCCATCTGAAGCAACCTGGGAGGTAACACTCCCTGGGGATGGTACAGTATGCTCTCCTTGTCTCTCGTCTTCTGGAAAATCACAACTTACAATTTATCCAAGTACGACAATCAAATCAATAACTGTCTCCTGTGTGACAAAACCATCTTATAAGAACAATTAATGCATGTTAAAGAGTCACTGTTATGGTCGCTGACAAAGTGCATCATTAGTACCATATTGCAAATTAAAATGCAATTAACAGCCAAGGACTTTTGTTTGACAGGGGAGTACAGTCAGGCTGGATGACCTAAATACGTGTTGAGCTGATAAATGCATTCCTCTGATGGGGGAACATTTGCATTATCAGAGCAATTGGTGACAAGCTGCCTCCAAAAAGAATGCTGTTACATCAATCTTCTAAAGACTGATGCAGTGTCATAGGGCTTCCAATACTTCAATCCCTTGTCTACATGGCAACAACAAGATGCTGAGGGCGGACATCTGAATGATTGCACTTTACATCTGCAGACAATGGAGATTCTGTTGGCATCTTCAGCTATAAGTATGGTTCATTAGACCCAAACCAAAGGCAGAAGAATGAGACATTTTTTCTAGTTCAGTTCATATTCATTATGACATTCTATAAGCGAACCAAGACTAGTAATAATTTTTTGCATATCACAATGAGGAATGCATCTTAGTGACAAGTCAGTGTTCAGTCACCTTATATGAATAAGTCTCTGCAGAAAGTAGGGCTGCAAAGGCTGACTGTTTCCCCATCTGTCCCACAGTGGGATTTCTGTAATGCTTGGGGGAGCCCTCCGTGAGCCATATGCACCCAGTGAGATTTCCCATAACTTGACGTCTTTGACAAAATCCCTGTTGCTTGTGTTAACTTCAGTGAAACATGTAATTTTCATGCTCCGTTGGTCCGTCTGTGAGGCTTTTTCATGAGATTTTGGAACAATTTTGAACTCAAGCCAGCCATACACCTTTACAAGATGGGACTTTTTTTTCTCTTCCTCTCGCTTTGACAACAAAAAGCTGCAAAGGATGTTTTCTCTGTGATCTATAATTTTGACAGAGCTGTATTCTGTTGTGCAATTCTCATGTGGCTAAATTGATCTTTTAGTCATGTTTGCTTCACTCCGGTCCATGTTGTGTATTAATTACTTTGATCTCCATTTATTGATTGAAAATATACCATTAAAAGAAAACTCAGCTATGATCTGAGCTTTCCCCAGACCCCAAGCCTGCCTCTGCTTCCTGTTCACCCTTATTCTTGCAGGTATGAATCCCCTGCTTCCTCTATTCTCTTATGTTTTCAGTATGTTCGCTCAGATCTTTCTGTCAACACTATCTCATTATTCTGCTTGTAAATGGATGCTCTCTTTGAGGTAAATACTGATAGCAGCCAGGCAAACACAACACTCCCCAATCAGTGATGTGTGCCCATAATGGCATTTTGCTATGCTGTAATTATCTTTGTTTAACCTGATGTTTTATGCATTGGTGGCGGTATCTCCTTGTCCGTGTGGCATGTTCAGCTCTGATCTCCCTGGTTTTAGACTTCACTATCGTGCATTTGTGTGAGTGTGTCTGTGGGTGTGATGTGCATGTAAATTGGGTTGGGTCTTCATTTCCTTATTAGCCCACCTCCACACTGGAAAGACAGAACTCTGAACTCTAATTTGTATGTGTCAGGGCTTATTAGATGGTTTTTCTGTTAGCAGGATTATTAATGATGGATGGAACAATGTATTTTGCTTTTAATCATAGTGAGCTTGAGTCCCTTTTGAATTACTGTACATAGTATTATGAAAAACTCTTGAGCCATTACTATTTTCTTTATATTGTGATTCCATGATGTCATTCTTTCTTCTTTTTTTAATGGTCTATAGTGGTGTAGAGCAGACTTTCTTTTATTTTAAACTTTTAAATCTGAACTATGAATCAGGGACAAAAACAGTATTTAACTGAAGGGAGTAAACCGGTGTTTGTTCTGAAGACAACTTAGCTAAGGACTGTTTTTTCATTCTTTAATCTATGAAAACTACCAAACATAATGCAGGTTTAGCATCATAAATAAGTATTGTTGGCCACAGAGTTATTCCCAGAGTTTTTATTTTACCTGAAACCTTGGTATTTCTTAGCACGGTGCACAGGAGTGGAGTACAAAGGAAGAAGTGTCCTTAAAAACTATCTACAGCAAATGAAAGCAGAACCTAATGTCCTTAAGAAATAGGAAGGAATCCAGTAATGATCTGATACAGAATCTCATGGCTTGTATTAATCCATCTACTGTTCAATGAAGCCTCATCAGAAATTGTTTAAAAAGGCTCTTTAAAAAGCCTTTCTCAAGGAAAAACCTCAGAAAGAAAAGTCTGAGAAATACCAAATGACATAAACTGGACTGAAAGTCATTGGCAACAGGTCTTGATGAACCCTCTCCAAAGCTCAGACCTCAACATTATTGAAGTTGTGTAGGATCATCTTGACAGAAAAAACAACAAAAGGTAGCCAATATCCATAGAAAAGCTTTTGAATGTCTGTCAAGAAGCCTGGAGAACTATTACTAAGGACTACTTAAAAACATCAGAAGACAGTGTGTCTAAGAGGGCTCAGACTTTATATTGATGAATGAAGTTGGTCATGCCAAATATTGATTTTCAAGCTTCTTAGAATTTTACAGTAGTTTTTTTTTATTTTATACTGTATTTTCTGTTGTGTGTACAACAGAAAATTTGCTCTAATATGTGCATATTTTATTCACAAATCATGACAAATTGATAAAAGTAATCTGGTTGATGTTCAGCTTGTTACATTATCTGCAAAAAACAGAAGCTTGATTTTTGTTAAAAAGCACTGATGCTGCCTCTTTTCTTGCATTATTGTTGTGCAAATAAATTTTATATGCTCAAGATAAAAATTGAACTTTGCAGAAGTGAGTGAGGGTACCAGATGGGTTCAAAAGACCACATATTCCAGGGAGCAAATGCGTTCAATGTTCACTACGCACCTAAAATACACATTCTTAGACCTGTGGTCATTTATTCACACTTTGAAAAATTTAAGGAGCTTTTTCACTTATGAGTGCACTCCTACCTCAAATGCCTGGAAAATGATTTTGAAAGAGATTCACCTACAGAGGTGGGGATGACTCAAGTCATTTAATCAAAGCCTCTAATGTTTCAGCATTCACAATGACCAAAACCAACAGAAGTCCCAGTGCCAAAAGCTCATTTTAATTAGTCAATCTGAGTTCATTACCTCAGAAGCATGTTCCAACTCTCCCGGGTGACGAGGTTACCACATAATGTGTCTCTCCCCACCTCAGTGATTTTGCGGCATGAATCGCTGTCCCCTCGAGTGCACAGGTATATGTGCTGCAAAATGAAGACCTAATTGGAAATGATCACTGACAGAAGTTTCAGCCACAGGGTCCCTTAATGAGCCAGGCAGCACATGAATCATCTAGAGCCCCTTGACTCCCTGCGAGAGGCATTTTGAAGTGGATGACACAAGTTGAGTCATGGAGACTGAAGAGTTAAAGCCACGCTGCATGCAGATTGTTACAAGATGGGATGAAATGTGCTTTCTGACAAATAAAGAAAAAGAGAATTAAACTAGTTGTTTCTCTTACTTTACCAAAGAAAATCTCGGCAAGATTTCAAGTTTGTTTCGAAAAATCATCTACGAGCAAGATTCAAACTTCACATGCTGCTTTAAAGCAACTTTTCTGATCAAATTACTCTTGAACACAACACAAAATCACCACATCAGTTCAAAAAAATATATGATTGTTTATTTGCAAAACTATTTGCTCTAAATGTGCTTCTTGCTTAATTGACAATTGTCAATGGCATTAAACATATCAAGCTGTTATGATGAATGTAATCTTTGCATTGGATACTTGTTCTGTTTATGGTCAAATCTACCTGGTAAACAAAGTTGTTGTTTTTTTTCTCTTTATGCAAACTAAAATACAGAAGTGACAAAATGTCACACACGTGGCGATGGAAATTTCCATTGCAGAGGAAACAGTCCAGAGGCAATGTGCATACATTTATATGGTTCGTTTTACTTGGCACTGATTAGTGCACCCAGTATAGGACTATACTTCAAGAGGACATAAAGTATAATTTTTACTAATCTTTATTAATTACAAGATTAGATCCTTAAGAAAATATGCCAATAAAAATGAAATCCTGCATTGCTTCCATCAACTGTAAGGGCAGAATTCTTAGGTGCAGCCAACGGGAGGAGGGCTACCGGTTCAGTCATATTAGGATCAATCTATCTGTTTTTGTAGATGATGTGGTCTATTTGCTTCATTGAGCAGAGACCTCTGGCAGGCATTTGGGGCAGCTGAAAGTGAACCAACCTGCATGAGAATTAGCACCTCTCAGTCCGGTCAGTGTTGATGGTCCTCAATAGGAAAAAGGATGAATTGCCCACCCCAGGTTGGAAGTGACTTGATGTTACAAGTGAAGGAATTTAAGTATTTTTGGGGTCTAGTTCATGACTGGGCAGAAAGCAGAGTGGGAGACTGAGCCCATTTAAATAACCATCGAAATTTGATAACTGGGAGTAATCAGATAAATGTAATAATTTGATCTTACATGATCTGCAGGTTTTTGTTCTTGTTATTCTTGCAGTCTGTTTAGCTTCCAGTCATTTGTCATTTTTTAGTTCTATACTTTTTCCTGCTTTATTTCATAGACTTTTACCCCTTATGTCATCTGTGTGCTTTACTTCCCTCCCACTGGTCATTAATTGTCACATCTCACCTACCCTGACACTAACATATATCTTCATGCACTTCTGAAACGCAATATTCGGAAAACCCTTTTCTACGTTTTCCCGTCTATTTTTGGATTTCTTTTGGAGTACATATGTGCATAGTGACGGAACTCCCTATTATTTTCAAAACATCCGATCTTTGTTAAATGTGGCTCCACACAGTCGTAGTATTTGCTGCTAATGAACTAATAAGCTTGCAAAACAGTCTACAGATGAATGCTTTACTGCTCCGACTTCCTGCTGCTGCAGGCCGTTGCTTTTATGGGTTCTGTTTCCATATTTTTTAACAGAAGCCGTAAAAACATGGAAGCGACACAGTTTTTTGCACATATGCAGATGTAAAAAGACTGAACAAATCAGATATACAGGTCTATCAGATTTTTTGTGCACATGTAAACGGCCTCATTGCCAGAAAATTTGGGACAGGATCTTGTATTTGTTGGTCATTTTAGCTGAAAATAATAATGCTGTCAATCTACCAGGTGAATCTACAGTCCAGCCCTCGCTTATGATCACGAGTGACGGTAGTGATAAAAAAAATGAGATGGTGAATACGAGCAATAGAAATGTGATTCCTGCAAAGGGTGACTGGGCTTACTGTTACCTATAGGATGAGGAGCTTGACATGCAAACATAGTACATGACTTGGCATGTAATTAATGTTCCACTTCATGAGATAGGCTGCTTCAGTTATAGTTGCCAGCAACATGCTCATAAAAATGAACCAAGCAGTCTTTGCCACTGAGTTTCAATATAAACTTAATGACATTGTGTGGGTGTAAAGAAAATTGAGAGAGGAAAAGATCTACATTTGGAAAAGACAATAAAGAAACAGCCAAATTAACAGGAAAAGTTATAGTGGTTTCTTGGCAACAGTGGAAAGCCACACTGCATGGGCTCCTGATAAGCTTTACATTGGGTTTGAAATATTGTGCAAAGTCAGTGATCCATAGCGCATTGCACTCAACTGTAAACACAGATGCACAAGGGGAATTACATAATAACAAGAGGAGAAAGCAGAAACTTTATCCTTATGTAACCAGCAAAGGAAGGTGGTGTCTGCACCACTGCTGGCTAATTATCAGCCAAGCTGATGAATCAGTTGACTTCTATCCTCTATTGACAATTTACTGAAATGCATTCTGTTGCTGTAATGTGCCAAATTATCACTCACTCAATGATAATGTGGTGAATGAAAATGTAACATATCTTATTTCAATGAAACATATTTTATCATAAGCTAGCATATATTCATTTTCCAAAAGATTCTTACAATTAATCTGTCATTTGCAACACCAAGGGGATTTTTGGTTTCTTGACACCATTGACAGTAATGTTGGACACTTAGAGCAAATCAACCATAATCAACAAAGTTTGCCCTATGAAGGAAGGATTGATGTTACTTGTGAAAATTGTAAAAATGAAAGGGTCAGTTAGTTCACGTTCTTTGTGGGTCTTGTTTGTAACCAATGCTTTTTCACTCTCTCTTATCAATTTCTCAGATGTAGAAACCCCAAACTGTCTCAGTTAAGGCCCCAAAATTATTTTATTGAGGCTGGGGAAGGTCTTGATTTGGCTTGAAATAAAACTTTTCTTATCATTAATCCTGCACATTGGAAAACAGTTGTGAATGGGAGTGCATTACAATCCAGTATAAAGGTGTTCTACCAAAGCAGCAGTAAGTGACACATTGGCGAAGACACCAGACTTCACAACTTTCTGTCAAATGACTAAAGAAGACCTTAGCAAGTGACCTATAGGTTTTCAATTTCACTGTACATGCCAACAGGGAAATTTTGATAAGCCACTGGGACCAAATCTTAGAAGGTGGACTTGTCTAACCAGCATTGCTGCCTTGTTGCCTCAGGTCTTGAAATATTCCCCCCAACTATAGAGTTGTGCTGGATTGAACAGCGCAGAGTCAATAGAGCTTTCAATCATGTGACATTAACTGACAGTGTGACACTTTATTGAGGCAAGTGAATGATCCAGTGTTCCCCTCGGGTCTTTAGCTGTTGAGTGATGAGGGAAACTCTAGTGGCATGTTTTCTTCATCTTTACCTGAAGTCTGGAACACCTTTTCTCAATGTGCTGTTGTAGAAAAACTATGCAAATGAAAATAGTGTTGCTCACAAATTTCAAAATGATGCTTTTGCCACAACTATGACTGAGAGTTGGAAATGAGTAGACATCACTTATTCAACACAGATGTTCAAGTGCTTGGTTGTGTGTCATAAATCTGACTTGTGTAGCTCAGTGAAAATGGAATTTCATCCCTATTACATTTTCCTTTTTTTATGTTGACAAATGCTCTGAGTTAGTTTGACAAACTTGAAACTTGCATGCTGAACATGATACCATCTGGCACACTGCCTCATTCAGAATATGTTGCTTTCATGATGAAATTGAGATCATTTGGCAAGGCACAGAGAAATCCACACTGGCTTTCCCCTTGCCCACCAGTCTATCCCCTTTAGTTTAAGAAAAGTGTGTGGTTACACAATCTCTGCATTACCTTTATGTGGATTTCCCAGAGTAGAGCACACTGACTAACTAAAGGAAACAGACTTTGCTTGTTACAGTGCCACTATTGTTTACAACATCAAACCTTAGATGTTTGACAAAACAATTGTGTTACTTTCGTATGAAATCCTTTCTACAGCTCTAGTTCCACCATTTAAAACTAAATGTTTGCCCTGCTTCTTGGTTTGACTATTAGCCTTGTTGTGTTGAGGAATTGATCTTCTGTATAAAAAAAGGCAGATATCTCCTCCAATTGCTTTAACCCTCCTATTACCTTCAAATGTATAAACATCTTTTATCTTCGGGGTCAATTTGACCCCAGTGATTGAAACCTCCAAAAAAGTGTATAATCATATATTTTACCCAAGTTTATATGTCAGGTACTTTATGTTTGTTAGTTAACTACCTTAATAGCGCTGTAAATAAAACATCATCACCCCACTTGCCCCCCACAAAGAAATACCCAGATCTACATAAAATTTCACTGATTGATCTAAAACTGGGAAAGTTTTCTTTCTTGTTTCCAAGGCTATATAAATGATTTCTTCTCATTAGAAATGAAAAGCTATTTCTGTTATCAACAATAATAATGTATATTGTTTGACCCAATTTGACCCAGGAAAAAAACTTGAACTCCTCCACTTGGGGCAGGACCTCACTCCCGACCCGGAGAGAACACTCCACCTGTTTCCGGCTGAGGACCAAGGTCTCGGACTTGGAGGTGCTGATTCTCATCCCGACCGCTTCACTCGGCTGTGAATCGCTCCAGCGAGAGCTGGACATCGCGGCCTGATGAAGTCAACAGGACCACATCATCCGCAAAAAGCAGAGACCCGATCCTGAGGCCACCAAACCGGATCCCCTCAACACCTCGGC
>JAOXYM010000001.1:5921885-5933771 GCA_028567055.1 Leptatherina wallacei
TTTAGAGATGGTATTCTGCATACCTTGGTTAGAGAGTGGTCAATTGAGTTACTGTTTTGTTACTGCCTTTCTGACATCGCCAATCAGTTTGCACATTCTCCTCTGACTGCTGACATCAACGAGATAATTTAGTCCAGACAACTGCTGCTCGCTGGATATTTTCTCTTTTTTCTGATGATTCTCTGTGAAACCTAGAGATTGTTTTGCATGAAAATCCCAGGAGATCAGCAGTTTCTGAAATACTCCATCAAACTGTCTGGCACCAACAACCACACCACGTTCAAAGTCACTTAAATCCCCTTTCTTCTCCATTCTGAATGCTTTGAACTTCAGCAAATCATCTGGACCACGTGTACATGATTAAATGCATTGAGTCTCTACCATCTGATTAGCTATTGGTGTTAACAAGCTATTGAACAGGTGTACCTAATAAAGTCCTGGTACACTGCCTCTCGCCTGCTAATTGCTGGGATAGGCTTCAGCTTCTCTGCGACCCTGAATTAGAATAAGTGGTATTGAAAATGGATGGATGGACCTTTTAAAGTGGCTGTTAAGTATAAGCACATTTATGTGTATTGTATGCATGCAGAAGTGTCCTGCATAAAATATCTTTACAATTAAAGTGAAACCTAAAAATGTAGCTATCACACGCCTCTGAATAAAAGCTCTGTTTGTAATTTTCATTTTCCAGAAGTCTGTTAAGTTTTTAAATCTCAATGCATCAGGGGGAATTACAGAAATTGGTTGAGGTACATCAATAATCTGCAGCAAAGCTCAACAGCAAGGATGCTATCTGTAGCAGCTGGAGTACATTTGCAGCCACTATCATGTACTTTTGTTCACTAATTTTCAGGGTAATGAATATGGCCAGAAAGGTAACATCAGAGGAACCAAAGCAGGGGCTTTGGAAATGAAAATTTGGTTAATGTGCCTTGAGGTGATGGATATTGTAGGATATGTAGATGGTCATATATCAATCTGAGTTACATTAATAGTAATTGAGTGTCGAGAAAAAGAAAACAGGAGTACAGAGACTTATTATGGAGGCTTATTTATTTTTCTGACCCTATGGTTTCAAAGTCTGGAGACCTTGTTCATTCTCTGACCTATACATTGTCACAGTCTGCAGATTTACTATATTTGCGACCTGAAGTGACTCAAGGTTCATGCTAAATTTGACAGGAAACTGGAACGAAATAAAAGGGATGCTTTGCTGTCATTGGTGGTTAGGGTTAATGCAAGTTGTTAGGGTTTGGTAGGTTGGATCCATCACCACAGCTGAACAGTGCAACGTCAACTGTGACCCAGTATGCAGCGTTTCCTTTTCTTGTAAATTTTAGTGACAGTGTGTCGGGAAGTCGAATAAAATAGAGACCGCTTTAATTAGAGGTTTGTGGTTTAGGCAGAGGTGGTCTGTCACCACAGCCGATACACTCCAGAATCAACCACAACATATATTGCATAGTTTCTTCTCTATGACCTGTAGTGAGCACTTTCTGATTAAATTCATCACAAGGAAATTCATCTTCCCTGGTTCCATGTGTTTAGGCCAATTATAGAGTAATGCATACTAATCTGGAACCTATACATGCAGCCATAGGTGTTTTCTATGTGCATCACTGATCAGTAAATCAGAACTGTTGAGTATTTCTTCATCAATGAAGAACAAATAAGAACCTAAAAGGTTCATTTCAGTCATTTTTTTTTCTCATTTCTACTTGTCGGTTGCACCTCTAACTGAACACCAGTGATGGACAGTAAAATATTGATGGTTCATCAATAATTTGGCACATACTTTTAAAATAGTCTTCTGTGAACATCTTAGTGTCTGATATCACAGGTCTGTAGATCCACAGGGGAGCTACAACATATTAGACAGATGTTTTTATCATTGTTATTATAAGTAAAATATTCCTTTGCCTCATTTTGTACATTGACCTGGAACGGTTTTGAATACAGAGGGGCAGTGGGATTTTGCATGCAGTTTCAAGCATTCCTTTCAGAATCAATCTCGTATTCCTTTAAACCTTATTCTTTAAGATTTTCCTCCTCTATTCCTCCTTCTGCTGCAAGTGTAGTTTTCTGCCACGATACAAGATTACTCAGATCCAGCCAGAGTCTTTAACTATGTTAAGCCAAGATGTCCACGAAAGCCGATTTTCCAATATCCACATATTAAACGTTTATTGTATTACAAAAAGATCAGACTGAAGCGATATAAATTCACGCACTCCACCGAAGCTGAGGGATAACATTAAAGGATAAGTGAGGTGTGCTATTTGAGCAAAGTAGATTTACTAAACTGGATGTGATTCTGTAAAATTACTTATTCTCCTCATCCCACCCAGTGGCATCCTTCTATAGCCATAAACAGACCCAAATGACTTTCAGATCCACTTGGTAATACAGCATTAGGCCTACCATCTCCACATGAATTAAATTTTCCTTCACTACTAAAGATACCACACACCAAGGCAGCAAAATAATTCATCCTGCACAGTCCTCTGTGCACAAGCACACACATCTCATATTCCCATCAAGGTTTACATAGATGGGAGTATCTTTATTAATTTCACCTCCCCTAAAATCCAATTATTGACTGTATAGAACTCTAGAAAACATTGTTGACTAATCATAGCATGTTGGTCTCCTGCTGATTGCTTTTCATTTTGTTGAGCAATTTTCTGATTGTTTCGTTCTTGTAAAGCCACACATTAATTTCGGCTGGTTTTCTTATTGTCAGCTATTTCAACCGCAAGCTTCGCAGGAAATAAAGGAGCCATGTGTCAGAGCAAATATAATGCTTCCAAGTAGGAAAACAACCAAAGATTTTAGCATCACTTTATGTCCCTTCAGGTTGAATTAGAAGCTATGTTAATAAATTAAAAATATCTGAAACTGAAGTTTTCGGATTATGCATTAGCCTCAAGTAAAGTCTGCAAGAGGTGCAACCAGTAGAAATAAGAGATTTTTTTTTAAAGACAATGAATGTACTGGGAATTCAACTGTAAAAAAAAATGCCAAAAACCAGAGACTATCTTTGAGCCCTGAGGATGATGATGATGATGCTGATGATGATGATGACAATGATGATAATGCATCAATGCACTGGTTCATGATAAAATCAGTGGAGGAAACAGCTTAAGCTACATCATTGTTTTTGTAATGATCCGTTCTTAAATCAGACCTAAAACTGTAAAACCAAAATCTTCTGCTTTGTTTCCAGATTAGCTTAATAAAGTAACGGAGAAATGGTTAAAAGATAGATCAGGGCCACTTTAAGGAAAATACTTTTTCACAGACTTCAAAAATAAACTCGTAATAATACAAGAATAAAGTTGTAATTTTACGAGAAAAGTGATAATAAAATCGTAATTTTATGAGAAATAAAGTTGTGATATAATGAGAATAAAGTCATTATAATTTAACCAGTTGTTTTAGAACAGAAAAGTTGTTAATATGAGGGCTGATGAACATTTCGTGAAGTTGTACTTCATAATAGTTTTCACAAACCAGAAGACACTTAACCTATTGTCATGTCAGTGCCACATTTCCATTAGTATCAAGACTTTGAAAGAATCTGTAAGAAATTGAATTGTGCCTAAAGAACCAGACAGACTTGGAGGAGATCCCTGCTTTTGTGGAAGGGAAAATGGCTGCAACCGGTCAACTGCAAGGTGATCAATGCTGATGGAAACCACATCAGTCATCAACAGGCCAACAGACCACAAAAACCCCACAAATGATGACAACCCCTTATATCTCCAAATGATGATTTATTTAGATTTATGAACTCAAGGTTGGTCTTGCTTTTCAGCAAGAACAAGGTGAGTGCCTGCAAAGTGTTAACTGAAAATTATCAAATAGATTACTTAAATATTCCATCCATCCATCCATCCATTTTCTGTACCGCTTAATCCATGCAGGGTCGCGGGTGGGCTGGAGCCTATCCCAGCAAGTATCACGCGAGAGGCAGGGTACACCCTGGACAGGTCGCCAGTCCATCACAGGGCCTACTTAAATATTAATCATCATAATAGTGAGAAACAAGAAGGAAGAAAAAACTAAACAAGAGAAACTTTGAGACATTTCAGTTTGTTTGATAAGAAAATGGACATGAAGTTGTAGTTTATTTACATTTGTGTTCCTCTTACTGATATTACATTTTTTTTTTTTTTTACTTTTTTGTCATATAAATTATTAATCAACCCAATGAATCAAATTTTAAAAGTTTGTTTCACAAAGTATTGGGCAACTGAAACTTTTACTAAGTTCTCAAAATAAAAGTAAAACGGTGAATACAATGAATTACTTCTAATAGGCTGTCTTTAACTAGAAGTCTACAGCATTGTGTACAAACCTTCCCATTACTGTTTTTACACACATTTTATTTTGAATTGATCCAACTTAAGTAAATACAATTTTTTCAAGCTGTTGTTCTCCAAAGTACATCTGACTTAAAGTAAGCAAGTAAGAAAGTAAACTATATGCACTAATTCTAATGAAGGCGATGTTACAGTGTACAGAAAAACAAAAATAAGTTTGAAGATGTATCTGAAGTGTAGGATATAATAGCCTGTCAAGTCAGCTGGTTTTTGATAACTGTGCTGTGTTTTGTTGTTTTTCCAATAAATCAAAGAGAAAAAAGTGCACTTAGACATGTCTCTGTTATTTCTCCTGGTTCTGCACCATGTTTTACTTTTTGTGTCGAGATTGCCTTTACACTACTAGTGCCATATTAGGTTATTTATAAACATATAAAACCCATAGGTATATTTACCACATAGTTTGGCAGAAAACAATGTGTATAGAGTATATATTATATATCACTACCAGACATACAATATATGGTTAAATGCTGTCAAAACCTTTTCATCAGAGACACCAGAGACACCGAGTAAATCCAAGCTCTCTCTTTCTCTCTCTCTCTTATATATATATCTTATATATATAATCTTTATATATAATATATAATATAATATATATAATTATTATATATTATATATATAATCTCAGAACAAACTTGTAATTAATGCAATAATTTCATCCTCAGGCACTTCAGTCTTGAAACAGGCACAGTTATGGTTACTGAAGCCACAGCAAGACATTTTGCTAATAAGCTATAGAGGAGTTTGAATGCCGTATCTGCAGATATCATAAAATCCTCACACAGTTCAAAAACATGCAGATAAGGCTAACTGGAATTTCTAAATCACTTATTGGAGTGAGTGTAATTTGTATATATCCATAATCCCTATCATAGGTTACCAGCCGCAGCGTATGCACCTGCTTGCTGTCTTAAATCAGAAATAGAAGCATAAAAACTGCAGGGAAAGCACATGGCTTCCACTCACTGAGGAACCTGTATTTCTTTGATCACAGGATGATTATATTTTATGAGGGATAGCAACTGCCAGTAAGAAAACTCCCCATATGGGCATCAGGCAGGCTAACAGCTCCTGTCAGACAGCTTAACAAAGCAGACAGCAGTGCTGCCAGATGTCCACACACAGAATCTCAGTCTCTCATACACCAGGCTTGCAAACCTGGATCTGTTCCTGCATTCTAAGGGCAACCAATCAGCTGCTGTGCAGTCTTAATTAGTTGATGAAAAGAGTATGATTAGATCTCAAGTTATGCAGTGTAAAAAAGTCTTTATCTAAAATTTTTGATAGATTGAAACAGATGGTTACACAGTAATGTAAGAAAACAATGCCAAAAGCCAGAGCCATGCATGTATCACTGTTTAAGTATAGTAATAGATACACTCACAACCAAAACTTGTTATTTTCACATTTACACAATGTAACCTTCCACACATTCAAGTTTACGCTCTACTGTAGGATAATAATAAAAAAATATGTGGAGGTTATAAACATGGTCAATGTCGGTGTAAGAATTTGTGATTGCAGAGTTGTTATTACCATGTTTTTGTGCTGCGTGATTATAGGGCATCGGAGGATCTCAGAAAATATGCAGGGAGAAACTTTATTAACTTTAAAACATTTATAGAAACCACAAAGCTGTTATGATGAGCAACTTTCTCAAGGGCATTTTAGACAACCCACCCCTACATATCTTTAAATACAAAACAGGCCAATGTAAAACTTCTCCCAGTGAGTCAAACAATGCAACCAGCAATTTATGGAATCCTCCAGTCAAGCTTTATGTGAGACTGCAAAATGTTTAAACTCACTGGAATTACTTATCTGACACATAACATTTAGAGAAAGAGCTTTTATTGGTGATCCTCAAAAATACCTCAAAAGATGTTTTTCATCCCTTTACAACTTGTCAGCTTTGATGTAAGACTATTGATAAAACCATATTACTGTTATTATTTGTTGTGACATATCTCTTACTAAATTCTTTTCTTATAAATTCTATTTATGGGCATTGATTGAAAACCTTTTCAGAGAAAATGCTTTTCAGAGGCACAAAAGTCAATGATTTGAGGAATATTACAAATCTATACATCTTGACAACAGAATGCTGAGAGAAATTTGCCACATTTTTCCTTTCATTCTCCATGCAATTCCTTTATTATAACACAAGTTCTGTTTCAATCTGTGTACTGCAGTATTTAGAGACCGTAAGCACCTTGCTCATTGTGCGAGTGCTCTAACATACTGCAGCAGCCCCAGATCATAGACCTCCCCCCACAGGCTTGTACAGTAAGAATTACTTCATCTGCATCTCTTCTTACCCTAATCCTTCCATCACTCTGGAGCAGGGTCAATCTGGACTCATCAGACCACATGATCTTCTTCCATTGCTCCAGAGTCCAATCTTTATGCTCCCCAGCAGATTGAAGCCTTTTTCTCTGGATAGCGCCACTGATTAGTTTTTTTTTTATGGCTACACAGCTGTTCAGTCCCAATTCCTTTAGTTCCCTTCACATTGTTCATGTGGAAATGTTCTTACTTTCACAATTAAACATAGCCCTGAGCTCTACTGTTGTTTTTTTTTACCATCTCATTTCACTAAAGTGTAAGTGATCATCGATTACATTCAAGACGATTTTCTGACCATATTTCTTCCTTGAGGTCCACACCATCCTCCCAGTTTTTGATACTGCGTTTGAATTCTTAATCCAGTTTTAGTAGTTTCTACATCTCCTTAGATTATTTCTCTGCTTGATGCATGTCAAATTGACATGCATCAATTGTCAAATGACAAATTGACATTGTCAATGATTTGACCCTTCTTTAACAGACCAACGTCTTTTCCACGCCCATTACTTTACATATTATTGGTTTAGAAATGAGAAGCTATGCATTGCATCAGTTGGGGTTAGAAAACTTGTTTCAAGCTGAAAGATAATTGCCCATGCATATCCAATAGGAGGCTCTTACGTATTTGCTTTGTTAAATTCAGGTGGAGACTTTTTTTCTTTTTGGCCAAGCAGTGTATTTGTACATAGAGAGTAAAGAGTAAAGAGAGATAGATGTTCAGTGCATTATGAGATTTCTCACAGGAACCTAAACCTGTAGCCGGATAATGAAAGCTTGCTGCTGCATCACCTGATTGTTCCTGTTTTTCCTGCCCTGGAGTCTCCCAACCTGCCCGTCAGCTTCCTGTCTGTCAGATCTGTCAGGAACCGAGGAAACCTTTCGGATGAGAGGTGAAATGTTTTCAAGCACCGAGAAAAAGAAGTCCAGTTGCTATTATTCCAGCTCTTCGGATCATCATGACTTGGATGACTGAGAATCTACACCAACATGTCTGTCAGGTTGTGTCTGCACCATTTTGCACAAACCCTGACCTGATGTTTAATGATTAACAATATGCTAGATGACAATAAAATGTGTGACATAACAGATATTTCTTCAGTCACAGATATATTTTCTATTCAGGATTAAATGTTCAACTGAAATAAGGTCTTTCATGTCTGTTCATGTCCTTGTGGCAGAGGTTGATTATCAGTGTTCAAAACATTTACAAAGTTATTAGGAAAACATATCTATTGCATGTTTGTTAAGGCTGAACATATTGTTAGAGATATTGTACTTTTGATTGGCGAACTAAGGTATGAAACTGTTCAAGAGAAAAAAATGGACATCATAATCATTATCTGAAAGTTTTTTATTGTTAATGGGGCCCCTCAGCCATAAATGTATGTAAGAATTTGTACAGTACAGATTCTTAATACAGACACTGTCAAACACTTGTTTCATTTTTACTCTGTAATTTATGTCTTAGATGAAAATGAATGAATAGATAAATAAGTAAATAAATAAACATACATGTTGCTGTGATACCATTTTTAGACTTATTTTGATAAGCTCAGTTAGCTTCTTCATGGCCTTGATAGGCAATAATGACAACACATATTCATCAGCCTCATGGATGGTTTCTGTATTACTAATTTGATGAGGTTATTCTCATCAGGATAGAAGCCATGATTTCCTCTGAGGTGTATGACAGCAATATCTGTCTCAGAGTGTAATACAGCGATAGGAAATTATGTCCTCTCATATGCACGGCGCCCTACCCAGGGGAAAGAATTGTCTAAATGTGAGAGGAATGCAGCCAAGAAATGCTAAATGGAAATGAGCAATAAAAAACTATGCTGTATAACTTACAAGAGCAGCTCTGATATGTTAATATAAATTGCCTGAAGTACAGTATCTGCATTGGTCTGCTCATCATGCTGCTGTGGAATGAGGGGCAAACTGATTGGACTTGGGTATACATGTGAATCTCAAGAGTCTGCCTGACTGACAGCCTGGAAACACAACAAAGATTCACATGAGATATAAGGCTAAAAATCAGCCAGTATCATGCCGCTCGAGTGCACAATACAAAATAATCCTACAGAAACAGTAAAGGATACATTTCACTCTAATATTCTATACAGAACCAGATCCTTTTGGTAGCTAGAGTATTGATTATCTCGCTACACTCAACGGTCTGCCAGTCATTGTGATTGAGTTGACCGAGGGTCAAGGGTTGATTGTAATAGCTGAGTGAGGTTCTAAATAGCAAATTGTACCAAAGATGACTGTTCGGATGATTGCAGCAAGCTGGAATAAGCAGGGAAAAATAAACAAATGAGAAAAAGAGGCAGCTGTGGTCTCTTAAGAGAAAATATCTCTGCCTGTACAAGACAATTCAAAGTGTTTTACATAAAACATTAAAAGCATTACAGATGGTTCAAAGAAAGCATTAAAAAGTAGTAAAAGGCATCAACAAAATATTATTTCTTTATATATTTTTAACAAATATAAGCAGGTTGTGTATTTAAGATTTACCATTTATATTGTCTTCATTCGATTTCTTTTGTGGAATAAATTTGTACTTTTGCCAAAAAAAAACAAAAACAAAAAAAAACAAAAACAAAGCAGACTTTTTGCTATATCCTGAAAACTTACAAAAGCTTTTCTCTCTTTAACATCATGTGTAAAACCCAACTGGCAGAGAATCTTGACAGTACATAAACTGACTGTGATGAGAGCCCATCAAACAGCCCTTATTTTGGAACAATGGTAAATTTGTGATAAAGCACAGAATATTTAAAATGCTTTGAAAAAATATTTCTCACAAGACATTTTATTAGTTTCACACTTTTGTAGAAGATGAAGAAATGTTGGAGCTATAGAATCTCTTTACAAACACTCTCATATGAACTCTCCATTATTCTTGGCCTTAGTTTCCATGAATAACAAATATTAAAATGTATCATGTGTGTTTTCAGGGGCTTGGAATGTGCACTCAATAGTCTTCTATATTATTTTTGTGGAAAATGAGCCATTCATTCATTTTCTATCCCGCTTAGTCCAATTCAGGGTCGTGGGGTGGGCTGGACCATATCCCAGCAATTAGCAGGCGAGAGGCAGGGTACACCCTGGACAGGTTGCCAGTCCATCACAGAGAAACAAACAACCATTCACGCTCACACCCACCTCTAGGGAGAATTTAGAATGATCAATTAAGCTGTCATGTATGTCTTTGGACTGTGGGAGGGAGTCTGAGTACCCGAAGAGAACCCACGCTTACTCAGGAAGAACATGCAAACTCTGCAAACTGTTCAAACCCCTACCCAGCCGAGACTCAAACCAGCAACCTTTGCCTGCTGTGAAGCTGGGGTGCCAGTGGAGATAAATATCTAGACATAATTCTTTTTCTTCATGTTCTCTTAGTAAAAACTGAAAACAGATTGATTTGACTCTAACAGAAAAACAAGGGTCAATCATTTTACATATAGAGGTATTTGGCGGTCTAATTAGGCACCTATGATTAAACTGGACAATAAATGTCCACTGTTACACCTCTGGCCTTCAGATATAATTGCCTTTCCTTTCATAGCAATTTCAGGAAAGGGTAAGGCTGTACCCTATGTAATTATGTTTGTGTCTATTTACGTGATAAGAAATATTGTATTTGTGTTTAGCAATACGATATCATATTTCATGACAAGTTCATAAATTACCTTGAGACCAGTGACAGACAGTTTACTGAGAAAAACAGACATTTAATAAAATTAAAAAAAAGAAAAAAACTTTGGATTTTGGAGGAAAACGCTGGGCTGTCCCTATTCTGGCTTGTGTCTTTTCCACATTATTCCTGAACAAGAGCATTTACTTGCAGGTAAATAAGCTCTAAGCTCTGACTGATTCACTGGTTGATGAGTTGCAATGTTTATATTTTCAGCTCGAAAATCATTATACTTAATCATGTAGTTTTCATGGTCTGATTTGAACTCTTCATCGAGTTACATAGACCCGATGTTTAAAATTTTAGGCTTGTGACATTGCAATTTCTTGCATCAAGTAGACATATCATAAGCATTAATATTCAAACTTGAGTTTGTCGCCTTGAGATATGGAGAATCTAATTGTGTTAAGTTTTTAATGATCAAGAGTGGAGCTCAAGGACACTTGAACAAGTAAAGTTCGCAGTGAGTATGACAATATCCGGCAGCATATTACAGCCAGAAGTCTAGAATGCAGAAGCATCACACTCTGAGTGCAGCACTCTGTGGAAGCGATCATTAACAAGGCTGATTTGAAATGCCCAAACCAACACAATTAAGCAGCAATGTTAAAATAGCTGGTTTGAGTTACTTTTCCTATTTTTTCTCAGAGTTAATAGTTGTGGAGGGAACTAGTGAAATAGTATTCTGAGAAATAGAAATTAAAAAAGAAAATAGTAGAAGATTTAGCCTATTTTTGCTTTATCAGTAATATAAGTTAGAAATGGTCCAGCATTGATATCCCTTATTGGAATTGCAGCATAGTTGTGTGTCACTCAATTTCTCCCTCAAAATCTACAACATAATGAGAATTAAAGCTTTTTGCTAAAATCAGCTTTTTGGACACAGCAAATTGGGTTACTTTGCAGTCTACACTGACATTTACTTGACTGACAAGAGCTTCATCTTTTTTTTTTTTTGCTTCTGACAGAATAATTACGCAGGGAGAATGAATTATTTTTCTTTCTTTGATCCCTCTGAATTGATTGGTTAAATGCTTGTCGGATTCACTGCCTGTATCACTCACACTTCCACTATCAGTTGTAAAGAGAAAGTAATGAGAATGTCTGGTAATGAAGAGCAAGTTAAAGACTGCCTCTGGAGAAAATCAAGTTTTTAGCTTCTAACAGGTTAACATTAATTTTCATGCGCTAGGAAACATATAAGTGGCTGCGCACACCAGGCTCGAAAGATAATTTGCAAATCACGCATCCTAGAATACTTTTTTTCTCTTTTTTTAATTCAAAGATAACTCTGCAACCAGGTTAGAGACTATTATATTATATTATATTATATTATATCATATCATATCATATCATATTATATTATATTATTTTATATTATATTATATTATATTATATTATATTATTTTATATTATATTATATTATATTATATTATATTATATTATATT
>JAOXYM010000001.1:6011402-6025700 GCA_028567055.1 Leptatherina wallacei
CTAAGACGAAAGGTAAAAGATATCAGGATGTCCAAAAGGCCTCAAAAAACGAGATACACTCTTTCAGAAGCTCTGGAAGTTTTATTGATGATATAAAAATATGTGTATGTATATATGTCTATATGTACGTTTTTGAGATATATATATATATATATATATATATATATATATATATATATATATATATATATATATATAATGTATGTATGTATGTATGTATGTATGTATGTATGTATATATATGTATGTATGTATGTATGTATATATATATATATATATATATATGTATGTATGTATACATATATCACTTTAAAATAAAGACATATCAGGTGAGAGCCTTGTGTTTCCCATCATGCTTTGCATGGACTCAGTAATTGCTGCTTCATGTCTTTGGGCTGTGAAAGTAACCTGGAACATCTGAGGAAAATCCTCCCACACATTATGAAAACACAGAGTCTCAACTGAGAGCAAGCTGAGCTTTATAAATATCCGATCTTCGTGTGTTAACCTCTGAGCCGTAACATCATGCCAAAACGTTTTACAGAATTCCAGTGAAATATAGAACAGCTCACGCCTTCCTCCTTTTGGTGTTGAAATAACAAGCATTCAAATGAAATAGAGGAGTGTCATAACCTGGATCATATAGCATTTAAATAGCTTTTAAATTGCATAGATTAAAGAAAAAAAAAACAACTTCAGTATTTGCCATAATAGGAAAAGAAAAAAACTGTTCACATTGTATTTTATGGATTTGTGTTTTGATTTGTGCTTTATTAATTTGACAGGTGTGTTTCTTGGATCCATTGCCGGAATGCTGCTGCGTCACATATCACCTCTCCCTCCTGATGTTGTAATGATCATTGCCTTCCCTGGAGAGATCCTTATGAGGATGCTGAAGATGCTTATTTTGCCTCTTGTTGTTTCCAGCCTCGTTACAGGTGGGTGAGATGCAGTAACTGCAGCAAACAATGCTCTGCTGAAATTGCTAACAGCTAATCCAGTTGCACCGCACATGTTGTCACCTGGGAGATGAGTGAAAAAACTATAGAAATTGGAGAGTGGGCGTAATTTCATTCTAGCAAACCGAAAAGTTCATAAGTGCATGAGTTATGAATGATGCATAATGTGGAACCTACTTTAGTTAAAAAAATGAAACCAGGCCGTAAAGTAAAAAAAGTGAGGTCGCATATTGTGGTTTGTGCATACATCTCGTCCAACCGAGGAACACGTGACTTTTCATTCATGTGTTTTATCTTTGCAGATTACTGCAGGTCTTATTTTATAAAATATGCAACAAGCTTTACATCTAAACTATGTCTTGTCATGTCCTTACATGAAATTGTTTGTTATGCTTTTTTTAAAATGTCTTTTAAAAAGAAGCTGAAGACCCATCTTTTAAATATATCTTTTGTTTAGCTTTTGTATTTGGGGTTTATATCTTATTGTATCTCTTTGTGAGGCACTTTGTGATTTTTTTCCTTGATAGGCACTATATAGATAAAATGTACTTTCTCATTTAGATTTTTCTTAAAACACACAAACAATCTATTAATAAATATCAACAGGAAATCTCAAACATTTTCAGCAGCCATGTCTGAATTTTATGAATGATTACACCAGCATTGTAATGATAATCACTTGCACATAGCAGTTTAGAGTCCTAGTATGGTAAATATTATAAAGTCTTCTTATTTCCACTTTACCTTTATCCAACCTTGAGATTGTGCAGGACTTCCTCACAAAATTCCTTAAAATTATGTTCCTCAACTGGCATTTCAAATTTTTGAGGGAAAAATTTCTGTAATATCAAAATATTGTTAATTTGGATGTGAATAGATTGTTGTCAGCCATTTCCACATGGTAAAAATACTAAGTTTAACAGGGATATACATTTGTTACTACTACAACATTATTAATCTATCTGTCCATTTCTTCTCATTTGTTTCCAAAATTAAATCATCTGACTGTGATTTATATGAAATATTTGAAACCAAATCATGTGTAATTTGCAAAAAAATTGCAAACTTATTACTTAATTGATTGTCTATTAATATATATCGTGCCTGCAGGACTTGCTGGTTTGGATGCTAAATCCAGCGGGCGTCTGGGCACCAGGGCTATGGTGTACTACATGTCGACAACGGTAATAGCCGCAGTCCTGGGAGTGATCTTGGTGCTGGTCATCCATCCGGGAAATCCCAAGCTGAAGGCAAATCTCGGGCAGGGAAAGAAGAACGACGAGGTGTCCAGTGTGGACGCTTTCTTTGATCTTATCAGAAATCTCTTCCCAGAGAACCTTGTGCAGGCCTGCTTCCAGCAGGTAGGAATTTCCCCCACTACACCTTGTTTTGTTTTTTAAATGCAAGTAGCTCCAACATTTGATTTTTTTCCCCTTTTTTGTCTCTTGTCCAGATCCAGACAGTAACCACCAAAGTACCGGTGCCCACTAACAGGACCAAAGCACCTCCACAGTTTACAGTCAAGAGGTCACTTCAGTTCAAGAGTGGGATGAACGTCTTGGGTAGGTGAAAAGTTTGAAAACTCACCCACGGTATAACTGAAATGATGCTGGAGGAAGAAAAGTTCTTTACTGTTTTTTGTTGTATAGACAAATAAAGTGCAATAGGTCAAATTTGACAGTGATTCTTTTGATTTTGTTTTGGAAATGACCTTCAATTATTGGTTTGTTGCCTTTGGCCTTGCAAATGAATTTCCTACTAGACAGGAATATCAATAATTTGATAATATGTCTGCAATTCAAACTTTCATGAAAACACTTGTATGTAATGTAAATGCAAATGAGCACACACATAAGACTGTCTGGTTTGTTGTAATATGTCGGAATATTACCATAAAGGATTTAGTTAAATCCTCCATTCATACAAAATCACTGTCATTGTATTCTGTGTTGAACAGGTTTGATTGGATTCTTTGTTGCTTTTGGAGTCATTATGGGGAAAATGGGAGAGAGGGCCAAGCTAATGTTGGAGTTTTTCAACGTCTTGAATGAGATTGTTATGAAACTTGTCGGCGCTATTATGTGGTAAGTGCAGTTCTCTGCTATTATTATTATTGTGTATACTGCATGAACATTTGCTAAAAAAAAAAATCTAATAATAATAGCACATTATATTTATCTTCAGGTACTCTCCTTTTGGTATTGCCTGCCTCATCTGTGGAAAGATCATCTCCATTGCTGATTTGGAGATGGTTGCAAGGCAGCTGGGGATGTACATGGTGACTGTAATAGTGGGTCTCATCATCCACGGAGGCATATTCCTTCCACTAATATATTTTGTGATAGTAAGAGAGAACCCATTTACGTTTTTCATGGGAATATTCCAAGCTTGGGTCACGGCACTTGGAACAGCATCCAGGTAAGAAGGACTTCTGCTTTTATTTATTTATTTCCTTTTCTTTTTTTTTAAGAAACATTGCTTAATTAAAACCTTACTGAGTCTGGTGATCACAACATGAGCAATTCTAACTTCATCTTCAATATACTGTGGGATTTCTGAGTAGTCCAAACCATTAAAAGGACACAATTATTGTTTCAATTGGTAACCATAAAGTAGACAAGGCCTCTGACCTTGCCTCCATGTGGGATACCTCTATGTTTAATTAATGGGATCAGGTACATCCTTGATCTGGGAGTTATTTATTTCTCAAGGGTTTTTTTTTTGTGTCACATTATGTGCAGAGTTTGCAACCTCAATCTCACTGCTTGCTGTTTGTGACTGTCTTTAACAAGTGTTTCTTCATCTTTTTATTTGCCACAGTGCTGGTACCTTGCCTGTCACATTCCGATGCTTGGAGGAGAACCTTGGCATTGACAAGAGAGTCACACGCTTTGTCCTCCCGGTGGGTGCCACCATCAACATGGACGGCACAGCACTTTATGAAGCTGTAGCTGCCATCTTCATTGCTCAGATGAATGGGATCGACCTCGATTGGGGTCAAATAATTACCGTGAGGTAAGAAAGTTGTCATTACTCTGCCAAGTGATACTAAGTTGGGTTTAAATGCTGCCTAATGAACTTCTTTTGTTAAATCATCGCGTCTTCCTGCTGAAAATTTCATTTCGCCCCTGTTTAGTATGACAGCCACCATGGCCAGTGTTGGAGCTGCCAGCATCCCCAGTGCTGGACTTGTGACCATGCTCCTGATCCTGACAGCAGTGGGGCTGCCCACTCAGGACATCAGCCTCCTGGTTGCTGTCGACTGGTTGCTGTGAGTTGCACGTCAACACAGTCATCACTGTTCAAATTATACAGAAACATCCCAACACAATACAAATGGCTTCACTTTTTTTTCCTTATCATATAGTTGGCTTTTTCACAACAAATCATCTCTGACACCTCTGACCCAGCTTTCAGCTACAGATGCAATGGGGGTGTAGAAAACTTTCAGAATTCTTGTGTTGGATAATGATGAGTTTTCTAAATAAATGTAATGTTGCTCATTATCATTAGAATACTCGATTACATGCGTGATGTGTGTTGATTCAGGGCATGTTTCAAATTGTATACAATAGTATTTTAGGATATGTTTTAATTATGGCAGGGAGTGCAGAGGTCTCAGAAAGTCATGTATCAAGCATTATACATTTTACATTATAATGCACATCAAACCATTCTGAGTGATGGGAATCATTGTGGGGAATATAGACCTATCATGTTAACCCTTTTAATTTTGTGTGATGATTTTGTCTTGAGTAGTATATTTTGACTTGATGATTGTGCTCGAGGAAATGTTCATGGTTTAATAAATAATAGCATGTAAGCTTCCTAATTTGTACCTAAATTGAATTTGAAACAGACCAGCATAATCATTGGGTTAAACCACGCACAACAATTTATAACAAAAATTCTAATATATTTTTGAGGAATTTGAGAGTGAACCACAGTTATGGACTGGCAAAGTGATCAAATATTTTGTCTAGCGTCAGCTCATTAAGACAAATCACAGAACAGAAGTTATTTTTTTTAATGTGGTAATAGTTTATTCACATCTTTTGTGTTGTTTTCTTTGACATATAGGGATCGTTTCCGAACCTCGGTAAATGTGGTTGGCGACTCCTATGGAGCAGGTATCGTGTACCACCTTTCCAAAGATGAGCTCGACAGCTTTGATGCCCAGCAGGCCCGGATGGAAGAGTTTGAGATGGCAAAGACACAATCCTTTTTCGAAAACAACACCAACCAGACTGTATATGCTAACCACAACTCAATCTTGATAGACGACTGCAAGGTACATTTCACATTAACGGACATAGAGACTTGTATGTAGACAACCCCTCCCAGCTCTGTGTGTGTCTCTATTTTCGTGTCTGTGCTTGTCTTCTATGTGTTTGGTGTATTTGTGTCTTCAGTCATAATAAATGTCATATTTTCATTCATGAAAATGTTCTTAAAAAGTGGTGAAAGAGCTAAATAAATATGTCCATATTTATTTATTTATTCACCCATATGTCATATGAAGAAGCAGTTTTTGTGATACCAGGTCGAACAAATAGCAAAGTCTGTTATTTTTATACAGTATTATTTTTGGTTTGAATCATTTTCGAAATTCAAATGAAAGTGTTTACTCTTATACATCAGTAATACCCAATGTCTTTTATTGTGAGTGGTTATATTTCATTTGTATTTTGTTACGTTATGTCCTGATTTTATTTTATTTTTTTCATTTGTCTAATCAATTGGACATGTATTTATGGCAGCCCTAACCAAATTACAGTTTTCAGTCATTTGACATCTTGTCATCTGTAGCCAGTGGTATGCATAAAGACTGCTGATTCACTATATGCCATCTAAAGTGATGCATTACATTCTTGAAATGCCTGTCTCAGATCCTTTCCTGTAGCTTGTTTTTTTATTACAAACACTTAAGTTTTGTTGATATTTCTCTGCCTGTTTAATGAGTACAAGTATTGTAATTCGGTTGGGGAGAGAATCCATAAAATACATGGCCAACTCTTGAGAACTATAATCAAAATGCAATGGCATGTTAACGCAATCACTGTATCATTCTGTCAGTGTATGATATGAAATGTTTCTCTGTGTTTGGAGATTCACAAACCAATCTCATCCCCGAGGTCAATGGCCTGTATTTGACGAAGCAATGGCTTCTCTGCTCCCAACCACTAATGGTTTCTGAATAATGGTGCCTTGGCCCAAATAGTCAGATGTTCTTAATAATTGCTTACAGGTCACCATGGGCAAAAATGGCAACACTCGAGAGTACTCTCTTGTTGAGGAGGAACCATGGAAATTTGGGTAAAGCAGATTCAGATGTCGCTGCACCTTACCCCAAGTTTCACCAGCTTTAACTTTCTGCGGACACAACTAAAAGAAAAAAAAACTAAAGAAAAAAAAAACAACAACACAAAAAACTCAAATGAAAATCGCTCAAATGAGGACACACAAAGCGAAGAAAGCCAGCACTAAAGAGTAACTGTTCTGCAACAGCAAACTGTCGGCCAGCCTGAAAAAAAGATTCTGTAACCCAATCTGGGTAACCACTGGAGCAAATCTTGTTTAGTACTTTGTATTAGATTTTGTATCTGTACTAACTATACACAAGCTGTAACGTACTTGTGCTTTTCATGCCCCTGTGCAAAACAATCCATCAGTCAGCTGACAGCATTCAGGGCCTTTCATGTGGCTGCTGGATGCTTCCTGTTGCGTTTACCAAACATTCTTCATTCTGAAACCACTCTTTTTTTTTTCTTTTTTTAAACGCATTAAAGCACTTTCTGTGTAGCTTGAGGGGCAGAAAGATGATAATTTTGGAAAGATGGCCTTGCCAGCTAAACAAGAAACAAGGAGCAAGAGTAAAATAGCTTCAAAGCTGGTGTGATCTGGTTTATCAGAATCTGACAGCCTTCATTACTTAGTGGTTGTCTTTATGTACAGAGTAAATGTGATTTCTGAAACGCTCTGTCTTCTTTTTAAACTCTAAACCAAAGGTTCAATGTTCTGCAAACTATCTAACACACCCGTGGCAATCCAGGTGAAGTGCAGGAGATTTAAGCATTGCATTACTTTTGACTTTTTGACTAATGGGATTACACCCTGATGTCACTCACATGGTCAAGCCTAATTAGCAAAGCTTAGGATTTAAGAGGAAAGGGAGTGGCTTCTAAAAGTGGCAACAAACAGTACAGAATGTGTTGCAGAGAGTAAAGCTCCAGATCAAGTCCACGAAAGGTGCCCTCTCAGTTACTGTACTTATGTAATCCTTTATTTATTTATTTATCTATTTATTTTTGTATGTATGCTCTTTATGAGTGAAGCACTGAGTGTCTGTTTGCCTGTGTCCTGGAAATTGTTTGTGATCATTATGTGTGCTCCCGGGAGTAAGAGAGGAAGATTAATGAAGAAAAAAAAAAAAACAAGCTGGCGGTTCAATGAGAGGAAACAAAAGAGGATTGTCTCCCAAACTCTCAGCAGGCTAGTGTTTTGTTCTGTGTTTTACTTCAAACTGTTTATTTCTTTGCTATATGACAACCTTGCCTTGAAGATGTCACCTGCAGAGTGCAGTCACCATGATGACGAAAACATTTGTGGACAAATGTTAGGAAACATTTCAGTGGGATGTTAAGGCTCAAATTTTGAACGGAGGAAATGAAGCAGCCCCACCTTCTAACTTCACCACACCCTGAGTGAGGATGGCTGGGCCTTCCTCAAACCAAATTTAGATTTTTTTTTTGCACAGAAGATTTGCATATAAATAGGAAGCTTCTAATTGCATCTACTGTTAATTAGTTCTGGTCATGTGTGTTTAGCAAGTGCACACTAAATTCTGCCTCCAGCACTCGCATAAATCTGACGCTGCAACAACAAGGTCACTGGATGTTGTTTTTACATGTTTTTTGAGTTTCACATAGAAACTCTGTCTGAACTTTGGTGGAACCTGGGTTGTTTTATCTCTCTTTCGTATAAGCAACAGCTTATATTCATGTTTAAAGTGCCTGCTTGCACTTTGTGTAAATACTCTCTTTAGATAAACTGTACAAATCAAATGTATAGACTTGACATTTTTGTCATCCTACTTGTTTTTACTATGTTAAATGTTTCTATAAAGACTATACATATTTAAAGTATTCAGCAAAGTTAGTGCAATGTTTTCTTTTTTTTTTCTTTCATGGCCCAGTAGGTGTTTCAATAGGTTGTGAACTTAGAGAGATTTGTATGCAAAATACATGAGGTTTATCTTTTTTTTTTCTTTTTTTTTTTTTTACCTGTTTCCTGGTGATTTGGTGAGAATAAATCACAATACTTCACAGTTTTATCCATCTTCCAAGTTAATTTTGTGACCAACCCTTTCCAGATTTAGTTATTTAAAGATTTTGAGCTCATGAAAGTGGTTTATTATTGGTGGGAATGTTGGTGTTGGCAGCTACAGAATGTCCACACAGGAAAACTTGACAAGCCCTTCAGTGTGTGGCTTTGCCACCTCGATACAGAGTACCATTACGTGTTTATCAATTACACCATTTTTCCATCTGTTTCATGTGTTCTGATAGAATATGTTCTTAGTAAACTGGATTTGTTTAGTAAGTGTTTTCTATGAATATGTGGAATTTTAGTTAATAAAATGTATTCTTAATTTTTATCTTTGGTTTTGATTCTATGCACATATCAGTCTGAGAATGAATTAATCTTTTTTTTTCCTTGTGTCTGACATTCCTGTGATGCAGAACTGTGTTGACTCTGACTGATTAAATGCAAGTAGAATTGAATGGACTTGTACCTAATAAATCATCACAAACAAAACTATTTGTCCAAAAAATGGACTCAAAGTGTGTCAATGTTTTAATACTTGTGTGTAAATATTAAATGAAAAACAAATAAATGTTTATTGATGAGCTGCCATTGTGTTTATTTCTAGTAGGACGTGGGACGCAGTGAAGCATACGAGTGCTCAATAAGTGCATTTTACAACATTTGAAGTGCCATGTGGGTGTCAAGAGGATATATTGAGTTAGCAGGCTGGGTTTCCATGAGAAGCCAGTGGGGAAACAAACAAGGCAGCTCAAAATAAGTTACAATAAAAAATAAGATCAACACAAACATGTAACAATAAAATTACAATAAAATACAGTTAAGATATACATTTTTAACCAGACTGAAACACATATTTGAATCAGAAAGAAAAATGATTCAAAATGAATTATAACTGGAGTAACACGTCTCTATCTCTCTCTCTCTCTCTAATATTGTAATATGCAATAAATATTGTTGTAACTTATCTTGTAATTAATTTTGATTGTAACCGAGAAAAAAATAGACCTTGATTTTTTTTGTCAGTCAGCACTCTTCACAGCAGTCTGCATATATTTGTGCTTCTGATCAAATCCATCAGCTTCAAACACAGTTCTGTGGTTCTCTGATTCTCAAGAGGGTCCTTCTCTGAACCTCAGTCTTATGAAAAATTCTCTGGAAGATCCTCCAAAGGAATGACTGTGTATTCTGCCTCCTTCCCATTCTCCTTGGGCTCCTCTTTGTGCAAGAAGGTCTGCATCTCTAGCTCCCTCATCTGGTTAGAGGCGTTAGTTTTGGTCTCGTCCTTGAAAACCTGTTTTGGGCCGTTCCACCTGCACAATGAGGGATGACCATAAGTTAATTCGATTCTTACAGAGGTTATCGTAAAAAAAAATATATCATTTTATATTTATCATTTTTGTTCTAAAAAATAAAGTCTTACTTGTCCCTTGTAGCAATGGCCGCACAGAGTAGCACAAGTGCTGCTACACCAACGATAAATCCAAGGATAATGATCCAATCTGGACATATGAGAGAGTAAGTGTTACTTAGATGGAACACTTTTATTACCACAAAGTAATCATATGGAAGAATTTCTTATAATAGGCTTGCTTTTTGTTATATTGTTGGTGTGACTCACCAGGTGTGCTGTGTCCTTTGTGCCCATTTGATAAGGGATTGTCAACTTCCTCCAGTTTCCCCACTAAAGAAACATGAAAATATAAATTTACACACAATTAACAAAAAACTACATAATGAAATGTTCAGTTTCAGTTAAACTTTTGCTCTGTTATAGAACATTTACCTCGAGGGGGTGAATCTTGATCTGTGTCCTTCCTACTCGCTTGATTCAAATCCAGAAGAAAGCTTCTGGTCTTATTTGCATCCACAGCAGATCCAGCTGCATTTGCTCCATTAGGCATTGCTGAAGAAGTAAAGCCAGATTGGAGGCTGTTGACAGTGGACGAATCTGAGGTGGAGCCATCAGGGTTTTGTGAATGTGAAACACTCATAACTGTGGCTGTAGAGTCTGTACCTCTGGACTCAACGAACCACAAGTTCCCACCACTCCCCTCAATTGTGGACTCCAAGATGCTCTGAGTTGTAGTTGTAGGGTCTGTACCTCTGGACTCAACAAGCCATGAGGTCTCACCACTTCCTTCAGCTGTGGACTCCAAGATGCTCTGAGCTGTAGTCGTAGGGTCTGCACCTCTGGACTCAACAAGCCTTGTGGTCTCCCCACTTCTCTCAGTTGTGGACTCAAATGATGGCTGCTGAGATGCTTGGGTGGTTGTATTTATTTTGGGTGACTCAGTTGTCAGCAAAGGGCGATGAACGCGATCGATAATGAACCCATCTGTCTCAGCCTCTTTGAGATAGTCCTCCTCAGGTTGTGCTGGGATCTGGGTCACAGCTGAGAACAAAGAAAACAATCCATGGGTCAACTTAAGTATTTACCAGCCTTTTCTGACATGAGTGGAAAGGAAAGTTACTAAGGTCTTGTGATGTATTACAACAGGACCCGGTAGAGCTTACTTTCTTTGCCAAAATATACTTGTGTTAGCTTGTTTCGCAGTCCGCTTTGATAAGGTGTGGTGAGACGGTAATGATTAACCTGTGTGACAAATTTTGAGTGAACAAAAGATGGGCTTGCCACGAAAGAATCAGTTGCAGTATCTGACACACCTAATTCTTCAAAGCACCGATGATTGAGTGATTGTGAAGGATGAAGCAATAGGATAATGGATTTATCATATAGTGTATGTAAATCTGCATTGTTTTTCTACATTTGAATAATAAAAAAATGTCAAATAAAATCAAACTTTATTTAAAAGGCACTTTTCATGCAAAAGCATCATAAAGTGCTTTACAATTTTTTTTTTCTTCAAAAATAAAACCACAAACCTTTACACACTCAAGCCTAAAACATCTAAGTTCAAGAACACACACCTGATTGTACTATCTCTTTCACGCACATCATCACACTCACCCCCTCGTTGCACATATAAAAACTCTGACTTCTGGTTTTTGTCTCTTTAACTGAATCATCAATGTAAAAACATAACTGGAGATAAACATTTGAGGATAAAACATTTTGCCTGACGCTGCTGCAAGGAAACAATATCTTGGAGATCTGTCCACACTGATATAGTTAGATTTCTATGTATTTAATTCCTTTCTCAGTAATCATCAAGTATCTAAGTATTTAACATTTACTGAGCTTTGAGGTTTCTTGTTTTGTTACTTGGGTTAGATTTATCCAACTATATCTCCACTCTATCTCATTATATATTGCCCAGAGCTAATTTCCAAAATATAAAACATTTTTATCAAACTGTAAACTGGTTTGCATCCTTGCATAAAAGCAGCCTGTATGAGTTTTACTGTTACTGAATAGTGAGCAGCTCCCTGTAAGAGAGTTTTCCCTTCATAAAAATTCATAATTCCCCAATATTTCAGTGAATAAAAGCAAAGATAAGAGTACAGGGACAAGTGAATACTAATTCTATCGGAGAAGTTTGGGTTTTGCTCTTCTTTTTTTTTTTTTACCATTCATTATATAAAGTAAAATGAGTTGATGCCGATGAAACAGAATATGCAATCTGATACTTTGAGCTATGATAACATTAATTTATGATTTCAAGGAAGTTTGCCTAATAATACCTATTCCGGTATTGAAAATGTTGCAATGACAGGCTTTGTGCACAACTGAATACAATGACCCATTGTCTGGGTTAATTCAAGAGATAAATAAAAAAAAAGCTAAAGACTTTGAGAATCAAATCACAAATCTCCACTCTGCATTTCTGCTCAATCATGTTCAGATTATGTTACCGGTTGTTCAAACTGGCGGAACAGCTATTTGCTGATCTTTGGTTTCACCGTATTCAAGATAAAAGCGTTAATGCACCTCCTGGAGCAGCTCACAACATTTTTACAAAGGCCGCTGTGTGTACTCTGGAGGTGCCAGGCAGATCTGCCCACCAACAATGAAATATGACTCTTACAGAAAGAGCCAGACCTGAAACATGAAGATTTTAGGGAACATCAGGGAAGTGCTGACTCACAGCGTAAAGAACAAAGGATGCGATGGAAATGATTGAAGTTTCAGATTTCTGCATCAAAGATTTGTCAGACTAAATACTCATCTAACCCTAACCCTAACCCATGAGGCCTTAAATGATTGAAAAAGCAAATTCATGAATGATCAATAAATATGAAGGTTTTTTTTTTTCTTTTTCTCTCATTGACATGCTGATGAATTTAATTGTCATTTAATCGTCATTCACAAGAGTAAAAATAAAAAAGTTATAGTTTTTCCCCCCTTTTTTTAATAAAAAAGAAAAGAAAAGAAGGTTGCTTACTGTTAAGAGGTGTTGAGTGGACAGCAGCAAGAAGTCCAAGAAAAAACACCAAAAGAAGATTCCTCATCTTTATCTTCAGTATCAGCGAGCTGGAACTACTTGACACACTGAACTCTGAAATCTGTAAGAGGTGTATCACTTGTTCGCCTTTTATAGAAGCCAGGCATTATGTCAGTACAATAGCTGGACGTGCACACATACGCAGGAAGGTAGGCACACCTGTTAACACACCCACCTCCTTAGAAGTTTTCTCACAGTATTTTTTTTTTCCTTCTTCCTCAGGCAGAGCATGAAAACATACAAATGACATGGAAAAAAACTAGGATTGATTTCTTTGGAATTTTACTTCAGTTGATGGGATGGGCTAATTGAGAAGACGTGAAATACCCCAGGCGACTATAAATCCTTGCCACCACTTCATGTTTTATTATCTTAATAAAACATCAAACATTTTTAAAGACAATATAAAATGCGAAAAACTTCTCCAATCTCATAACAAGAGGAAGCAGTGAAAATAATATTTCCTCGTCTGTATCGTTTAATTACTTTTAAATGGAGCAGATTTAAAACGGTAGTTTGTGTCAGTTGTGGAATTTTGAACCCAACTGGATGAACATCTGTATGAAGAGTTGATACTGGAAGAGCAATAGTACAGATCACATTTCCTTTACACTTCAGACAACAATAATTACATATTTGATCATTATAATAAACCCAAAAATATCATTTGAAAATCAAAACTATTTAGGATAAACGGGTGTAAAACATATTTATATGTCTGCATTTTGGGCCTGCAAGAATCATAAAACAAAGCAACATTTAGTCAGTCAATTGTTGCTGAAATCAGTCAATTTTAAATTGTGAATTTTGGGCAAAATAGCAATTATGTGAAACAATAAAACTACCCTATGTGAAACAATGAAAATTATCTGGCTGATTATTGGGAACGGTCCAAGGTTTCAGTTTAATAATGTTTGTCTGGAGACACACCCTTTCTCACAAAGCTTCCTTTTAATTCCATCTTCCTTCATTTCCATGCTGCAGAAGAAGCCAGGAACTTTTTTATTTGTTTCAAACTTCTAAGTTGCCATGTATGAAAAACTTTCACCACCAACCCAGCTTGGAATGATCTCTCCCTGCAGGTACTGTGTACTGTATACTAGATAATGACTGTTATGATATGCTGGTATTTGACGGAAATTGATGCGTCACTGCAGAGCTGGAGCCTGAGGTTACCTGGCACATTCATGAAGTTGCGACATATGTAATGAATTACTCATCATGTGTGGGTGAGCTCTTGTCCAGACTTGTATCCCACACCCAACACAGGCTCCTATCTGTGACTCTTAAGAATGACATTTTACAGGATGTTAGCTGTGATGCACAGCTGGAATAACTGTGATGCTGAAACACAAAACTTTAAAACAAGTGCAACAGTCAGTTTTCTCTGGCTAGACAATGCACATGATTCAGCATTCCAATTGTTCTTACACTATGGTTGTCTAGTGAGTGTGTAGGTCACCGTAGTGAGTCTGTACACTGGTGGGAAAAATAAAATCCCATGAGAGAAAATGTGCAGAACTCAAGGTAGTTGACTTTTCCACATTTTATCTAGAGCCCAGACCTCCACTAAGCCAATATATATATATATATATATAAATATATATA
>JAOXYM010000001.1:6039950-6052841 GCA_028567055.1 Leptatherina wallacei
GTGACTTAGAACATTGTAAGAGACTATTCCAAGGACTTATAAAAGTGATTTTTGCATAATATGTCTCCTTTAAGCAACAAAATCATTTCTAAACATTGATGTTTGCACTAAAATACACTTTTGATCTAAAATGTGAGCAACAGTGGAAAATAAGGACCATTGTCCTAGTTATTATTTTTATAGTCTGTGATCATACCTGTAATTGTTTTCGCTCTCAGAGCTGATTGGGCTTAAAGGGTTTCATTTCCTACATCTAAATATTAATGACAAGTATATTTTTATGCCTTAGAACAATATTCATTCGAGGCTTTCCATTGTGTAAATGTTTGTGTAATCACACAGTTCTTAAGTATTAGTGGTAGCGTAACTCTTAAATCAAAGGAAGAAACAGTTTCCATCCAACTCTTGTGTAGGAGGAAAGGAAAGATCAGAAATTACTGAGAAAAGTAAATGTCTTCCTTCTCATCTTCCATTTTATTTCCACCGTAAATTGTCCCTGTTGGATATAAGTCAAAATAAGTAATTAAAAGACTGACAGGAGATTGTTTCCTTGTGACTCATGAACACTAATCCTGTATTGTATGACACCAGAATCAATGTTACTGCAACCGTTTCCCAGACATCTTCTATTAAGATTGTAAATTGTCTTTTAATGTGGTCAACAGTCTTCTCATTTTTCTCACAGGAGATGTCAGCTTTGTGTGGCACGAGCAATGGTGGCCAAGATGCAGGTCAGGAGGCTACAGAAAAACAGGCAAGTATTAGACAAAGAAAGAAAAATGAAATCTGAAATGCATGTGTATGAAATGACAGCTCCAATTCTTAGAAGTTGGGAAGCTGTGTGAAATGCAGATGAAAAGAGAATACAAAATTTAACCAACTTAAATTCATGGAAATATGAGCTCATATTGAATTTGATGAAAAGGGCATTTTCTCAAAAATGTTAGGATTGGGGTAACAAATGAATAAAAAGTAAGCCGTACTTTAAAGAGGCAAAGTCTCATGAGTAAAGGGCAGAGGTTCAAAGAATCTGAAAAAAAACAACAATGTGAACAGTCGTAGAGTGTGTGATAAAAACGCAGGACCGATAAACAGCTGGTGTGCTATGTTACAGAAGAATGGGACAACATTCCTTTCCCACGGGCCCAGCAGTTGACCTCTTCAGTCCCCAGAAATTTACAGACTGATGTTAAAAGAAGGGCTGCAGCACATTAATAAACATGACCCTGTCCCAACATGTTTTGAAGCATGTCACTGCTATCAAATTCAAGATGAGCTAATATTTTCATGAAACATCTCGTCATATGAGACAAAATGACCAGCATTCATCACGGGGTGGCTGTAGCTCAGGAGGAAGAGCCGTCGTCTACCAGCCGGAGGGTTCCACTGACAACATGCCGAAGTGTCCTTGGGCAATACACTGAAACCCATGTTGCCTCCTGGTGTGTCTATCGGGATGTGAATTTTTGTATGATAGGAGAAAGTACTTGGTATATAACCGTAAAAGTCCTGTAAGAGCATGTGAGTGAATTGGTGAATGTGACGTGTGGTGTAAAAGCACTTTAAGTGGTCAACATGTGACTGGAAAAGTGCTATATAAGTACAATCCATTTACCATCATGAAGTAATGGATGTTTTTTCTGTGTTTTTGTTGATAAAATGTTGGTTCATAAGAGTAGGAAATCATTATGTTCTACTTGCACATTTTACACATCCCACCAACCTTGGTAGGATGGAGGTTGTACGTTAAAGGCCTAAACTTAACAAAATGAGTAAAAAAGAATAAAAAAATCCTCTTATTTGCAAAAAACCCAAACAAAACAAACATAAACTGCAGATGGACTTAATTCAAAATTCAGTGTCACCAAAAAGAGCAATTTTATGAATACAGAGACAGATGTTGCAAAAGGTAACATTGATTTAAAAAAACACAATGATCAGTTTTACTTCTTGAACATGGTTCTAAAATGCCCTGAAAACATCCAAACTTTCTCAGTGTTTGAGGCATGTGCTGTTTCTGTCTGCATCACATGTCCACATGGGAAACAATTACCTGAGGAAATAAACATTTGTACATCCATGACAAAGTAAGAAAAGAAAAAAGAAAAAAATGATGCCATACTAAATGTTTGTCAAGATACAATTGCAGCAATAATTGGATGGTATACGATGTCACTTAAAAGGCCTAGAGTGGTCCGTTTCCTGCGATAACTCCACAGATGGGGTGCTTCGGATATGACCTATGTCCCAAAAAAAAAATCATGAGGAAGTTCCTCATACTTGGGACAGGAGTTATCAAAAGCAATCAGTTTCCGTGAGAGCACAGACAGTGCTCAACCTTTGTGGTGAAAATGTAAGGGAAAAAACCGCTTATCTCCCAGGATAAAACAGCAAGACGAAACTTTGCTTGAAAAGGAACGTCGGTCGCACATTCTTTGGTCAGATGATCAGTTTTATCAGAAGTAAGATAAAATTGTTGGGCTTAGATGGGAATGGTTTTTGCAATACACATTTATAGATGGTGCCTTGTGTTCACGGTGAATCTGCTGAAATTCTGTCTGACATGATGACTCCAAGTCTTCAGAAGTATGGCAGAGCAGGATCATTCCACTGTCATAACAAGTCAAAACACAGTGTCGGAATTACATACGTTTTTTTTTTTTAAAGAACAACAACAACCCCCAAAAAATGGTTGGAAATATGATCTGGTCATATTAAGGAGAATTAAATCTGTCATCACAAAACAAAGTACTCTGAGGGGAAAAAAATACACATTACAAATAGTTTAATTTGTACAGAACTTTTCTTAGCAATATTACAAAGTGCTTTACAGGGAACCTAGTTCAGATTATAGTATACATTGGCTGCATTGACTGATATGTTGTCATAATTAAAGCAGGGCCCAGGTGCAATTCAACTGCAAACGTGACTAGAACGAATATGTAACCCATCCACATGTTTAAAAGGCAGACCAAGTTTATTTGTATGGCGCATTTCATCCACAAGACGGGTAAAAGTGCTTTACATAAAACATTAAAAGCATTACAGCAGGGTGCCAAAGAAATATTAGAAATAGGAGAATTACAAGGAGCGAAATTAAATAAAAACAAAACAACGTGTCCATCTCTGCATTCCCTTAAGTTTCACGCAGACCATAAAATACAACCTAAAACTATTTCATTTACTCCATCAACAGATATCATTACAAGTAAGTTTGAGTAATTCCTGCCTTCCTGGCAATTACTCATTTGCTTCTACTGAAAACAATACTCGGGCCAATGAGACAGGCCACATACTCAAAGCTTAGTTAAAAGCAGCTAATTATTTGCTGAAACACTTATTAGTTTAGCAAATATTAGTGACAGGAACAAGAGAGGTTTCTATAGATCCGATAGAGTAAAATAGATTAAAACATGGTGCCCGGTACAACTGTGAGTCCATTGTTTTGGATGGTAGTGGAGCTACAATGTCAATTTCTTTTAGGTCACTTTGTGTGAACAGTAGTAAATGTGCACTGGATATTCTTTAAAGTTTGGAGTTTGTATCAGAGTCACAGAATACTGATATCCAAAACAAGATCATATAGATCATGTTGTTTGTAATTAATGTGGATTTAAAGATTACTCAAACTGACTGATGGGAAAAGTGTTTAATCCTGACACAGTATAACTTGGTAAACAGCTTTGTGTCTTTTCCCAGGCTGAGGAGCATCCTCGTCTTCTCATTCCTGAGTTATGTCGGCTGTTCTATCAGCTGGGATGGGTGACGGGGACAGGAGGTGGGATCAGCCTAAGACGAGGGTTTGTACATGGATTCAACAATGTGAAGCATCACAGATAGTTCATTACTTTGATCATGCACTCCATTGTAACTACTCTGAAAAGCAGGTTTTATCTCAGTTAAATTTACTGATTTAAAATGTCAGACTTTTTGACGATTGTTTCATTACTTGTAGACTGACAAAAAGATGATTGCTAAAATGTTATGTGAGCACATAAATGTGTTTAAATGTTCTGGGAAACAAACATTTTGGTGTAAACACAAAATTCAAATGAAAGTGTTTGACAGGTTATGACAAAAATTCTTGTTTTTTATGATGGCAAGCAAATCTCTTTTATTTCTAGAAAGTGGTTGGCATTTGTTGAAGCAAGGGGGTGTTGATAAATGTTCATTTTTAAGATTGACATAAAAGTTCCAGCAGAAGATGTGCAAAGGCTGTTTTTTCCACCTTGTGTCATTGCAAACTTACTTTGTGTTCGCACCAGTTATCTTTCTCGTTGCATAATAATGATGTTATTTGATAGTTTACAGAAAATGATGACTTTCTTTCCGAGTGTCGGCCTAAATTTTGAAAATTCCGATGTATCTTTCTACCCCACAGTTGTTTGGTTTGCTTTAGAAATGGATTGCAGCCTGAGGCAACCTCGCCAGACCTTGCAAAACAATGAGATTCTTCTTTATCTGGGCGCATTTCTTTCTAGAGAGAGACAAGTGCAGTGAATTCATCGTTTATATTCTGTTAGAAAACATTGAGGCTCTAAACAAAATCATTGCAAAGATTTTGAGGGGATCAACTGAGGGCATCTGTTTAGCTCTGCAGCTCTGCATATATTTACATTTTATTTCGTTCTGTATTCAAGTAACTGTTATCACCAGGGTCATGAAATATGAGTTTTTCCAATCAGTGATGACAAAAACTTTGCCTTACACATTGCCATTTTTATTCTAAATATATTTCTCAGAGACCAGATCTTCATTGCACCATCAGGCGTCCAGAAAGAGAGAATACAGGTAAGCAGGTTCTAACCGTAAATGAACCTTTGGTTGCCAGAAAAGGGGATTTCTAATGATTGTGTTTCTCAGCCGGAAGATATGTTTGTGTGTGATGTGGAGGAGAAAGACATCAGCTGTCCACCTGCCTGGAAGAAGTTAAAGAAGAGCCAGTGTACACCGCTTTTTATGAACGCCTACACAATGAGGGGTAAGTTACTTCAATAAAACACTTGTAACACATACTAACCACTGTGTGCAGTCTGTGAATGTTACAAATCATCATTTATATTAAGTCTGTTATGATGATTTTCCTAAGTTGTCAGTATCAAACCTGTTATATGGAGGAATACTTTTAAAATGTTATATATTTTCAATTATTTCTGTTTCTATTTTAAGTGCAGATAGGGATCGCATCCACCGGTTTGTAAATCGTCACTTTGAAGCTTTGAGTTTGACAATTGACTGTCATCAATTTGGTCATTTTTATTTATATTTTTTCTTTAATCTAGAAGCCATATTTAGATAAAAAGTGTGGAGCTGGATCGATATCTAAAACCTAATTGGTGAAAAACATATCTTTCAGGCTTAATAGTTATTTAACTATAGAATTAGCACCCTGATCAGAGGGGAAACCATTTCTGAAATAACCCCGTAATGTGACTTAAAAATGCATTGGCTTTATATTTCATTTGAAGAGTTGATGGTTTTAAACGGGACCCAAAGGCTTCAAAGTGTTACATACTTCTGAATATTGTAATATTTGCTTAAGATTTGACTCTGCCTTTGTTAACATACAAGGCAATATTCTAATATAAGACTCTGGCATGTAAACTGGATCTTCCCAGGTCATATTGGCACAAAGAAATAATGAAATTAAGCAATGTGGATCATGTTTATCTTAGTCATATATGTACCTTGATTGGAATATCGTGTCCTAACAGAGTGTTTACAGCCTCTTGCAACGCTTACATAGACTCAAGGCTCCAGATTTGCTGGGTCTGAACGATTGTGGACTTGTTTTTTAAGAACACCTTTGCTTGTCATATACTTATTTTCATAAAAAAGTTTGCTTGTTTTTGTCACATCTGGCAACACCAACTCAAGTGGAGTCCAATACAGCACAGGAAGGCTGCAGTGAAAAGAAGACACATAGGGATATGGATATAATTAAGACTTTGAATGAACATAATATTGTAAATGGCGAACGTAAAGTGGGTTTGAGTTATTAATCTATTTACTGTGACAGGTAAACAAGAATATGGGTAGAGTATTCTGTGTCAAGAATACCTTGAAATCAGAATATCCTCTTAATTAGATTAAGGTTAATAATCCTAATATAGAATAGCATAGTAGCTGTATTGTCAATAAACGGTAGGATACAACGCAATTTTGTTTAGCAGCAATCTGCAGTAGCAGCTATGTATCAAATGTGCATACAAACAAACAACTATGTGTTAGAGCAGCCAAGTGTGTATACATAAATTAATAGTCACTGTGCCATCAAGTGCTAAGCTAAAAAAAAAGTGCACAGAGTTATAGTGAGTGCAAAAGAGCAATCTTAACATCTCTTTTGTATATTGCTTTACATGGGTACAAAGCCAATGTTTACTTCTTAGATATATTGCGCTTCATCCACTTTTTTTTTTCCGAACATCTTGGTACACACTTAATTGCTTCTTTACGAGGCCAGTTTTTTTTCAGCCTGTTGTCCAAAATGACATACCCAAAATAAATGAAGTATATCTTCAGAACTCCAAGGGCTGTATGGATAATCTTGGTCTCAAAAGAAAGCTGAGACATGTGAGATTACTAGAAGTAGAAGCTTAAAAAAGTGAACCTGAGCAGTTTTACAGATGTTTCGATAAAGGTGTTACACAGGTAAATATCTCAGGATCCCATCAGCTGATTTTGATTATGGACACCTCTGTCAGTGGTCAGTCAGGAGAATTGACAGATAGCCCCCAAATTCACTTTAGAAACACTATGAGGATCCAGAAAGAAGTGAAGCCCAAAGTATATGTCGTAGAAAGAATTAATACTTCACGATAAAGCACCATTCATCTTCACGTAAACTACCAGGACCTTCATCATTCATTTCAAACAAAGGCAGTCATAGGAGAACACAGCAGAGTTTTTTATTCATTTATTTTAGCTGAAATAAAACTTTTGACCACAACACACTAAATTCATGGAATGAAGACCTCTTCATTAAGTTCTTTGCAAGCCTGTTAATGAGCCATTCATTTCAGCCACGTGTGTTAAAGTACAGAAACATCTAGAAGATGCACGGCACCGAGTCCTGAGACCCAAGATTGAAAGACACTGACTATAGGCATGCTTCTGAATAAACTTATAAATTAGAAATAAGTTAAAGATAATTGTCAGCCAATTAAAGGTCTGCCAGGTGTGTCTTGGTTGGCTAAAATAAACTGCATTTTTGTAATTACTGGAGCGAGAAGAGACCAGGAGGCAAAACTCAAAAACCCATATCTGTTTTTCTTTTCCTAAAATACAGAGGCACAGGCAGTTATACACACCCACTCCAAGGCTGCTGTCATGGCAACGCTGCTGTATCCTGGCAAAGAGTTCAAGATCACACATCAGGAGATGATCAAGGGTATTCGTAAGGGAACCTCGGGCACAAACTATCGGTATGTAATCAAGCATTAAGCATTAGTGAAGTCCAAAGAAACTTTTAATCTCTTGGTCAAGTTGAGGGCTTTAAAGTTGTTAAGGAATTACTTTGATACTTGAAATAGAAATGCAACCACTAACATGTTTAGTTTACAGTGCTTATGTAACAAACTAAGGCGCAGCTCATCTGCAACTGCTTGTAATTTTTTTTTATTTATTTTTTTTTTATCAACAACAATTAATCAAGCCAATTGTACTGGGACAAGTGGCAGTCAGTGCCTGATCTGACAGGAGAAACTTCCAGCATCGCCCGGTTTAAGTGCTGCCAACTTTCTCTGGAAACCAACATGCATGGCTCATTACCACCAACAGGCTCGAGAAACCAGAACCATACCACATTGCATGAGCTATTTCATCATACTGGGTATCTTAGCAGCTCTTTGTTGGCTCTTTTAAATATGTCCAGTCTTGCCGTATTTTCTCAATAACCTTTACGCACATCATGGGTTGCAACATGCAGTACCCACTTATAATGAAGCCATTCTGACGCCAGTGTTCGTTTAATCTTTTTTTAAATCAGATATAAAGAGATGTTTCACTCATTGGCTTTCTCTTGGTGCTGATTGAAAGTGTTTTCATTTAAAATTCAAAAGATTAAGTCCACAGTTACTCACTGATTCAGATACCATTTTAACATGTTGGAGTTTGACTGTGGGTTAGTTACTCATCTATGCAGCTGAATAAAAGAAAGATGGGAGGCTTTAATCTTTTAGAAAACCAAAACAGGTTTGTGCTTGCTGGATTAGAGCAGAAACCAAATTTTTTTTATTGTTCCATTAATTAGTCTTAAAAGTGGTGAGGAGTCAAACATTTCTTTTGTTCAGCCAATGATCATATCATAGACAACAGAAGAAAAATGGCAAATCTCCTTATTTGAGAAGTTGTTAAAGAAATATTTGGGCATTTTTCTTCAGTACTAAGCCAGATTTACACTTGATTGCTTCCACAGTATCTGGGTGTCAAACTGTATGACACATTATTCAGCAGGAAGTAGAGTCCATTTTTAACATGTCTATAAAATGACCAGGCTTGATGTGGGTTTTAATTTGCACCCTCTGTTTACAGGTATGATGACATGTTAGTGGTGCCCATTATTGAAAACACACCAGAAGAGAAGGACTTGAAAGACCGGATGGCTCGGGCAATGGAACAATATCCGGATTCGTGCGCAGTCCTTGTTCGCCGACACGGCGTGTATGTTTGGGGCGAGTCATGGGAAAAAGCAAAAACGATGTGAGCATTTCCATCCCAGTACTATTAACCTTCTTGATCTAGTTTATAACTCAATGTATTCTACAGATAGTACGGCACATGTGACTAAGAAAAGTCATTAAAGTTATTCACGTTGTTTATCCGTTGTACTCTGCTGCATTTTGCAGGTGTGAATGCTACGACTACCTGTTTGATATCGCCGTCCAGATGAAGCAGTGTGGATTGGACCCTTCAGCCCTTCCAATTGAAGAAAAGGGAATAGTCTGACATTCACTGGTGCTTATTGTAAAGAGACATTTGTTGCATAAAGGTTAGTTGAGTTCAATCAGGAGAGCAGATTGTAATCATTTACCTTTCACGGCAGCCTGCTTCAAAATTGATGAAATTTGATGGTAAGGGCAGATTCAGGGTTGAAGATTGAATGTCTGTAATCTGGAAGTACCTGGAGGTGCACCGTAAAGGACCTCAGGACAACTCCCAAGAGAGTTGCTGTCAAAGCAATGTCCCCAGGTTCAAATGCTTTACTGTTCAAGCCTGACTGCACAGGAATCAAAGTTCTGCTGCATGACAGACAGGAGGACAACATGAATATCCCTTGATCTGAAATATTTTCCGTCCTTTGCCTCAGTGAATAAAAAATGATGGGATGTTTTTGGTGCTTTGCAGATTCATGTTTTTAAGGTTAACATAATCAAGCCAATTTTATTTTTTTCAAGCGATGCTTCAAATTAAATCATTTATTTAAGAAAAAAAAAAAAAGGTAGAAGACACTGCTTTAACTGGTGAGAAAAGCAGAGGACACACGAGTGCCTGTGGTCATTTTGTCAATCATCTTTTATTGAAAATAAACCTGTGTTTCACAAAAGGCCTCTTTCTGCGGTGATAGACGTCCTGTAATTCCTACACCGCTGTTCCATCAGCAGGAAAGCGCGTTTGGTGCAAAAAAATTGCACTGCCTGTAGATCTTTGCACAGCATGTATTCAGTTCTGTAAATACTTATTTCTCATGAAAGTCAGAGCTGTCGTTCTTTTAACCACCACCCTTTGCTGCCACTATCCCTGTGATGCCACAACTGTACGCTCTCAAAACAGAGCTCTCTCAAACGTGCCGCAGGCTCATTTAAAATTGCAGGAAGTAAGAAAAAGCAGAAGAAATATACTGGAAAACAAGAAAAATCTTCTTTTGTGCTGCCAAGATTTTGATTAACTCATGGAAACTGAACGTCAGTTCCAATAATAAAAATAAGATTATGCTCATACTGTTGGACACATAATGTCTAAGCTGATTTAATCTCTAGTGTTTCTGTTTCTGCTAAGAGATTTTTCTTTTTTTTTTTTTATTAAATCTTGAAGAAAATATTTAAATTCCAGAGAAAAACCAAGCATGGACAGACTGCAACATGACACATTTTGAGAGCTTCAGCTTCAGCATTCCATTATGTTCTGATATTGAAATGTATTACCTTTATAGAAAGGTTCAGACTCAATTAGAATAGAATATTAAGACAGAGTTATGCAATATAAGAATGAGGGCTGCTTTGGCCAGAATCTCTCTCACAAATACCTCAGACTATTTGAGTTACAGAACAGCTCATCTAGTCAAAGAATGAGCTATGTCTTGACTTTGTTGAGCATGGCATGAAGAAGAAGAATTTAAAGGCTTTAGGAAAAGATAATCGTGGTACAAAGAGCATCCAAACACACTTCCACTTGGCTGAGAATGGGTCTGTTTTAATCATGTTACGGTTCCAAAGGTGGATTTTGAAATGACAAGAAATTTATACCCTTCATCCTTTTACTGTGTTGTTTCATGCATGCAGTATAAATATGATTGCTAATTCATTAGGTTGACAATTTCAAGCTTTATGAAAAGGAAAGAAAAAGCTACAAAACCGCAGTGTGTTGCCTCATTAAGAATGGTTGCTCACACTCATTGTCCTATCCTCTTGTGTAATTAAATTAATCCCAGTTTGTGTCATTGTTTGAAAACACACGAGGCTCTCTTATAATGTAGAAGCTGTAAGGGAGGAGGAGACAGAATTATCTCTTTGTATAAATGAGGATTCAGTGGTTCCTGTGTTGAAAAAGATAATAAAGGAGGTGGTGAAGCTACTTTCTGTTGGGTTTAAAGAATTTGAGTAGGTCTTACTATGGTGATCACTTGTATACTTCTGGGTTATTTTACCTAGTTTAGGACCTAAATATAAAAGGATTATTTCAGGACCCCAAATTCAGGTTATTTTTAAGGATTAAAAAGAACTGCTTGCTTGAAATTATTGGAAAATATAAACAAGTTGAATCACTATTTAGTCACACTATATGGTAACAGTAGTTTGCATCAATGTAAAAACACCTGGATAGTGGTGTTATACTCGAATCAGTCTTCATGAGTCCATTTCAATTTTATGAATACAATATAATACAACTTTATTTATAATGCACTTTACGAACAACAATGTTGACCAAAGTGCCACAATATGCAGAGTTAGAAATAATTAAAATAAAAGCATATAATGAAATGAAATAATTAAATATACTTTATTTATCCCTTTTAGAGGGAAATTATTGTTGTAGCAGGGTATTTCATTTTTTTATTTTTTTATTGTTTTAAATAATAATGATACAAGAAAAAATTAATTTGAAGATGAAGATAGGGCCTTGTTCCGGATAATATAGAATTTTATGTAGCATATAAATGGACAATTAAAAAAAAAATACTATTTAATAAAATAATTGAAATAAACTAAAACTAATCAAGCTAAAATCCGATCTAAGTGTCAAGCAATCATTGTGAATAAAAAGCCAAAGTGAACAGATGGGTTTTAAGCAAAGATTTAAAAACAGATAGAGAGGAGGCCTGTCTAATATCGAGAGGCAACTCATTCCACAATTTAGGTGTTGCCACTGCAAAAGCCCGGCCCCCTCTGAGCTTCTGTTTAGTCTTATTGGCACACTCAGGAAGAGTTGGTCGGCCGACCCGAGAGCCTGAGAGGATGCATAGCGACGGAGGAGCTCATAGAGGTACAACGGGCCGGCACCATTCAAACACTTAAAAGTAAATAAAAGCAATTTAAAATGGATCCTAAAATGCACGGGCAGCCAGTGAAGAGATGATAAAACCGGGGTGATGTGCGTGTGCCAGTTAAAAGACATGCAGCTGCATTTTGTACAAGCTGCAGTCGAGATAAGTGACTCACTGACTCGCACCAAAGTAAAGTGCGTTGCAGTAATCCAGCCGGGTGGTTACAAAGGCATGGATTACTGCTTCAAAATGCTGTCGTGCAAGAAACTGCTTTTGGCCAGCTGCCTCAGGTGAAAGAAACTAGATTTGACCACTGACCGAATCTGGCTTTCAAGCTTCAATTCTGAATCCATTTTAAAACCCAGGTTCACAATTTCTGGCTTGCAACATAAACTCAGATAACCCAGAACTCCAGGAGGAACGTCAGCAGAACCAGATCCTAAAACCACTACCTCTGTTTTGGAATCATTAAGATGAAGGAAGTTAAGGGCCATCCAAGATTTTACGTTCTTTAAACACGTTTAAAGAGAGAGTTCAAAGAGAACCCATCCTTCTTTTTAAGTGGAAAATATATCTGGCAGTAATCTGCATAACAATGAAAGGAGAAGCCAAGCCTCCTAAGAACTGAGCCCAAGGGGAGCAAATATTATGAAAACAAAACAGGGCCCAAAATGGAACCCTGAGGGACTCCATATGATAATGGAGTAAAAGAGGACTCATAATCCCCAGGTCCTTTAAATAGAACCTGAACCATTCCAGAGCCACACTCTTTATGCTGACACAATATTCCAAACGCGACATTAAAATATCATGATCAACCGTATCAAATGCAGCATTTAAATCCAATAGCACAAGAGCCACACAATCACTGGAGTCGCATGATAAAAGAATATGATTAAAAACTCTTAAAAGTGGAAGTGTTGTGAGCACTGTTTTGATTAATTGTTTCAGCAAGTAAAGAGTCATGTGATCACACCAAACGAGGCCTTGTTACATCACCCATGCATGTTGAGCTGAATTTTGAAATGGCTGTGCTTGTTAATCTCTCAATGCTTCAAAAAGGGTTTTGATCGCCATGGAAATAGTTTTTTGAGAGATGTTGCAAAAGATTGTTAAGCATTTCATACAGGAAACAAATTGGGGGAAAGCAGTACATTAGAATTAGCTTAGATTGCATTTATCTGATATAT
>JAOXYM010000001.1:6112724-6128851 GCA_028567055.1 Leptatherina wallacei
ACCAAAAACTAGCAGTGGTGAAGCAGAGACGGCCGTCTTTATGTAAAAATACATCCTGTTTACTGTACGGGAGGTTGAGAGCGGGCTGGCTTGTAAGAGACCGGCTTTGTTCTGCCTCTCTGATCAACTGGCTTGCTAGCAGTCGGGAGGGGAGCAACAGAAGTGTGTCCAATCAAGCTGAGCCCTGTTTTAAAAGGCCCTGCAGTCCTTGGGCAGAGGCCGCGTTTATGACCCAAAATCGAGGAGACGAGCCTGGCCCGGTCCCAAGCCCTCAAGCTCGTATATTCTGTTAGAGCATATCCAGAGGAAAGTGCAGTACAGCAAGTAGGCCCCATGAGACACCTGTACATGTGTAAATGTGTGTGTGTGTATCTGTAAACAGTATGTAGGATGAAAGAAAACCTTGTTTAACTTTAAAGCAGTTTTGAATTATTTCCATGTACAGAAATAAAATATCATAATTAAATCACCCAAATTTATTGATGAAAGGAGCTGCACAGTAAATAGTGTAAATGGTGTCATGGTTGGTTTCTGGTCAACAAATATTCTCTAATGTGAAAATAATTAAATGTAGTTCAAAAAATAGCAAAAAAGAAAATTATCTTCAACCCAATCAAGCTAAAACCCAACCAATTTATATTAGTCACATAGAAATTATTGTAATTTCTGTGATTACAGAGCTCTATTATTGTAATGGTGTGGATTTATGGCATATTTTACCCATTAGATGATCAGTGTTTTATACCACAGTGGCTCCTTTCTGTTCAGGTGCTGATTTCCATAGAGGTCACAATCATAACTGAATGTCCTTGTGTGTCTGAAGGCCCTCTGAGCAGAACCTTAGTGAACAATTTGCTGTAGATTAAACACATGAGGAGCGATTAAATATTAGTAAAGGGCTTCACATTATTTAAAATCTTAAGAACTCTATTTACACTCTCAGCAATAATTTGACTTTCAAATGGATCCTAACCTACCGAATGCATCATCCATTCTTTCACTTTGCAGATATTCCCCTTTTCAAACATGATCAGTCCAAAGTGAATGGAAGCCAGAAGTACACCGGCAGGAATCCCTGGATGTAGACTTTAAGTCAGCCACTTTGACCACTTCTTTGTGTTGTTAGACTGTAATGGTTTGTTTTCCTTGGCTCACAGTTTTGCCTCCCCCGTGGTGATCAATAGGCATTAGCTTAAAACAAGTGTTTTGTCAAGTAAGTTGCTCAGTGAATGATTGGCAGCTCTCTGCCTCGCTTCCACATCAAGGCTAAACCCTTTCTACATTTTAACACCACGTTTACTGGGTGGGAGCCACAACATTTACCTGCCACTCTAAGTGGTGGCCAGAGCCTATGCACAGAGCCTTATCTTGAAGCTGTAACACACTTTAAAAGGGGTAAACACCCTGTACAGCTGTCACAAAATTACAAATAGAGACCAAAAATGTTTTTCTTTTTTTACACAATCTTGCACTGGTTGATGATTTCACTTTCCAACTTGAATGAATGAGCATCATTGCTATAACTGGAAATCATTCCAACTGTCCCGGAGCGCTGAAATTATCCACTAAAACGGGTTCAATAAGCTGGAAATAAAAAGATAATATAAAGAAAATGAATAAAAGTCCTTACAGTAACGATATCCTGGGATGTCTGTTTGGTCAGCCAATCATCCAAACCACAAATCATCTCATAAAGGAAGTTGGTATTTTCAAGAGTAAGGATCAGGGTCTGACCAGTTTTATTCCAACAACTTGTGTGAAAAGTAAGTGAGCAGCAAAAGACATTTGGACCTCATGTGTGTTTTACATGCCGTGGACCCAATTAAAGAAATACAATCATGATGTTGTGTAGATTATAGGAGTGGAAGCAGGACACAGTTATTCTCAGATTGCTTCACCCTTACTCAAACCTTATTTTGCAGCACCTACTTTATCTTAAGACGTTTGCTCTTATTTGAAATTAATTATTGATAAGCTCAACTTGTTCATGTTTAAATTGGAGTCTCTTCAGGAAGTGACTTGACACAATCAGTTCATTTCTCCAGAGAAATGCCAGCCAGTTTATTTTTGAGCTCTGAACACGCAATCCACTGGATCCTTGTCCTGAATGTCAACATGATCTTGCTAAAGCACGTCAGGAACAACTGAGAGGTTTATCCAGTCATACGAAAGAAGCCCCTAGTAAACAATGTTTCTAAAGATGGAGGAAAAGGAAAAAAAAATATCAAGAAGAGCTTGGCAGCTTAATAGATTATCTAAACAATAAGTGGAAATGATCTCTTCAGAAATCATCAGAGCCACCATTATTTGATAGTCTATACAACTAAAACCTGACTGTAGCAGCGTTTACCTTTGTGTTTTGGCAACAAAGTATGGATTGTCTCAAAACCAGAATCTTATGAATCTTACAAGAACCCATCTGCTTCCCAAGGTAAATAAAACCTTTTATAGTTTTAATGAGTCTGGAGTCTTTGGACACCATATTTGTTATGTATTATTTTGCTTTTAATTCATCATACTGTGAAGATTGTTACACAGAAAATGTGTACACTTCATACACTCCATCATTTTTTATTAATGTATCTTGTGGGAATGAAAGAGGAAAAATGGAGCAATGAGGAGGACTTTGTGGTCCTCTTGCTTCGTCATAGTAGAAAAAGAAAATGCATTAGTGGCTCCATATGATCTGGTGACAAGAGCAAGTGCTGCAGATTTTTTCCAAACATTTCTAGTTATAAATCAGGGTGTCAGTCTTGCTTGATGGCTATCTGGCAATACTGGAACCACAGATTCAAAGATCACCAACTCTTGCAATCTTATTATTCCGGTATTCTTTACACTGGTTTCATAAAGTGCTATATCCGGTGGCTCTGAGCAAGCAAACAACCCAGTAGGTTTTTTTCTGCTGCGAAAGAACACAGAAAATCAAATTCGTTCTGAAAACTATCAGCAGACTTTAAGTTTCTGAGTCATTGTGTGAATACAATAAACATAACCTGACATTGTATTTGACTTTTGAACCTCTGACTACATCAGATGACTTGAAAGCTACAACCAAGTTGAACACACACTTGTTGCCTTTATGATTTGGACACATTTGGATAAAAAGATCCTAACATATTGACCTGTTTGCTCTGAAGCTGTGCGCTCCAGTCTTTTTCCTCCTCTGATGGCTCACCTGGTAATGGCTGCGCCTTTCACGCTGAAATATTTTAGCACAAATTAAAACTGGAAGATGCATGGCTTTGTGCAGCCAGATCCAAACACTGGTTCTTGTCCTCTCAATAACAAAGCTGTTGATATTTTCCTCTCCAATTACTGTATTGTATATGATGCAAATGCAGCTCCAGCTGAATTGATTTTCTTTCATGTCTCTGTTGCCGTTTCTATCCATCTTTGCAACAACATGTAATAAGTCCCAAACCAATTTGCACCAGTCCGTAGCCTGACTTTCAAGTTACACAGACGTATGATCACGCAAACATGTAAACTGCCTCTGCAGCAGCCTTTACTGGATTACATTGTGGAACAATGGATAACACACTGAATTTATTAAACTATAAAGTTTTTTTATACTCATAATGCAGCTCTCTGCACAGAAACAGTAACTGAAGTATTGCAGTGAATTGGATTTTGCACTGCAAATACTTGATCTATCAGATGCTAAGAATGCAGCACTGGACTTGATATGTGCAACAGGATGGATAATTTAATTATTGAATATCTTGTGGCTCCTTCCTCTGCTTTCCCCCGCTGTGTTCAAGGTTAATTGTCATAAGTTCAGGCCAATCTACCACCAAGCCACAAGGGAGGAGACCAGAGGACAGGCACTACTATTCAATTTTATTGAGATGATTGTGCATTCAAGCAATATTTTCCATTAGGCATTGATTCTTTACTGCAGACTTCCATAAGGCAGCTCATGAGTTTCTCTAGTTTTCCACAAAAGAAAGGTTTCTGCCCTCGTCTTGCTTACATCACAGCTAAAAGGAAAACCAATGCAATACATTTACTGAAGTTCTAAGAGAAAGAAAAAGGTTAGATGAAATGTCTTGAACTTTTCTTTAAGTGAAGACTTTGGGCTGTGAGATTAACATGGATGTTTAGCACTGCAAAGGCGCTGCAGATAGAAGGCAGCCATTCCAGACACCATCATGTTGGCTTGTCTCAGCCGTTTAGAGGATTGCTTGTGTAATGCCATCTGTATTCAAGGGATGAACACCCACTTTTACACCAGGACGGAGAGAGAGGCGCAACAGTGACTTCAGCCAACATCTTTTGCTCGCCTCAATTATTCACCCGTGCACCGGTTGCTTTCATCCCTTAGATGTGAGACACGAGCCAGGATGTTTTACAAAAAACAAAACATGAACAAAGGCATTTGTGAACACAGAAAACTGTGAACAGTTGTAAAAAAAAAACAAAAAAACAACAATAATGATGGCTTGCAGACAAAACATTGACTGAATTGTTTTGTACACTTAAGAACATTTATTCCATTCTGACAATGAAAAACATTACGTTTGATCCAGATAAAGGCTTCATTATGACATCAAAAGCTGGACGTCTTTATTTAAAGCTTTTAGTTGAAGGGGAAGGGGCTGAAATTAGCAGGCAAAGATTGCATGAATGCATTGATATCTTGACAATAGAATAACAATCGGCTGTTAAGCCAAAAAACAAACATCTCTCTTGTTTCAGCCAAATATTCATGAAAATGTTGTCATTTTGTGTGCCAGCAATACTTCTAAAAAAAAAAAACCTTACATTTAAAATCAATAGATCAATTGAAACATAATAAATCAGCACATTAACCAGTTTGAAAATTACCATAGCTATAGATCTTGTGTAAGATATGTTTATGCACCTGTAAGAGTGTATACTACACTTATTTAAGAGTTCACTTTGAGAGTTCCATGTAACACGGGGACTTTTGCTGTTTAAAACCATTGTTTTTTGTGTACTGTACAGAGCTGCATCATTATCAGATGATAGTATGTTTCTAGTAGAAACAACATTTGACATTCTATAACTCTTGTTTATTGCATTATAGAGGGAAATCAAATGAGGTATTCAAGTTACATGATTTCCAGATGTTGGAGAAGATGTGTGTTAAGTCACATCTACCTCATATAAGCCACTGTGTCCTTTGATATTGGGCTGGTGCATTTGATAGCATATGGAGATGTACAGAACTTTCAGCTGAAGAATAAACCTGAAGAAGAAGAGAGTCTGTCTTGTGTCTCCTGTATTTGACTCTATAACAACATGGCTTCCCAAAGTTCATAAAAAATACCTGTAAAACTTTAATTGGTGATTTTATTTAGGCATGACTCAGACTATATTTTTCCACCAGCAACCCTGTCATCAGATTATTTTAGGAAAATGTACTTTAACACAACACTTTAATTTCTTTTCCTTCTCAACTGCATTACTGATAAACAGCACCTTTATAAACTCAAAATGAAGAGAATTAGTAATCTCCCTGTTTTACCTAAAGGCAAAGACATGAGGTGTAAACAAATTCTTTCTTTTAAAAACTTGACAAATGAAAACAATCCTTTATATACTAGCCAATTTTTTTTAAATAAATCTGAAGTTTGCTTTTACTGAGTCTGTCCAATTATTATCAAAGCATTAATTATGAAGTACATAATGGAATAAATCTGAATGTGCTGAGTTGCACGTTGACTGAGATTAGGTGGCAGACACGTCAGTATCACTTTCGGTGGATTTCACATTATTTCTGAGAAACAAAAATTCTGTTTTCTTTTTTCCACTGATTAAAATGTAACCCATGAATGTACTGAATAGCAGCTCTTCCTTTTCACTGTGATTGGATGCACTGAGAATTATTATCATTTCACTCATGTCTGCAGACTAATTAGTTGATTTTTGACTCATTGCAGTTCATCAGTGTGGCTGATGTGTCATGTTGTTGTCTCACTCCATGAGTGTTTGAAGTTCAAGGTTTGTAGTCAAGTCAGTAAACCAGTTTTCCCTGCAAATTTCAGGCCACATGATGTGTTTCTTTCTTCACATTATAAACCTGTTTTTTATGTTTTATGTCTGAAATGAATCTTTACCTTTTAATCACCATCAGAAGGGTTCCAAAATTAAAGTGAGATTGACATTGAGCTGTTTACTGAACAGGCACAAATAGATGACAGCCTGCACGGTTGTATCCCCACTTGCGGTGACACAATGACAAATGGCTTGCATTGACTCTCACACAAGATAAACACGCATGCACACAGACGCTCAATATTTGATTCTCAATGCTCAATCGATAGAGGAGTTTTCCTTTAAAACCCCCGGGCGTATTTCCAAGTCGCACTGCTGTATCTAGTTGTAAGATTTTGTCACACAATTTCCAAAAATGTTAACAAAATTTAACTGAATGATCACAGTCTGGAGCCCTCCATTCGGTAAGGTAAAGACTTTTATTTGCACAAAAAGTTGCAGAAATAGTAAACCCCAAAATCTTTACTGTTTAAAATGCAGAACAACTCATAAGATTATTTATCTAAATGGTAAAATTTGCATTGATGTATGACCAAGTTCATTTATTATATTAGAAAAACAAATACAACCAAGAAATTAATCAGAAATTTGTAAATTTGTTCATAAAAATGAAGCACATCACCCTTCACCAGTTTCCATAAATTAGCTCTAAATTAGATAGCCTGAAGCCAATGGCCAGAAGATTTATGTACTGTCATGGGGACATAGTGCATAGGAAAGAGTCTGTCAAGAGGAGCAAGTCTGCTAATTTACCATAATGTTATAGATCTTTGGTTGTTATTTAAGCTTGTTAACAATAACATGAGGATTCTCTATTCACATATACACACAATAACCTTTTTTTTCTATCTGTAATAGTTTTAAAACAAGAGTAGATTTTTTTTTGTTTTGCTTTTTATTTTAACAACAATGCATTGGAAATAGTATATCTTGTGGCTAGAAATTCTCTGACAATGACACTGCTTACCGGTTTGACAGCACAGATCTTGAGCTCTTGTGTGATTTTTTCGTATTGACTTTCTCTATTATCATGTCATCAGAGTCAAGAGGAAGATGCATCAGGGTCAGGAGATCATCAAAACAGAGCAATTTCCAAAAGGCAGAACTGACCATTTTAGTGCAAACAGACACACCGGACCTCCAGAACCAGCTATTAGATGTTGTTTGACTGTTTTTCAGCTTTTTAAGACAGATGTTGCACATCCTTTCTGTAATGGCGGAGTAGGATGGTTTATGTGCAGATCCATGAGACGCTCCTGTGCCCAAAGTGCTGATATTGATGCCAAATTGTTTTTGAAACACTGAGTGTGTCTAAATGTGATGAGAATATTTCCCCCCTCCATTTCATTTTGCCGGCAGCTTTGGTGGTGATCATAGCCTTGTCTAAAGAAAGCGAGCAGTCTGTACAGTTCCTCAATGTCCCGTTTCATTCTTAAGTGCTTTTTACTGTTGAAAAATCAATAGCAGTCGCTCTGCTTTTGGCCAGCATGCAGTTATTTCTGTAGCTTGCATACTGATTGTAGTTCATGTATCCTTTTCCTTACATTATTTTGTGTAGCTATTGGTGCTCATGCAGAGTTCAAAAGGTTTCCTTCTTTTAAGCTTCTGTTGCTGGTATGAAGAAAGCAGAAGCATTATTTACTGAGCTCTCTGATTCTCCAAGATCTGCAGCCCACTGCACGCTTTTTGATAGCAAATGTAAAAGTTTTGGTCAGGATTTATCTTGAGTCACTTCTTCCCAGTTTAAACTGTCAATAGAAGGCAACAGATCCTGAAATTCAGCTTTTCATTTGAATGCCCACACATACACTCACAAACACATCCAAGACAAACTCATTAGGACTGTAAACATTGCTTTTTCTGGGGAGGGCGTGAGACTGGTTTTAATGTGGTTTTTTGATCTTTACAGAAACAGCAACTGCTACTTGGTTAATTAAAAGACAAGAGTGAAACACAACCCAAAGCAAACTGCTTCATTATATCGTATTAGGCTTTATTTTAACCAAGAAAGCACACCCATCTGTACATGGTACAAGTTCACTCTTTCACTGAGGTGCTGAATTTATGGTTGAACTGTTGCATAATCCCAGAGCCCTTACATGTTGGGTGTTACACAAGCAGTTATAATGACCAATATGCCACCCAACACTGGACATGAAGTCATGGATGTGCAAGAAATAAGCACTTTCTTTAACACTGGCGGTGACAGCCAGGAAGTGATACAATAATTTGCCATTGAAAACGAATGTGTCAAACCTCCTTGTCCAGTTGTGCTTATTTAATGTATTTCAGGGAAATCTGCCCGCATGGTTACCAGGGTAACTGGCAACAAAAAGTCAGAGTAGAGCAGTTAAAGTCAAGCTATACATATCATGATTATCATTAACCCCAAGTATTTCTTAATGCTAGGTTAATGCTTCAGCATTAGATCAACTCTGAACACATGTAAGTGACCTACTGTTGTGTGAATGTTCATCTTTGTGCAGTTTGTCTGTGCTGGTCTACAATTAAGCCTTTAAAACCCTAATCAGTAAGGGGTTTTCTGAAACTGCTTCCAACAGCAATGATTAAAAAGAGCTGCTACAAGATGCAATTGCAGTTCTGTAACTCTGGGGATGTTTAATAGAAACTGCGATTGGGAAGAGGGAAGATGTTCGAGGAGATAATATATGAATGTGTGAAGCGATATATACATATCTGACCAATATATCTGACCAATTCGGTGCCCTAGTCAAGATTTTAAATATCCCCCGTTGTATCGCAGTCAATTTCACAATCAATCTTAAGAAACTTAAACAGAAGTTGCATGTTTATATTCAAGATTTTTGTGCTGTAACACCTCAACAATTTCCCTTTACAGTCTTAGTCCTAGATTTTCTTAATGCAAAGTAGTTTTTGATACTAACATATAAGAGAGCTGTTTTATCACATGGCTGCTGCTTATGATGGAGAGCCTACTGAGACATTCTTGTGTCACTGTAGATCTCTGCTAGGCTTAATCTGGAGCTTAGATGAGCTTCTTTTTGCGTCTGTTGGTGAAATGTTGAGTCCTGATGCTGTAACTGGGCTGTGCTGAGATAGAAGAGCAAATTATGCTGGAGATGACGGAAATATCTGGAAGAATCTGAAGAAGAGAAAAGTATACGTGACTACTGGATGCTGGATGAGAAAGCTAAGGTATGAATGACTAACAATAATACACTTTAACAGAACTTTAACATACATTTAAACTTTAAACTTTTAACCTAAACATTTACTAAAGGCTTACAACAACCTGATTACTTACAAAGGGAACAGAAAACTTGTAGTTTTTTTTTTTTTTTTACTTGTCCAGCATCATAGCAGCAGAATCATGGTCTGGCTGCTGGGTTGTGCCAAGCAAATTTTCTTTGCCAAGAGAAGCTTTATGGATATAAAAGCTCCTCTTGATGATCAGATTTTTTTTATGTTTTTTATTTTTCATTTTATCTGTTATTTATTTGGAATAATTATTTGTTACTGAATTGACATGATAGGCTATTGCTGGACCTGACCAGAAGGGACATAAAAAGGATAGAAAGAGAGCAGAAAAAAAGGAGAAGAGACTGAAAGAAGAAAAGACAAAGATATACCAGACAGAAAACAACACAATCCAACCACAAACTCTAGACAACCTGCTACACTTGTACTGAAACACAAAGAACCTCATGCAGGCGGACAAAGCCGACGACCGTCAGGAGCACAAATGAGAGATAAACAATTTGAAAAGAAACCATGTATCTCAACTAAAACCAGAGGTTGTCAGAGGGAGGCCCCAGCCAGAGCCCCCCCGCAGCCACATGGCACAGACCTCAGTGGGCCGAGATCAGCTGCCACCGACTGATAACTGATAACATTTTAACTGACATACCAGCAGGAAAAAACTCAGCCAACAGGTTTAAATAACAATTCAGCAGCCCCAATGTTACATTTCCAAACATCCCTGATTAATTTAAAGTGGGAGTAACTTTGACTCGACTCTAACGATTTAAGCTAGCAAGTGAACACTGCTCCAACAGTATGAGATTTATCTCATTGATACTGTTCTTTCCTACATCTTTCCTTATTTTCCTTTCCTGGCGGCAGGACTGTTTCGCCCTTTAAGACATTTTCCGGCTGAGAATCCATCATGTCAAGTAGAGCTTTATAATAGACTATTGCTATTGTAGAATATTGTAGATTCTTTTAGTTTCTATCTTTTGTTTTGTCTAGCTGTTATTAATGAGGAAATGGAATGGAGATCAAATAAGGGTAAACATGTTTTCCTTTCTTTTTTCTTTTTTTTTTTGACGCAATTTGGCGCACCCTTCCACAGATGGGTGCCCTAGGCCAAGGGCCAGCCCTGGATATATAGATGGATAAGCAAAGCTTTTAACATAAGAAAATAGCTACATGCTGGGGCGTCGTGTAGCTCAACTGCTTGCGTAGCCACCCCATGTACAGAGGCTATAGCTCCTCATTGCAGCTGGCCCAGGTTCAAGTCCGCCCTTGGGCCCCTTACTGCATGTGACTCCCTGCTCTATGACCCCCTTTCCTGTCCAGCCACTTTCAATAAAGGCCACTAGAGCCAAAAAAATCCTTTAAAAAGAGAAAATAACTACATGCTACTGTTTAATGTGTTGATGTTAGGAGAAAAACTGAATTACAACCTGTTACATTTTACATTTGTGCTCGACAGGTGTGTAATATTTGAGGAAAGTAGTGTATGTTGTAAACACAAACTGAACAAACGGATCAGTATATATCGGGAAGTGGACATCCTGTGTGATCAAACATATTTGTATATATTTTTTTTCTTGTTAACTTAAACCAAAACAGACTGAACTCCAAAAAAATTGCAGGGAAAGATGATTAAAAGCGATAGCAATGACCCGTATAAGACTAAAGAGTGGGGAAACTGATCAGTGCTTACTCTCAGGAATCAAAGGATTTTTGGGTTGGAGTCTTGTCTTTGTTGAGCTCTGCTGACATCCCCTCCCTCTCTGATAAGAGGATTTTCAGGTATACTTCCTGAATTGAGTGAGTTGCTGCGTTCAGCAGTGACTTTTCCTCCAAAACAGAGCTACTAAATGACTTGGCTGTCATTTCTGCCATGATGTTAGAGCATAATTACCACAGGTACCACAAGCGCATGAATGAATGCCACAGTGTTTGCTTGGCCAAAACAGTTCAAACTTCAACTTTATCAGGTTGTAACACTTCCTTAAATAAGCCAAAATAAGGATATTTAATGTATATTTAATGTAACCCCTCCTCCGGAAATGGACACATGCAACCTATTCAAATTCAAAACAGTGATTGTTGCCAGGAGGTGACAAGTCTGTATCCTGCCAGGCATTGAAGATTCAGAAAAAGTAGATGGAGGTTATCGTCATTGATCATCCATCTGCCAGAGAAACAATTAGTCTAATTGCTGTAATAAACAGGTGCATTACTGACACACACATACTGTGGGATAATTTTGACTCCAACCCTTACCACTGCTGTCAGAACAAGGCCAAAACAAGCAACTTTGTTGTTCAAATATAGCTCAAACAAGCACCTCTTTCTTTCCCCGCGCAGACTGAAGAGGGGGACGATCAGCATGCCCTACTTTAGTTTGCTATTAATTGACATGACATTATTTTTTTTCTTTTAGGGTTACCACTGTCAAATAAACATTTCTATCTGTGCTTTAATGCCACGTGGCACATTTGTTTCTGGTGTTTCATGAAGTTGTCAAATTAAATCAGTCAAATCAATATATGTAAATCAGTTACATTTGCAATGATTATTATATGCATATTTTGACACTAACAATGCTTAGTTATGTTTCTAATTAGTCATTTCCCTACATGCACAGTATAATAAATAAGCGACAGCTTGGTTTTATAGGTTATCTCGAACATTTGCATATTTCTATTTTGGAACTTTTATCATGTGAGAAAGAATTCACCTCATCTACTGTTTGCATTACAGCAGATCCTGAAGCCAGCTGCAGCATTTAGACTTGATTTTTAAAACCAGAACATGAGTATAAAAAAAAGCTCCTTTAGATATTGTACATTGAAAACCAGTCTATCATAGCTCGTTCCATTTTAGAGCAGACCCTCATTTTAATTACTATACATGGTGAATTAGCTAATGAATAATGAATGGATTCCTCATACTAAGTGCTCTGACTGCTAATGCACTTGCGAGTCTGTCACTCTACAACCCCCTCACACACTGCCAATGTTGCCTTCACATTCTGTCCTCTTTACCCCTTCCCCTTCTCCCTCGTCTGAATCATACACACAATTTCTTCCCATCTCTGCTTTTCTCACTCTCACTGAGATTTGATTAGATTTCCTTCTGTAAGGAATTATTTAGTGATGAGAGTAGAGAATGAGAGGGAGACAGAGAAAGGCTCCAGGACAGAGGGAGACAGATAGTGGCTCTCAGGAGAATGAGGGAGAAGGTGCTTCGAGGAAAGAGAGTGGAAAAAAAGCTTCCAGGATTAAGGTGCAGTGGAGCTGCAGACATGTTGAGAGAGGCTGGGAGAGACAATGTATATGTGTGCAGAATGCTTAACTTCAAATTCAATGAATTAAAAAAAATTAAAAATCAACGAATATGTTTAAATGTATGAAAACAATATAATATGAAATCTTGCTGGGACCAAATTGTGTATTTAACTGCGGTAAAATGTGATATCTCCTGACACAAAGGTTCTGATTTCTCACATATATACATATTACCCACTTGCCTTTATCATATTCTTGTCTCCTTCCCCTGTTAAAGCTCAGGAATTATTCATTTCCTTTATTTAAGAAAAAGGTAATACTGCCAGGTTCAAAGTAAAAGTGTTTAAATGTTATCACTAAAATGCACTTAAAGTGCTAAAAGTACAAGGGAAAAAAAAGAAGCAAATATTCTGCTATATATTTTGTCAGATTTCAGGGTGGTGTGATCATTAGCACTGTCACCTCACAGCAAGGAGGTTGCTTCAAATCTCAGTCGAGGCCTTTATATGTGGAGTTTGATGTTCTTCTAATGGCAGCATGGGTTCTCTGGGTACTACAGCTTCCTCCCCAAATCCCAAAATATTTACATGATTCGTTAATTGGTGATAAATCAACAGTTGGGATGAATGTGAGTGCAATTGTTTGTTTGTCTCAGTGTGTGGCCTATGATGGCCTGGCAATCTGTCCAAGGTGTACCCCGGCTCCATTAACTACCTCCCGCCCCTTTACTACGTAGCCATGAATAGGATAAAAGTGTTTATAGTAAATGGATGGATATGTATTTTCTCTCATTAGATTATTTCTGTATCAAAGGTAATTTTCCATTTCTCCTTTATTTGATCAGATAAAGAAAACCTCATTGAGATTAGAAATCTATTTTCTCAAATTGATATCAAAGATCGTATCATAAAGCGTGTTCATTTCTATGGTGTCAAATTCTGCCGTTTCATCAGCCCCCCTCCCCAGATGTCTGAAAATAATAGAGGTTACCCTTTATACCAAATTTTTAGCGTAGCAAAAACATTGTTTAGCCAAAGCATGAACTTTCCATAAATCCTTAAAAAGCTGTTTTAGTTTTAATATGTATATGTATATGTATCTGTCCCTAGTTCCTGCAACTTAATTCTCCTCCAGGCCTCTGTGTGGACACCTTTTTGTTTGCAAACTTTTCATAAGGACACCTCAGCATAAATAGAGTGCTAGTTCTTGGCATGCATTATTACCACAGCACAGACTCAACAAGGCATCTTGCACATAGCCTATGTACGATGCCACAGACTTTGGCTGTGGAACAGGATTTGATGCTTTTGAAATAGGAATCTCTTTTATTGATCATTTATAACCCTCTAGAAAAGTGTGGTGGAGTAATTTTCTGCAGGATTAAGCAATTACAGTATTTCAGCACTTGCACTTATTCAGAAGCTGGTTCACATTAGCTTGCCAGCAGCATTTTTCAGCATGTTATCTCTTTAACTCTACAGTTGTTGCCTAAAGTATAGCAATTTTTTACTGCCGTGTGGCTCAAACGGAGTATTGACGGGAGGGGGAGGAGCTTAGAGGAAGTGCCACTTTCAAATCTTGCTAGCTGCTTTAAGTGCGTGTAAGTGTAAATGTGATTCCCTGTCTATATGTGTCATCACTGTGAAAAACTGGCAGCATGTCCAAGCTGGTTTTCCCCAATGACTCACAGGATGGGCTCCGACCCAAAAGCTATTTGAAAAAACATTGTAAAATAAGCTTGTTTTTGCTGCATTATGGTTCGTCATTATTATAAAGATCCGAAGCATCCTGTCCCAAAGCGATGCTGAAAAACAGGTTCATGCATCCATCGCACTTAGGCTTGTCTACTTTAATGCAATTTTAGCGGAATGCCCAAATAACTCACTGAAAATCATCCAGTTGATCCCAAACACTGGGAGTGTGTTGAAACCCAAGGAGACCGCATTTCCCCTGGTTTAGACTTCATGTTAGATTTAGAATAGAATTTAATAATTCTTTCAATGACATACAAAACCCTTAATTGCTTGATTTGAAAGATGTTGTTGTTTCATATCACCCCAATAGAGCTGCTGGTTCTCAAAATGCTGACCTACAACTAGGTTTAAGAATGTTTGAGTCTAGAAGAGGAAGCAGACCATTCATTTTCAGGCTCCTTTCCAGTGAAAGCTACATTTCCCTGATTCCCTCTGTTTTTTATCCAAATCTTAAAACTTTCTTCTTCAGTAAAGCTCATATTTAATTCACCATTTTATATTTGCCTTGTTTAAATATGACATTTTTTTTATTTGTTTATTTTATTATATTCTTTAATTCAGTTTTAAAGAGGTAAAGCCAATGGGTGAACAGACACGCCATTTTAATTGTAAAAGCTTCACTTTGGGTAATCACAACAGAAGCAAGGGAGAAGATGAGTTGATGTAAAGTTGTAAAATATACACAGGGAAGAGAATATGGTGGATGGATGGGTTATTTTTGGGTCTGGACCATATCTGGATGGACATACAAAATATGTGTGATATATCTCACCCCTATTAGTAACACGCAAGTATAAACATGTGCCATGAATGTTTATGAAGATGTTGGGATTTTTGTGTGAATGTAGCGTTACTGACAGTGGAAAACTTGCAGATAATTGCAATGTTTCTCAGCTCATTGTTTTGGTTTTCTGGCCTGGAAAATGGATTTGAAACATGGTTGGCAGCTGTTTTAGGTTAATGAGTCACAGTTTACTAGGTGCCCAGCACAAAACTGTAAACACACTCACTCAGTAAATATCTTGACAACATCGTGCAAGATTTGGCAGCTAGAGAGGCAGATTTTTATCCACTGCTGCTGGAGATATATTACAAGTAGTGAATATTGGACTTCAATTGATCAAAAAGCAAAAACCCCAAATAGTGTTGCTTGATGTTTACTTATAAATTAATGCTTTTTAAGCAATTCTCCTATATCAGCTTGGGTTAATATTTTTCTCATGGGTTATGAGGTTCAGTACATTTCAAGGCAATGATATGTTGAAAATGCAAAAGTTCCTTCATGGATTGAGACAAATCTCTTCTACAGAGTAACTCAGAAACCCCTTAGGTTAGCTTAGAAATGCGCTGTTGCTGAAACTGATACATTTGATTTATTCTGGAGAAACAAGACAAGATTTTTCAAGACACAAAAATATTCAGGCAAATCTTGACAAAATGATACCTTTACATTAGGCCTTGAGCTGGTGGCTTCCATGTTCTTATCAACTATTATCAGTTTAAGAAGGCCCAATTATTACATACATGCAATATACAAATATGGACTTGTAGCAACAAAGACAATTCCCATTAGTTATAACCCTGAAATCCATCTATATATTAATAAAATCATGAATAATTGATAGTAGAATGTGCACATCTTGAAAAAAAAATAATAAAGACAAAGGTTGCTATTAAGATGGCCTGTCACAATTATGACTTAAACCCAAGGGGCAACCTCCGGCTTAGAAATGAGAAGCCTATGCGTAATTGCCAAAAATTGCAGTTCACCCCTCCTCCGCTAGGTGCTGGCTGCAAAACAGAGCAGATTCCCATTGACTCCCATGTTAAAAAGGCCAACTTCACA
>JAOXYM010000001.1:6134713-6148454 GCA_028567055.1 Leptatherina wallacei
GGCATTGACCTGTTTGTCCAGCTTAAAATCGCTGTCTATGGTGACGCCAAGGCTGGTGACTTTGGGACGTACATAGTCTATCAATGAAACATGACACTGTTATTATTGTTGTGTGAACCAGTATGGACATTGTTAGGATATTTCTTTGATCTGAAGTGGATCATGTGGCCACAATGACCCAAAACACACAAGTCATTTTTATCACAGACAAATTACTATTTTGCAATGGCTAAGTAGAAGTGCTGAACTCTATCTTAGTAGAAGAAAGTAAGCAGTTCATATGTGGAAGCTTATCAATATTCTATTTTACAAGCTACTCAGTATGAATGCAATTGAAGTTGAAATTTCTCCAAGCTTATGTGAAGGACTTACCAACAGAAACATATAGTTGCAATTGTTGCTACATTAAGGGTTCACACCAGTTAGGCTTTCACAGAACTGTAACCTATAAATAGATTAATAATCAGATATAAAATTTTTGTGTCATTGCTTTAACTGGGCTTCCTTCTATCTACTTTTATGTACGTGGTATTAGATAAATCTATCCCCAAATAGAAAAAAAGCACCACTTTCTCTGTTTTAAAAGTTCCTTAAAACTCAAAAATCTAACTCTTCTTAAACTGCAATTTTTCTTCCTGCATTTTAGATATTCAGTGCAATATTTAATTCCGTGATTATGCAGAAACAGCCTACACATATTCTCGCAGGTGCTCACAGTATGCTCTTCAAGGAAGCATGGATGATTACATGCAGAGTGCTTTTTAGACTATGCTGTAGAGGCCAATTCATTTGGTGAAACCCATTAACTATACAGGAGCTATGTTGCCTTGTAGCTTTCATCTTGGGCATATTGTAAGACTCCAAACATGATTACGAGCGCTGGAGTCTGGCCTCAGAGTGCATACTGATTTAAGCCCAACTAGAAGTCTCACCACTAAACTAATTCATCACTGCTGAGTCAGAGCGGCAACATCCTCTTTTATAATTTTGAAGAAGTTCTGTTCCACTTTACATATTTATGCTTAGAGTCATGAGCAGTGTGTGTCAGCTAAGGCTGGATGAGCAATTATTTGTTTGTTTCTTTACTTTTCTCTCAGAACTTTCTGGTTAGCTATTGGCAGTGACTTGAATTTGTCTCCTCAAAATCTAGTCAAGCCAGCAGACAAAACTGAGGGACATTATTTCACCTGATACAGTGAAGCGGGGCAAAAATTACTCAAAGCCTTATTTTCAGGCATTTACCATGATTTCACAAATCACATGCATGTGCATATATATAAAAGTCATAAAAGAACCACAAAAAAAGAACAGATGAAGAGGTTGCTGCTTGGGAAGCTCAGGGCATACAACAAATAAGCAATGCTGCTGTCCACGGTGCTAAAAGAAACAGAATGGATCACCTGCGTTGTTCGGAAAACCTCCTAACGCTACTCACCCAACGCTGACACATTTCATTTAAGGAACATCAAAAACCTAATGGAAAATAAAATAAAATATAACCTGAGAGTGTTTTTTTTCTAAAGCTCTCACATAGTGTCTGACGGCTGGCACACATTACAGGATTCTTCAAACCTTCACAGATTTAGAGACCGCACACTGGATGATAACAAAACACAGATCACAATCGATCTCTCTCTTCTGATCTTGTAGTGTGTGGTGTGCACTACTGAGCACACCACACGTTAATCGATTTTCCAGCAGAGTATTATGTTCTTCATGCTTAATATTCCAAATCTCACGTAGTCAAACGTGACTACAGTGTAAACAAACATGGTGTTCGAACAGGAAGAAGCAATGATGGTTGTTTTTAGCCTCTTATTTTCTGAAAAAACACACAAAAAAGAAAAACGATTATGGAAAAGTCATGGAGAAGGCAAGAATATTGGCTGTATGGATTACAGCGTGAGTTGGAGGTGAGTAAACATCGTAACATGTATTATAGATAGCTTGAAGAGCAGGGCTAGATGCTAGCACCAGTGCTAGCCAGTGTTAACGATACCACAATTATTGTAAACTACCAGTGATGGAAATAAAGGCGTTATAAACTTTTTGTTTGTTTTTACTTCTTTTTCTGTCAGTCAGCTGGGTCAGCTTGCGTTTTGATTGGCTTTTGTTCCGGTGAGCGTGCTCGGCTCCTCTCGAAGCACCCATCACACTACAGGATTTATTAAACATATTCATTGTTTACAATCTGTCCTTCCGAGGCCTTTCGAGCAGATCGGACCGGACAATATCACACTTCACACACCACACACCTCAGGAAAATCAGACACAATGTCATTTGCAAACATCAGACAATTGTCCCTTTGCTGACTTTGAAATCAGGACAAAAATCGGCCCAATTATCCTGTAGTGTCCTGTAGTCTAGCCTTGAGGTGAGTTTTTTTCAGGGGAGCTTCTCTGCTTTTCAGAGTCAAGGTCCCCTTAGCTTCCCTGTATTTCAAACCATTCAATGAAGTGTTTCACGACTTATACAACAAATAAAGCTAGAAGATGTTGGCACTAATGTTTATTTTTTATGAACAAACGCTTTCGTAATGTTCAGTCATATTTTGTTTAGTCTTTTTTGTGCCTGTTTGAATATATTGATTTGACATGTTTATATGGGTGTTGGATTGTATTACTTTTAAAATTTGATTGATCTTTAAAACTGCAGCATGTCCATCCATCCACCCATTTTCTGTACCGCTTAATCCATGCAGGGTCGCGGGTACTGCAGCATGTAACAGTATCAAAGGTCAATAAAAGAAAAATTTTAAATGTCATTAAAAACTTTAGTTCATGCTATCTCATCACTTTACTAAACTAACTGTTGTGTTTTTAATCTCTTAGAATTTGACATATATATATATTTGCTATGGGTCCACAAACATGGCAGCTGCCATATGTCTCCCATAGTTGTCATGGTGTCTCTACATGGACAAAAAACTCTTAGCAATTAAACTGCAATTGCAGCTTTGTTTGATAAGTGGTAGAGCACTGTCTGGGATGAATAAGGCCTTAAAAGTAATAGAAGAAGACAGTACAACATTTTGTACAAATTAGTTACCTGTGGTACAGTCATCACTGCGCCTGAGGCCACTGGATCCACTCGTTAGGGCTGGGCAGATCGATCCAAATATCAATTGTATCGATTCCAAGGCAAGTATCGGTATCAATCGATACCAGCGTGATGAGATCAATACATTTCTTGTTAAAGACTTTGGGGGCAAAAAGCCAAAGAATATGAATGACAGCCAATTGAATGGTAGGTTTTATTTTTGTTTAGCTGATTTGCATTGATGTCTTTATTTTTCTCAAATAATTGTGTTACATAAAAGGGAATAATGGAGTAATTTTAAGATTTTCTTAAAATATTTAATAATGTTTAAAAACAAAAATGCTACGATTAAATTTCTGCCGTTCAGTCTGATAATTAAAAATATTTTTTTTTGACAGAGATCTTTAAACTGTGTTTCATTATGATCATAATTATGATCAATAATTAAAGGCCAAATCATTAAATGATTGTTAAATTTCAAGCTAAAAAGTATTGGTATCGATATCAGTATAGGTGATACTCCCCTTGGATTTACTTGGTATCGGATCAATACCAAAATTTGCAGTATCGCCCAGCCCTGCCACTTGTAGATGAAAACATGTATATGTCTGGACAAATTTTGGCCACTGATGTCTGCTGTCTATTCAAAAGGTTACTTGGCATTTGAAGTCATTTCTATCCCCATGTTTACCACTCAATGTCAGTATTTTTTATACAGTAACTTTAAGTACTAAAATTAAAAAAGAATAATTTCCTGATAGAATACACTGAGTAACTTTGAATATTCTGATGGTTTTATAACCTTGTTTCATGTTGTGGTTTTACAATTAACCTTGTAAAATATTAGAAAGTTGTTCAACAGCATTACTTTGAAACAGGCAACAAGCATTGGTGATGCTCCTGCAAAAGTGAAATCATATTTGAAGTATTACCTCCTCAGACAGCCACTCTTTACAAAAAAGTCTTGTTGAATTGATTGACCTTCCATTTCCAAGCAAGAACTATCCATGGTTTTATGTAGCCCAAAAATTCATTAATATACAATTTTGTCTTTTTTAGGAAAAGTTTGGAGTGTTTACCTCTTTCAACCATCATGCAGTTTACTGTATGCTCACGCCAACAAGAAAGGGAGAGAGAGTGTTAATGCTGCACAAAACCTAGGGGATTTAGGCACTTTCTGTCTCTGATGAGTTAGAAAAAAGAAGGAAAAAAGAATAGATCATGCTGCAATGTTAGACAATTTCAGATTAAAAACTTTTCAATAATATTGCTGTTTAGCTTTAAGCTAGTCAATGCCTAACCAGTGTTTATCATTTCACAACAAAAATGTATTTATTCCATTATAATTATGCACCATAATGGAACCTAAACATTATTCATATTTACACATGTTCTGTAATGTGTGTATCATGAATTTTCCTCTTGTGGAAATTTTAACACCAGTCCTCATATTCATTGTGTTTCAGCATAGTGATATGGAACAACATAATGGTGTCACTATTGCACTTATTAGATGTGTGAATGACTTCTCACATAACAATAAACAGGACAGAATCCAAGACGAGGATTTCCAATGAAGGACAGTAGCACATTGGTGGGCAACAATAAAAGAACAAATTACTGTAACTTGTATGTTGTCATTTGTTGTCCTTATCCTGTCACTCCCAGTGTGAACACAAAAGCTCCAGAAAGAACTGCCTGCAACTTTCACTTTTCAGTCAATTTGCAAACGAGAATGGACAGAATTCATTGGCAAATAGCTGTGACCGAACAAAGGACACTTCAGTGAACTAATCCCTTCAAGCACTGTGCATTTTGGAGGAAATGGCAACTTGCCAAGCCTGGCCATTGAAGCTACATTGCTATTGTGTCATTTTGTACTGCAACACTGTTTGCTTCCTCAATGCTAACAATGAGCCCCAGCATTTTGGCCTTTTGGAGCCATTAACATGTATCACCATTATACCAGTGATCTGCCACAGTAAGGCAAAAATCTTTAAGATTATGAAAAATTACAGCTCAAGTAGTTTTTAATCCCGGGCATTGAAATTCCATATTTGTTGTCATTAAAACATAATTTCAATTTTCCAGAGCTTACGAAATTGAAAAAAAGCCATATTCACTATGTTATTTACACATTTGCAAAGACCCAAGTATGACTGGTGAAGATGAAGTGAGGGCACCATCAAGATGTGGAACATTTTAAATGAATATTCAATCATTTATCTTTCAAGTAAAATTAGTGTGACAAGTTCATTCGGAATTCGTTTGCAATCAAACTTGAAGTGGTGTTAAAGAGTGTAGCTTCTGTAGAAAGGCAAATTATAGGGTTTGTACAGCTTATTATTCAGCCAGAGCTTCTTGCTGCTTGATCTCACCTACCTTTCTATAGTCACAACATGGATATGCAACTAAAATACTTTTATTTAGTCAGTATAAACAAGCAAAGGCAAGAAACAGAAAAATTAGAGCTTCTTGTTTGCAGCAATGTAGGGTGGTCTCTTTGGGAAAAGGGTATGAGACTGCTGTATACCCTTATACTCCACAGGAAGTTGGAATGTGTTTCCAGTTTTCTGTTCACCAAAACCAAATTGTTTTACAGTAACAGTGTGCACAGTATGTGTGAAGCCAATTACCAAGATTGCACTACTGGCTGAGTCATACTAACATACTGCGTTGTGTCATGTTTTCATTAATTCAATCAGTTTCAACTCCACCGCCATGCCCTTTCACTTACAGCTGGCCAGTCCCACAGATCTCTTTTTAGGAGTGCAGTCATGGGAGCAGATTGGTGGGCAAAACAAGTGACATGAATACTAAGAGCGCCCTCCCTTTCAGTCAGTCTGCCACCCAGGGCATCCTGTCTTAATCCCTTTGCAGAGACTAGACAGTGCCTTGGCAGAGTGCATTTGAACATGGAGGTCCCTGCAGATTATTTAACCCATGCAATTATCATAATGGAGGCAGCATAAGGTAATATGTGAAAAGGAATTGAATTATCACTTGAAAGGTGTCTCTTTACCCTCTTGCTCCCCCTCCTTCCTGTATTGGCGGAGTGCAACCTTCTTACTCGAAATCAAAGCGCAAGAAATAACTCACAGAAACTCTTAATGTGATACTGCCCAGTAACAATATTTAAAGAAGCAATGCATGTGTGATTATTTGAAAAAATAAATTGCATAAGGAAAAATCATGCATAATATATCTTTAAAGAAGTCATGTTATGCCATTAGTTTTTTTTTTCATGCCATAGATTGCACTGCATTTTTAAATTTCTGAGCAAGAGAAAGGTCTGCAGAGTCCACAAGAAAAGATGTTCTTTTTCAACCCTTGAGCTCCCTGAAACACTTTAGTGCAGACTCTTCCTTCAGAAACTGGAAGACATGCCCACAAAATGTGTTTGCATAATGCTTGGCAAGTGGCCAGCTTGATATGTGTCAGTTCAGAATAAACAGCTGTCTGCTGCGCCATCATTCGGGGACAATACGAAGCCAGAGGATGCATGTAGGGCCCTTTCATGAGAGTGTTTGAACAGAAGCTCTGCAGTAATGTAAAGCTTGAGAAAAAAAAGTGTTTTTGAACATTTCAGGATATAGACATCTACTAATACAAAGCCAATTTATCTTTTAATAAGCATGGTAGTGTATTGGCTACTTATCTGACATGTTTGTGCTGATGCACGAGAATTGAGCAGCATGGCTTTTAAGTTTGTCATTAGTTCTAATTGGATGTCACCTAATATTGTTATAAGTAATTTAATGCTTTGAAACCCTTTGTATTGATAAAAGTTAAAACAATGTATCGTCAAAAGTGAGATCTCAAACTATACAGATTTTTAAAACCTGAATCGTTTTTCTCTTCTGGTAAATTACAAACTTATATCATAGCAATCTCAGTTATTTCACAAATAAAATGTTTTATGTGATGATAGGGATGCTGTAGCCTGGGGCTCTTACCTAACAATCATTAGTCCATGGGGGAATGTGGCTTTTTGGCTGATAATTGTATTGCATTTCTCATCAGAAACAAGACAATGAATGAAAAAACAAGTGTTTTGCTCTGTTTTATAAATGATATCACATTGTGCTGCCTGATGGTAAATTGAAATGAGCCCATGCTGTAGGTTGTGGTCCTCACAGTGATTGTATGTCTGACCACAATTCCAGATGGCAGCTTGATTGCTTCCAATTCTGCCCTTCTTCTAAATGAATTTCTTTCATCAAAGACTGGAGAAAATGAACCCAGCCATCTAAATACAGGATGATTTTCAAGCAAATTATTTTGCCATCTGGGAGTGATGTCTTTGCTCAACCTCTGCTACCGCTAAGGGGACTACAGAGGTGAAGCTCAGGGCACAGGGTCAACTGTACCACATCTTGATAATGAGTGAAGTATGATTGCCTGTTCCTGTTTTCTTTACTGAGGAAATAAATAATTCAAGATGTCTTTTTGCTTATAAGGGTGTTAATTAATCTGCAGGGGATATGTTTTCTGTATGTCTCTTAGTACACATGATAACTGGGTATAACATGGAGAAATGCTATATCTAAACAAATAAAGAAGCAGTTGATCAAGGCACTCTTGAGGTCCAAAACTTTAAAAAGCCTTTATTAAAAGCGGCTAATGCACAGAAAAAGTTCAAATGCAACAAACATGTTGCGGCACACTGCCTTCATTAGGGTGATAAAATATGCTATATGTTATATGTTTAATCCATGTCACTATTTGAGCTGTGCACATTTTTAGCAAAAACACTCACTCTAAAGCTAACCATCATTATAAATCAATACCAATTATAAATTGATTGTAATGTGTGTAATCCAAAAGGAATTAGCTTGAGATGCTGAATGTCAGTTAAACGTTCTCTGGAAATGTGTTGTTTTTTTTCCTCGTTTTTTTTTTTCTTTTGTTATTTTATTTCCTAGCCTGTATATTTACAATAAACATGGACATTTCTTTTCTTTCCCCCTTTAAGGCTGACATAAATCAAGGCAGCTTTAAAATAAGAACAAAATCAATGGGGCGTATGTGAAAGCATTCAGCTTTAATAAGTCTGGATTGTCCCTGCAGTCCTCATAGTATCCTGCTCTCTGGGATTATATAGAGCCTCTCTACCTCCCCACTAACATCCATGGCAACCATTCATTCATGCAGCATTTCATCTTCACCCAAATGAGAGGAAAACATTGCATTGCCCACTTTATTACCTTTTTTATTTCAAATCTGTAGCCAAATCAGTAACCTGAAATTGTCTTTCAACAAGATGTTACAGAATGTGTCACAGGCTGTATCTCCTGCAATCAAGGTAACAAAACCTTGTATCTACTACAATATATATATATATATATATATATATATATATATATATATATATATATATATATATATTTTGTTCAGACAGTTGTACTGTGTGGTTTTGTCAGGATGCTCACTTTCATCCCCTTGACAAGGAAATGTATTGTGGCTTGTGTCACATGCACAGAATACATTTTTGGCTTAATATCTCTATTACTTTCAGGGCATTCCACTCAATTAAGTAACCTATCATTACATACACATGATTTCTACAAAGGAGATGCCAAAATCTTGTTTGCATCATTCTTTTTTTTTTTTGTGATCTAGATTTCAGTGGATTGCAGCAACAGCCTGTAATTCCTCTTGCAGAAAGAAAAAGGCAAAACAGTCCTTTTAAAACAGTCTCATGTAAACGTGACAATGGAAATAAAACAAGTTTTAATTCCTCTTTAATTTGGAATAAAAGTTAAATCCTCTTTAAAGAGATGAAAAATGACCATGTAAATTCCTAAAAAAACTTCATTCCAAAGTAGGTGGCTCGTTTATTCCCTTTTTAAATCTCAATTGATGAATTCCTTTATTTTGTATACGTTTATTCCGCTTTAAATCCATTCCGGTCATTCTGGGCATGCTTGTTCCTTCGTCTTGTTACCATGACGCACATATTGCGTGCTGGCTGCCCAAAGCGAGCGTTGGACTTGATCTAAGTCTTTTTAAGTGAGAGTGAAGTATGCTAATGTCTAGCTGCTGCTTCAAAATTAGAATCAAAATCCAGCGGAAATGATACTTATTATGTGGTTTTCCATGTTGTTGCCAAAAGGAAAAGAAGCAGGAAGTGGAGTTTGTTTTCTTTGCACTTTAAATACATCACTTCCGCCCTCAATCAGGACCGTTTCCAACCCCCAGATCTCAAGTGGAATTGAGTAAAGGGGAATGAACATGTTTTCCATGTAAACCTCAATTTGGAATGACTATTTCCATGTAAACCTGAAGGAGAACACTTTAATTTCAAATTATTTAGTTCAGAACATTTAGTGCTGAATTGAGAAGCATCATGTAACCGTAGCGAATGTGAAAAGTTTGTTTGTTTGTTTGTTTTTTTTCATGACATTACTGCTTCAAGTACTGACCCAACCAAACCACACGAGGGAGAAAACAGGCAGATGAAAATTATGTCAAGCTTAAATGGACAGAGAAAACGACAGATGTGATTATAGCACAACCATAAACATGACACTAAACCATGCATGTGACAGCTGGCCAGTAGTCCCAACAGCCTTACACTTGTTCCAGGCTTATTCAGTTTAAAAATGGCTGCCAGGAGTGGTAGTCAACACAATCCAAACAGAATGACAAATTCCAGAGAAAATACTCGAAATCTTTTTTATTTGCTTTTCTGTGACCTGTTTTATCAATATAAGGGCCATCATTTTCACTCCTTTTTAAAGAATAAAGAGTATTGCTGATAAGTCAGCAGCCTCCTACTATAGATTAATTACCCCTACAGCAGCACTCACACTACTGAGGCCAAGATGGAGGAGAAGAATTGCTTTTTTTTTTCAGGTGGAGAGTGAAGCATTTCCAGTCTGTGTGTCAGTGATGGTAGCTAGCTATGATGGTCCTCTGTGCCAGATTTAAAAGCTGCCATGCCCCATGCCCTCTGGGACTTCTCACAAGCATACATGGACAAAAACTACTGCTAGATATAGATAGAAATGTTTACAGTGCTGGGTTTTAAAGTCTAGCCTAGATAAACATAGAGGGACACAAAAACTGAAATATACTTTAAGTGGCTTTCTTTTTCCTGTTCTAATCAGCTGAGTATTATTGTACTTTATTCAAAATACTAATAATGTTCCATTGGACATCAAAATAAAATAAAAAATTGAAAAAAGGTTTACTACGATAAAGACATAAAATACAGTTGTTTTGCATCTGATCTGTTATCTGTTAGACTGACAGTTCAGCTGATGACCATGAAATTTCATAAAGTCAATGCCATTATAAATTGTGATAATCAGAAGTCTAAAAATATATTTGTTCGCCATCAAAAGCCTTTTGAAAAGCTGGCAACAGATAAAATTAGGCATTTTTGTTTTTTCTAAAATAAGATGATTAAATGAATAAAAAAAATGAATGGCACATTCTTTCAGCTTTATTTAGGTTTTCTTCAGCTGAATTTAATGGGTGATGTTTTTCAGTCATGTCTGCCTTCTGATTAAGGTTTGAGAAAAAAATTGCAAAAGAAAGAATTTATATCATCTTCTATCTCGAAGATTTACATTCTTATTAAGAATAAACAGACTTTAAGTTGAAAGTTGCATATATGCTTCTAGGTCTTTTCCTGGAAGAAAGATGTAGTAGATTGTCTTCCTTCTTTAATATGCTATTATGTGCTGTAAATTGCTGGTCTATATTCAATGCATAAGCAAATATATTCATCAGCAGTGGAGATTCATGATGATTTCACACACTGCTACAACAGACTTGTCATCTATCTACATCTCTGAGGCACGTTGTCTGCAGACAGGTCTTAAAAAAACCCAGATGGCCTGTGAGGTTACAACATCAGCACAAACAAGGTTAAAAAGAAGACATGCAACAAACGTATGCAAATGTAATGAATCAGTAATGTGATGAATGAATAAGGAAGATACATTTCAGCTCATCAGACAGCCCCCTTAGTGGCCAAAGGCTTGTTTCTACACCATTATGAGAGCCTTTCTAGATTTCATATCACTTCATACTTAACCCACTCTATCAATTTCACACTCACATGATTAACTGCAAATGATCAGCATCTGCCTAATCAACAACTTAAACTCATTTACTTTGCATATATTTAAATACTTTCTCTTCTCCAAAATGTTACACTGCTAAGTGGCTTTAGGTGTTGTATAATATTAGATATTTAAGGAATAGGAATATTTACTGTATATTAATATACAGGTCAAAAGGAATAATGCTTTTGAATACTAATGACATCTTGTGTTAATTGTGACAAAAATGATTGTAAAAAAAAGGTTTTCTAAACATGAAACATTTTTGTCAGATTCTGCAAATGCAAATTGAGATGTTCATTTTTGGCTGAGAAATTCTGTTGTATATAAAAAGAATCCAAATTCCCCATTAGAACCCCGAAGGGAAATGCTAAATATGCCAACAAGCTTAGACAAATATCAAAATCAAACTGCAACCGCAGAGAAAGTTACTCCATAATGCAACATTTTGTGCTCATTGTTTTACCCTCAAAGGTCTTTCATCTTCCCAAGTTTGATTTGTGTGAAGCAGCCTTCTCATATTTCTACAATTTACACTGCTAAACAGATTTTTTCTGCCAAAGTGTTCTGCTGCTCAGTTTCTCGGTAAGAATGCATTTGAATGCTTTTGTGTCAAGGGAATGTGTGGGAATGTCCAAGTTAGCACATCTTGCTGGCTGATAGAAGACATTGCTCTTTCAAGTGCTCCATGCAGATTCTAATCACCTGACATTGTAATTCAAATGCCCTCAAAATACCCCTATCTTAGTCTCTTTGTGCACCTTGACAGAAACATATGTTTCCCTTTGCACTTTTCCAACAAACTCATTATAACAAATGAATTTGGCAAGTCCCAGCTCTGTCAGACATAAAGCCAGTGGCTGCTAGTGCAATAGCTGGAAAGTAAGGGTGGGTGTGTTTTTATGTTGCTGGCAGGATTTTAGATGTAAGCAACTATTGCCTTCAGCGACTCTGAATACATGTTGAGTATGGATAGATGAAATTAATCCATGCCGTGTTGCACCAACAAAGGAAGAAACATTTTTTCTCATGCAATATATATGCCATTTCTTTATGTAATGAGGCATAAGAAGCTGTTAAAATGCATTCACGGCAAATGCATTATGAAGAAGGCATGTGGCCAAAGCTTGGATTAATCTTGGAGCGGTATCAACACACTCATCTGTTTAAGCATTCTAGTGGAAATGCAAACTGATATGTTTTATTGACAGCAGATAATCACTATCAGTGTGTTTGCCATGTCTGACATTTTCCTCTCTTTGGTGACAGTGTGGGGTTGTTGTAATTCCAGCCAGACTAAATGAGCTCCAGCCAGTGGGAGGCCTTATTCGATCTGATTCTCCTGCAGAGGCTCGTCTCTGCAGCTTCGCTCCATCACAGCTATCGTGGCAGCCTGGCTGGTGCAAAACCAAGCCACATGTAGACTCATTTCTTCTGATTAAGTCAGCCATTCATCCTCTAGGGAGAGGATTTCCACCTCAGTTAACAATTTTTACAGTTTAGAAAACACCTGTCATAGTACACTTGTTCGTCCTTGCATGTGGTTTGACAGAAAGAGATGATTAACAGATAAATTCAGCTGTAAGAGCCAAAAACAGACAAGGAGAATTTTTAAATCTGACGACCTAGTATGCAAGGTTAATGTTTTCGGGTTTTTTTGTGATAGACCATAGTGCTTTGCTCTTGGCAAAGACATAAACTGCACTAATGAATGGTGTTTGAATCACTTAACAGCACAGCTTGATACAACGCTGTCACATTTTATGCTTTTAGCACTTATATATGTTTGTTATACTGCATGTATTGATTTATTTGTAGGTTGCCATCTTTAAAGGCAGAAAAAAAGTCAGGGGTGATAGCAACACGTCAACACTGCAAGTGGAAGTGGGAGGTACAGGCTGTGCTGTATGTGTATCATGCGCTCCATCTATTTTTATCATCAGCATACTCAGGCATATTCCTACACATGTTGGCTGAATATACTAATCTGTTCTAATTCGATCTGATCTAAGATAATAGTAACCAGTCTGTTAGTGGCTTACACTTTGATAGCAGCAATATCAGACCTTTTCACATTCCTAAATTGTGCCATTTGTCATGGATTTTGTAAAACAAAAATAGCTTTGCATCATTGTGAAAGGTAATAGACAGAAACCTGCACTAATCAGAATAATCTGACACAATATTTCAAAAGCAACATACAGACCAGAGAATAGTTTTATGGAGAAAATGAGAAAAACTTTTCATGTATTGTGTTTTGTTGATGTTTTTCCTTCCTTTTTTTAAACCTTTTTGTGTATTTTTCAGTATGAAGAGATTTTGCATTGGCATATACACTATGTCTGTCTGTCCAAGTTCACTAAGAGGAATGCTTTTGTGACTTAACCACAGCAATTGACTTCACAACTCCAGCCGATTGCGCCATTTCTTTTCAATACTTCATGATGAAGCTTTTCTGTATTCAATAATTCCAGGCTTATGATTCCTGTGAGTAAGGGGCTTAAAATAAATTAATTCACAAGTTCAGCTCCAATGGGAAGCACAGGCTGAATTTGTTTTCTTTTTTAGCTTGGGTCTCTCGTGTAGATCATCAGCATTTAGAAATAGGGGACAATTCAGAGTTAAA
>JAOXYM010000001.1:6148554-6168113 GCA_028567055.1 Leptatherina wallacei
AATTTGTTTTCTTTTTTAGCTTGGGTCTCTCGTGTAGATCATCAGCATTTAGAAATAGGGGACAATTCAGAGTTAAAGAATAAGCAAAAGGCTTGTTATTGTACAATAATTGTAATATTGACAACTAACCTATGCACTCAGGATGTTTTGCTCATTGATTTTTCTATGCACATTGTTCTTGCACAGCAATTCATAATGAAATATTCTGTTTTTTGATAAAAAAAAATATTTTTTTTATTTGTCAAGAGTGAAAAAATACTGCAAACTCAAACAACAAATCCCAAATATATTCAATTGAGACAAAAACAAAACATACTCAATAGAATCAATTCCATATAAAGGGTCTGAAACAAGCAGATGTTTTCATTATGAATTCATAAATTCCCAAAAGGATTTTTCAGTCTTGTTATTCCGTCATTACAGCATCTTTTACTCCTTGCTACTTTATGGTCACTAAATCTTCTCACCTTTTGTTTTCTTTTTACAGAGAACACAAACACCAGATGAACTATGAATGCTGAACACAATGATCTCCTCCCTCCAGCGCCAGACAATGAGAGGTCGTAGGCTGAAGGGGGCGCTATCCAACCCCCTCTTTGTGCTGCTTTTGGCCCTTCAAATCCTGGTGGTGGCTGGGCTAGTTCGTGCTCAGACCTGTCCTTCTGTCTGCTCATGCAGCAACCAATTCAGCAAAGTCATATGCACCCGTCGAGGTCTACGGGACGTCCCAGATGGCATTTCTACCAATACCCGTTACCTGAACTTGCAGGATAACCTTATTCAGGTCATCAAGGTGGACAGTTTCAAACACCTGCGCCATCTGGAGATCCTGCAACTAAGCAAGAATCACATCCGCAGCATTGAAATTGGCGCCTTCAATGGATTGGCCAGTCTCAACACCTTGGAGCTCTTTGATAATCGACTTACGACAATCCCCAATGGAGCATTTGAGTACTTGTCCAAGCTGAAGGAATTGTGGCTACGGAACAACCCCATTGAAAGTATACCATCTTATGCCTTCAACCGTGTTCCCTCTCTTCGAAGGCTAGATCTAGGTGAGCTGAAACGTCTCTCCTACATTTCTGACGGAGCTTTCAAGGACTTGAGCAACCTGCGCTACCTGAACCTAGGAATGTGTAACCTAAAGGAGATACCCAACATATTACCTTTGGTTAGGCTTGAAGAACTGGAAATGTCAGGTAACCAGCTCTCTGTTGTCAAGCCTAGCTCATTTACAGGGTTAGTCAACCTTCAGAAGCTGTGGATGATGCACGCCCAGATCCAAACTATTGAGAGAAATTCCTTTGATGATCTTCAGTCGCTGGTGGAGCTCAACCTGGCTCACAATAACCTAACTTTTCTACCCCATGATCTCTTCACACCGCTGCATCGTCTAGAAAGAGTTCATCTTCATCATAACCCATGGAACTGCAATTGTGATATTCTGTGGCTTAGCTGGTGGCTTAAAGAAACAGTACCTGCCAATACCAGCTGCTGTGCACGTTGCCATAGTCCCTCGGTCTTTAAAGGTCGCTATATTGGAGAACTGGACCACAGCTACTTCCAGTGTGATGTTCCTGTTATTGTAGAGCCACCCACTGACTTGAATGTGACAGAAGGCATGGGTGCTGAGCTTAAATGTCGTACAAGCTCGTTGACCTCCATCAGCTGGCTCACGCCAAATGGGTCTTTAGTGACACATGGAGCTTACAAGGTGCGGTTGTCTGTACTCAATGATGGAACACTGAACTTTACTAGCGTCACAATGCAGGACACTGGGACTTACACCTGTATGGTTAGCAACACAGCGGGCAATATTTCTGCTTCTGCTGTGCTTAATGTGACTTCTGTAGAAAACAGCGGGGTGACCTATTTTACCACAGTCACCGTGGAGACCATTGAGACCCCTGGGGATGATAGTCAAACACCACTTCCCCCATTTGGCTGGGTGTCATCCTCAACCACAAAGGGTACTCCTGTTTCAACAAGGACCACAGAGCGGACTTATACCATTCCAGTTCTTGATCCAGATGGAGACGGAGCCCCCAATAGCCTGGATGAGGTGATGAAAACCACCAAGATTATCATTGGCTGTTTCGTGGCCATTACACTTATGGCTGCTGTTCTGCTGGTTATTTTCTACAAGATGAGGAAGCAGCATAACCAACAGGACCCTGATGGCCCTGCCTCTTCCATGGAAGTTATCACTGTTGAAGAAGAGCTTGCAGGTGTTGCTGCTATGGAGAGACACCTGTCGCTGCCCCCTCTGGAGCACTACAACCACTACAACACCTACAAGAGCACTTACCACCATCCTCCTATGCTCAGTACCATACACAGCTCTGCCACACAGGAACCTTTACTGATTCAAGCCTGCTCAAAAGACAATGTACAAGAGACCCAAATATGATTCTAAATTTGACTACAATGGACCAAAAACATGAGGATAAAATAAATAAAATGACAGTTGATGCCAATCACGGCACATAATCAGCATTTGGCAAAGGGACAAAGTGATACTTTTAAAAAAGTGTCTTTACAAAAACAAAGATTATTTATTAAAAATATGTCTAGTGGCTAAATGAAGAAAAACAATTTGTGATAGCTTTTTAGCTCATTTTATTTCTCTCTGTGTGTAACACTGCACAAGGGAAAGAATGGTTTATTAAATATGAATATGAAAGATATGAAATACAGCTTGTAAAGCCACAGTAGGTTTTGGCCCAAGATAAAAACTAATGTAATGTTTTTGGGGTTTTTTTCCCCAAGACATTGCTTACTCACTTGCAAGTTAGTCAGCATATTGTCTAGTAATGAGAAGTCTACAAAACATCAAAGAATTCTTGAAAAAAAAAGAAGAAAAAGAAAAGGGGGAGGGTGTTTTCCTCACCATTGCATTCAAGCTGTCATTCAACATAAGATTAGATCTTATAATGACAGAGCTCTGGATTATATCACAGTGAAACCAGCATGCCTGCAGAGCAAAGCTACCAAATGACTAAATGTGCATTTCCCCTGTGGCTCCTAAACAACAGCCATACATCCTTCATTTTAATTAAGATTAAGGTCTTGGTCCCACTCCCCCGCCTCACATTTCTCTACACCCTTTACACTTAACCTTTTCCCTTCTAATCCTTCTCTCTTCTTTTAAGTCTACATTCTCCATTTTCTCTGTCAACACTTTTCTTTCTCTTCATATCTTCTCGCCACTTTGATTGTCTCTCTGTCATGAGTTCAGGCAAATTCCTCACCCTTCGCCATGTCTCATTTGTCTAGCTTTATCTGCCAGGGTGTGCCACGCGACAGAAGAATATTTCTTAGGAAAATGAAGGGTAGCATAAGGCTGTGGTCTGCAGCCTCCCTGTTAACCTGGTAATGATCTACGTCCACTCGGTGTCGGACTACCTTACCGTCACCCCAGGGTCACTCAAGCTCAGGCGCTGATAGTCCATCTGTTAGTACAGAAGACAAAGGCAAATGAGGCTACTTTGTAATGTAGTGCGACCCTGTCAGACGAACGTAGATGGGGCTAACGTAGTCAGTGATGCAGTTAGGAACCTGCAACAAAATAAGGGATGATGGGATATAGCTCATTAATCTGTATCACCAGTTCATTTCCACTCTAACAGAGAAAAGCTGATAAGAAAACAGCATGAGACTTTGTGCCTAACATCTAACAGGGGGTAGAGGCCTTTGATATTGAAGCGACCCCTGCTCAGTCTCATTTTTATTGGAGCAAAAACACACAGACACTTTGATGTTGCATCATTTATAGAGCATCAAAACACTGTCTCTCCTCCTGTCTGTTTATGCTTTTTTTTTTTTCATTTAGCCTTTCAAAGAGGAGGGCTTAAGGAAATGGAAGGCAGGAATAAAAAGGGTAGAATACTGGTTTGGGAGGAGGCAAAGGGGGGGGGTGCAGACCCACAACGGTCATGAGGGGTCTTCAAACAGAGATATTGCAGATATGAGGGGAGAGAAGTGGAAAAATAGATAAGAAATAAGGAGGGAAAACTAGCCATCAGCCTGTCGCCATGGAAACAGTGACCTTGTGCGGAAAGTAAGAAGAGGTAGATATGTCTTTCACTGGTCTCTGCGCAACAAGCATATTTTAATTTCCCACTGGTGAGTCCACAAATGGGACTGATTATCAACAAATCCGGCTTAATAGAATGTGTATTTACAGATGGGTTTTGGTGAGAGTTGACCCACACATGATGTCACTTTGACAAGCAGTGTTCAGTGTGAGTTGTTTGAAATTAATCTCCTCATAATGTGAAAAATTGGACAACTTTGCTTTACAGCAGCTCTATAAGCCTCTCTGTCTCTCATCTCCAGGAAGACTGCAACAACTTTGATTAACAAAGCTATACAGCAAAATCAAACTTCCACCGTTTTATTCATTTATTTTCATGTCTTCTGCAAAAACTGAAATGGTGAATAATAAAAGGGAAGTAAAAACATGTATTTGAAGAATGGTCATGTTTGCCAAGGACAGATGAGCAAATGAGAACATAGCTGAAACAGGAACAGCATCATGGTAGATGAGAATAGTACAGTAAATGTTAATGCCAGTGAGTAAACCATTCTTTCCCTTTTCATGGTTTTCTTTTGTTCAATGCTCAATTCATTTTTATTGCTTTTGGTGGCCTGATGAATCAATGTTGATGCTGGCTACAATTTAAAAAAAAAAAGTTCAAACTTTTTATAAATATATATATATTTGGGGGTTGTGAGTTATTCAGAATGAATGGGATATCTGTGTATTTGTATTTGCTTTAGCGGGATGGCTTATGTGGAGGATATATTTGAGCACTGGAATGGAACTGACTGAAGACTGACATACAGAATGTTGGACTTGATATACCAGCAGACTGAGCTTGATTTATGTGCAAAACCCTTAGCCAAGGTGATCAATTCTTGTGTGTTATTCTGCCAACTGTCCATGTAAGGGGAGGGTTACTGTATGTGGGGAAATTATCTCTCATTTTTGGAGAGAATAATCATCACATGTTTAAATTTCTACAAAAAAAGGAAAAAAATATTTTGAAAAAACATAATGTAAAAAAAAGAAAAACAAAAAAAAAACAAGTTCAGATCATAATTTTACATGTGCTCCAATTGTTAAAAAAACACAAAAAAGCTAAACAAAAACAAAGAAAAAAGAAAGTGCTTGTAAGGAGTCCAGCTTCATTTCCCTGAGGATGATGTTCAATTATTGATACCTGAGATTGTAGTTCATACTGTACATGAATACAAATAAAAATTATGATTCTCTTTTTTTCCAATAGATTTCATGGAATGGGTCATTAGCAGAGATGTTGTCTCACCCTTTTTTTTCCATTTGCATATGAACATATGTGCAAAATGACACAATTGATGCAGCTTATTTCATTGGGTCAGAGGAGGGAAGTGGATCTTTTATGAGGCAAAGGAAGTGCTCTTTCTGCTTTACACATGGGAAGCTGGATTCCTTTATCTAATTTGAATCACTCCATCTGTCTGACAGAGTCATTTTGTTCATGCTGGCAAATCTGAAAATTTCTTAACTAACAACACAATGGGCTATTCCTGCTCTCATCTGACTCGAATGATGTCTAAAGAACCTCACAGAAGCCCAGAAAACATTGCAACAGTCAGAAAAATGCAACTCTCAGAAAGAAAAGCTTCTCATTATGACACTCCCAACACCCAAATAGTACAAATTAGGTTGGAGTCACAATTGCCTTTGAGATTGCTCGCAGTCACAAAGTACTTGTGCGATGGTTGCCTATCGAAATGTGGCAAGCAGAGCTGGCTTCATTCAGATGCTACTGGCATTTATGCCCAGTCCTGAAAACTAGGATGTCAATTCCAATCTTATAATTGATTCATTAGCTAAGTGATGAATTTATTGAGGCTCAATGAAATTATGTGTGATCCATTTAAAAAAGCTGGAAAGTAACTGCACTGAGTATGAGGCAGATGGGGGGTATTTTCACACATGGTGAAACACGGACATCTTTGTAGGCACATTTTTAAGTAAAATTACATCATTTTTGGTGCATAATGCTCAAATTCAGCTCTATGTCTAAAAAAAGACAGGTTGCTGTATTTGTGAACAATGCTCTAATAAGGGGAGACAAAAGAGGGGAAAAAGGAACAAGTGTTCATGACAAGCAGACACAAAGCTGTGCCACATTTTCAAACCACACTGAGAAAAACAAATACTGTGGTCATTTACTGCTTGGATTTGTCGTCTTTTTCCTTCCATTAAAATCACCTCATCTTGTCGGCTCGTAGTCAAGTCTTAGACATTGGAGTAGCTGTGCCACATAGAGTACAGTGAATGTGCAATTACTTAACAAGTGTCAACAACGAACAGAGCAGCTTGCAGATGAAAGGGAAAAGGGGCTTTCAGAAGAAAGAATAGTAGATCTTAACAACACAAGAGGTTTCATGAATGCAGCCATGCTTTACACAAAACAGCTAAACTAAAAACCCATTAACAGGAGACAGTAAGTCGTATTAATTACATTAATCACAAACATACTGTATGGTGGTTTATTCAAAGCCTGACATCAAGCCTGGACAACCAACCACAGTCTCTTTTGCTTCACAATCTCTCACAAAGTGTTTCTTTAATGTGTCTTACTAAATAAGGTGAAAAATGTTTGGCAGTGTCAGGATCCACCACGGCACATATTCTAATGCCACATCCCAACTTAGAAATGGAAGAATGGAGCAAACTATTGTCATAGGAACAAATTTGTAAGCATTATTGTATTATTACAATGTTGTGTGTTTTTTTAATGACATTCGTTGCCTTCTGGAAGAGAAGCCAAAGTTCCAGACTCTCTCCGGCTCTCTTTGCTCTGAACATTTCCAAACAAATGATAAATTATTATCTTTTTTTTTTTCCTTTGCTGCCAGAGGGGACACATTCCCATTTTCTGCTGTAGTGCGAGTGTTAAAACGGTGATATGACACATGCACACAGTGCCGTTACAGGCTTTAATTGACAATTTCCCATTTCTTTAGATGAAAGAATGCAATTATCTGTTTTTTTTTTTTTTCTTATAACAAGGATTTCACTTCTGTTGATGCTGATGGTGTTCAAGGGCTATTTTCATTGCTGGCATTGTGGCAAAAGCCACTTTATGTAGTTTTTAATAGTTTGCAGCATTGTTTGCATTCAGGTGTGGAGCATCAGAGCTGAAGATGTGTGGAGCTAAGCACCCGTTTCAAGCTTCATCTTTTATTTTTATTTTTTTTTTTTTATATCACAGACCCCTGGAAACATTACTGTTCCGGGACATGCTGTGCAGGCACTCAAAGAAAATTATGGACTGCACAAAGACATGAACATTGAATCTATGAACCTTTGCAGGCTTGAGCAGATAATGAAATTCATGACACATGCTTGCATGTTAGAAAAAAAAGGCCCTGGCATTTAAAGGAACAATCACATATATATTCATGAAGTCTGGGAAATGTGGTGCAGTTCCTTATTGAAATTAAGAGCGCTCAATACAAACCAAAACCCCATCGTATTTGGGGTGATTATTCTTATGACTGGTATTTTTGTTGGGTTTAAAATACACAAAATTACCAAACTAGTTACTCCTGTTTTCAAGCTTCAAATGTTTCCTTTAAGAAAAGCTCTGTTGAGGGAGTTGAGTTCTAAGAGACAAGACAGCCAGGTTAAACAGCCCACCAGCAAGCTGTGAAACAGATGGTTTCCCACTTGACTGCTGTTGTCCATAATCAAGCATCTAATACCACCTGTTACACATATGAAAGGTGGACAGAGAGAGGGAGAGCGAGAGAGAGAGTGAGAGAGAGAGCGAGAGAGAGATAGAGAGAGAGTGAAGCTGTCCACCAGTAGCTTGGACCAACTGAAAGCTATAGGGCAGACTCTGGAATGTGCTTATGGCTTGGTTAGCCAAAGTCATGTCTGGACACAGGGCATGCATGCACAGCATGTTATCAGAGCAGCAACAGCAGCTTTGGTGCTCAGTACTAGGAGGCATTATGTCAGATCATTGAGTTGAAGGTCAGTTGCATTTTGGACACAGTCAGAGCCTAACACACCATCAGCATAGTTATAGCCAGAAAAAGCAGCAAAATAGGCTTTAAGGTTGGGATACAGCAACAAAGATTAACTCTACAAGCCCTGAAGCTATTTTCAAAACTTTTAACCTAAAATATCCTCAAATTCAGTGAGTAACAACTTTACAACTTTAAGGCCAAATTAAACAACCTTGGGCTCTATGGAGACAGATGGGAGAGCTCTGAAATACAGTAAGTCTCCATATCCTCTTCACAAGGCCAGCAGGAGAACTCAAGCACAAATGGACACTCTTTGATTCTGCCAACTATAAATTAGAGGGTAAATAGCAGCTTCATCGCAATGACTCAGTGATACTGATGTGATTAAACTTGTTCTGAAAATTTTCAACTAAATTCAACTAGTAGAAATGAATGACATCAAATGCTACATTCATTCTCAACACCCTCTTTAGTCAGTGTACCCTGCTTGGAAACCCATTAGCTAATGGTGATAGTTCAATTCCTCTAACAAATGCACCAAGATCCAGTTCAGAGATCTTGATCCTGAGGGTGTTAACTTAATCCAGGATTATCTGTCATTTCAGTTCAATAAAACCTATGTTTAGAATAGTAATTGGCTTTTAAGCAGGAGTCCGATGTTAAAATTGTGAAGGCCAAATAGGTCTCTATCAATCTTCAGTAAACTTCATTTAGTTAAAGATTGCAGAGATAGCCAGAGCTGGGACTTTCTTTTGCAGTTCTGTCGAAGCCATGTTTGACAGCTAGCACAAATCTCTTAATGTTCTGCTTCATAACAGTTTCCCTGCTGAAAAAACATTCAGCAGCCTCATAGAGTCTGTCCCTAACTAGAACCGTGATTATTTTGCTATGTTCATCTTAAATAGGCAGAACTATTAAGTTACACCTCTCAGGGGATACATTTTGTTTAAAGTCCCCATGAAAATCCATTTGCCTCTGCATGTGTATGTTTTCCATTGAACATAGAAAATAAGGAGATATGCTTTTTTTTTTTCTTTCAAAGTGGGATGTTGCAAAATAATCATTGCTCAGACTGGAGAATCAGAAGCTCCCCTTATTTTACAAGCGCAAGCCAAAAGCTACAGGGGAAAGCGAAACATGACGAGGCGGAACAGACCAAACAGTAAGCAACTGTTTGATGCAAAAAATATAGGAGTCACTTGCAATGTTGTTTTTGAGGTTGGAGGTTTTTTATTCAGATGGTGAAAAGATGTGCTCTTTTCAAGGATGCCTTCTGACGAGCATTTAGCTTGACTTGTCTGCCCAAAATTCCATTCTACTCTGATTGGACAACTCCTGTGGAAATGAATGTCACCAGTCTGCCTCAGCTCAGTCAAAATTTAAAAAAATAATAACAACAACTAAAAACTAAACTAGTATTAAAGAAAGATTTTATAATTTGGTGCAACGCAATTTCAATTTTAATTCAGTATAAAAGATATTCTCTGGTGATGTATACCAATGACCAGTGTTGTGCATGAACAAGTTCAATGAACGTTCGTTCATTGAACTTGTTCATATTTTGGATGAACGTGAACTGAACGTGCTCTATTTCCGCCTAATGAACAATATTGTGAACGCGTTCATTCTGGCGCTCGTGAACGGTGTCTTTCTAAGTTCAACTTTGTTCAAGAGAGTGCCAGATTTCTATGGAGCCTCCAGGCAAAATCCAGCTAAAACACACTGTAAACGTGCCTTAAAAATTAGGGGGGAAACACCAAATCTGGCAACACCATCCCCCACAGTTGCACCATGCATGAGTCATCATAGAGTGAAGCATGCAGGCAAAATCGAAGCTCTGCTTTGGCTTCTTCATATGATCACTTTAGATAATTTAAAGCAGTAACCCCTGCATGTAGAATGGGAACCGTGAAAACATCCCTCTTTTCAGGAACTAGTGGATGCAGTCACGTTTCTTTGCGCACCGCAGGGCCGTATGAACCGACCATAGACTAAAAAAAAAATAAAAAAACCAGCATGGACCTACCTACAGACACGCGCGCAACCTCACTTAACAGACAGAGACTAAGGAAATAAGGGGAGACAGGTGAGAAAATAGCTAAATCACTCACTACATTTTACCAGCCTATAAACTAAGTAAAATAAATACTTCTAATACAGTCAGATTAGCCATGAGAAAAATCCATCTTTGCTTGAAAAACAAAAAATTTTTCAATTTTAACTTTTCCAATTTAACTGTTTAAATAATATGAATGGCAGATTTCCATCAACTGTGTATATTATATATATATATATATAATATATACATAAACATACTAAAAAAGAACTATTAATTAGTTCATTTTTGGAACCATCAACTTAGTTAAAAAATTTGAATTATGAACTATGAACTGAACTAGTTCGTTTTAAAATGTGTGAACTGAACTTTGAACTAGTTCATGTAGAAAGTGAACTTTCCCAACACTGCCAATGACTTTATGAAAATGATGAAGATGAAGGTTTTGGGTGACATTCTGTTGCATCTGTGAAGCGTGATCTGCTTGTGTGCTGCAAAAACACTAGTCCATGTGAGACAAGCCTGTGAAAGATGGCTGAAATGCTTCACTGTAGACATTTCAAATCTTAAACCATGTAAGTATGTGGTGTTGCTTACAATCAACAATTGAACCATGGTTGTTTGTTTTCTCCTCTGTCTTTTCACAATAAATTATCCAATAAACAGGAATCGCTTAACAAATATTGTTTGAAAGAATTGCTATGAAATAGGGTTTGCTGCAATTAGCATCAGTGGGAGCCAATTTGAAACAGCTGTAGGCCAGGGCTTTAAATTGAGTTTCCAGGCTCTGATGCTTGCCTCTCACTATAGCTTGGCATCTCACAGTTCTGGCAGCGTTTGAGCTCAGAGTAGCTTCAGACATTTGCTTGCACAGACTGGATAAGTGAAGAAGCCAAGTTTCTTGTAATTTTGTGGAGAAGAGAAGAAGAAAAATTAACATGTGACCTCAATGATCATACTCTCTATTATCTATTTTGAGTGCATGAGGTATCAGATGCTTTTTCATTTGATGACTTTAATTTGATTCTTATTGGTTGAGCAGCAAAATAACTTCAGTAGATTTAAAGCTAATGCTGCAAAATAAAGTCTCTGGCAAATATAATGGAACAGTGGGAAAGAAATAAAACTTAAAGTAGAAAATATATCTTATTTAGCTGTTGAATATTTTGGATTTGTAAAACATACATGAAACACTGAATAAAAAGTAGATTTTTAGATGAAGTAGCCTGGAAAAAAAACTGCTGGAATTATCATTTAATTTGCATTTCTAAAAAAAGAATACCTGCACATGTGTAGTCTGTAGTTGAAGGAAAGTACTTTAAATCCTCTTTTGCATCCAGTTGATTGATGGGAAACATGGGCCCAACAAGAGAGCTGTCACCAGAAACAATGGGAAGAAATATAAACTCCCTTCCTGAAAGTAATTCATCTGTGAGTGGGACCACAGATGTTTGTTGCTCCTTTGGTCAGTCTAAGATTTTGAGCAAATACTTTAAATAAATAGAGAAAGAAAGAAAGAAAGAAAGAAAGAGATATAGTTAGAATAAGGTAAACATAATCAGAGAAGAAAACCTTCTGCCTAAGGAATAGGAAATACAACAAAAGAGAATAACAAGGTGGGCAGAAAGAAGAATTAATGTTAGTGTCCAACCTTTAACAAACTGGTGAAATGAAACAGGGTTTACATCCAAAAAGGAAAATATAAACAATCAAGAACACCTAAACAGCATTGAATCATAATCCAATCACACATGCTTTATTGATCCCAGACTGGGAAATGAAGGTGTTACAGCAGCATTATCAAATAAGAAAGAGGATAAGAATAAAACTAAATAAACTATATTTTTAAAACCATTTTTAACCATTGACCATTTTTTTCTCCTTTTATTTTTTTGGTCCATGAGTCCATCTTTTTCACTACTTGGAGAATCCCTAAAATTAGATCAACTTTATATAATCAAAAATATTTTAAAAATCAAACGTTTTTAGCTGTAAATTTTTATATTTTTGGTGTCACAACTGATTTATTTATTCCGCAAAATAAAACAGAATGAACCTCTTCGAAGAGTGGTACAGATTCAGACAGTTTCCATGATTTTTTCCCGTATTTGTATAATGGTATATAAATGCTGATGTTAGCTATATAATATTAATCCATATACTGTACAAATCAAATCAAACTTTATTTGTATAGCACCTTTCATACATTCCACATCACCAAGTGCTTTACAACATAAAAACAACAAAAAAAAAGTATAAAACATCAAAATCATAGCACACACCTGATCATACTCTTTTTCACTTTTCACATATTCATCATCACACACACACACACATACACACACACACACACACACACACACACAACGCAAACACATGACGCAAACACATGACCCCCCACCCCCTCTTTGCATGGAATTAAAAATTTAAAATCTGCCTAGTTTCTGTCTTTAAGTGAAACGATTATTTAAAAATATAATTTGAGCTAAAAGACAAATGGCTTGACACCGCTATCATAATAGCTATCATATCGTGACAGCAATGACCACAAACTGACTTGACAGCCGCTACCTATACATTCAATTCTACCTTCTGCATGGCAAACAGTGCTATGACACATAATCCAGATGTTGATTCAATAAAACTGACAGAAGCAGAAATGATATATGGTCGCAGCCTGTAAGTGATGCACTCCCTACAAGCATTTTGGTTTAACATGGGCTGGAAATCCTAACTGTGTGCAGCTCCATAAACAAGATCTCTGTGAAAATCATGACCTAATAATGGCATGCTGATATAAACCAATGTTACCTTTTTGATGAGAAAAAGACAATGGTTTTCTTTGATCTGTTGGGTGTTGGCATAAAAGACAAACACCATCAGGGCAAATCCGCCAAGTTGAATAATGTCTGATATTTTTACTATCACTAAGGACATTTCAACCGAAAAACACTAAGTAAATGAGGAGAATGTTAACCAGTGTTTCTTATTCAGGGTGGTTGGCTGCCCTTCTTCAGCTTATCTGTATTTATTTCCCACTTCTTTTTAAGCATCATAGTATTGCATATATACATTTCTATTATGATACGAAGCTATTTGTCAACAAGTTCTTTTTTTCAAATCTTGAGAAAGTAAATAATGTAAATAGCTAAAAAAAAAAAGAGTGTCCAAGCTTTAAAACAAGTCTAAATTGACTCCATCCTTTAAGCCAGGAAGCTGAAAGAATGTGCTTTGGCTAACTGGTGCTGACAAATTAGAAGTGATCTACACGTAATGAGATTGACACATTTGGTAGAGGACAAACTTTCTTAGGACTTGACATGTAGCGGGGACAAATCATATTGTCAGGTAGCAGATTGAACGTGTATAAACACATGAAACAGACGATTCATTTAAGACAGACGGCATGTTTTCATTAGTCTGTTGCAGCTCCGGCACAGTTTCAAGCAGCACAAATGCAGTTTATACACTTGCTTGTGCATGTAGGGAAAGCTTTCAGTTGGCACATACAACTCTTTCATATATTGGCACATTTGTTTTGCTAAAATTACTTATAAAAACTTCTTAAATTTGTTTTTTTTATATATCAGTACAGACGAGATAGAGCACATTGGTCGGTCAAAACAAACAATCGGACTCTTTTAGGCCCTGGTGAATATTGATGGATATTAAAGGGGTAAGAAGAAGAAATTCATTAAAGGGGCAATAAGCAGAAATTCATCATTTCTAGATTAAATGATTTTTTTTTTTAAATTGCTATGTGAAGAACTAGAGGTATAATTTCAACTGATGTCACACACGTCTCTCTGTGTTGATCTCCAGCCGGCTGCATGTTCATATACTGTATGTTCTTGTGAGTTGCCACCTCCTCCTTCCTCTTGGAGCCCTCGGCCCTCCCTCCCTATAAAAGGCGACAGCCAATGAGAAATGGCAGCGCATATTTTTGAAGTGAAATGGCAGAGAGCGGAATGAAATGTTCACCTGAAGACGATCAGGGTCCGACATTACCTCTAAAGAAACAACAGTCGTTAGAGAAGAAGTTGTCAGACAAAGAAAGGGACGTTCAGTAACCTGGATTAACATTGGCCTTGTAATTCCAAGGTAGACAGCACTGCGAGAGCTAAGGGGGGGCTACCATTTGACTTGGAGCTAGCTATTCTTCTCCTAGACAGGCAAGTAACGACATAAACGTTATAAGCTACTTACTTTCTTATTTGACATTTTCCACAAAATCTTGTTTTGCTCAGTGTTTTTGCACTTTGCAGAAATTCATTCACAGGTGAGGTGAGTGGGGGGTGGGGAGCAGAGGTAGAGAGAAATGTGGCTCATGACACTTTGTTTTAGAATACAGGCAGTGCAAAGCAAAAAATTAAAAAAAATGTTTTTTCCTTTTTAATAACTAAGTCTGGAATTTAAATGATACATTAACAGCTGTCACTTGTAGGTTTAGGTGTGTATTTTGGTTCATGCAAGGGACTCTAGGGTTGGGCTTTTAAATGTCTTACACAGTTGGTGGAGGAGTAAGACCGATGCTGCAGTTGTGGCTGTCATAAGCTCAGACGCACCAGAAGTGTGTATCGCTTAACAGGTGGTTACCTGAGCTGGCAGACGCGGCTGGCAATGGCAGTCATATTCTCTGCCCTTTTCTATGCTTTTGTGAGCTGGCAACAGGCAGCCTGACTGTTCAGGGGTTCAAGTGACAAGCTGCTGCTTCATTCTGGCACCTGCAAGAGAGCTAATCGAGCAGCACCAACCACCAAATTCTCCTGTTTGTGCTATTGTTAAATACAAATCTTATACAGCAGTATCTTATTCATAATGGAACATAGAAACCATATCAATATGAGACATTTAGCTATTTAAAAAAATATATTTTGTGGGCACTGGTGGCCTTTTTTAAGTGGTAGCTGGACAGGAAAATGGTTTCAGGTAGAGACAGTGAGATATGTAGCAAAGGGCACCAGGCCTGGTTTAAAACCTGAGCCAGCTGTGCTGAGGCGCTGTGGCCTCTGTATATAGGACGACTGAGACATTTTATTATTCTAATGAAACACATATATCACTTCATCTATGATATGATGACATCAACACTTCTCAAAAAAGTTTGGGGCAACATAATGTGGTAAACACAAGGGTTACTCAAAATAAACTGCTACAGCAAAGTGTTGCAAGTGTTGAATTGGCAGCATGTAACTACGATGATTGGAAAAAAGGAGCACCTGAAACATGCAGTGCCTCAAAAGTAAAGATGGGCAGAGGTTACCAAATCTTAAAGAAAAGGTCATGTCTGCAAATAATATACATTTCAGAATAATAATGTTCCTTAACATAAAATTGTGAAGACGATGGACATTTTATCATCTATAGCACATAATATAATAAGAATATTAAGAAAATCTGGAGTCATGAAAAACAGTCATGATTCTGTCATGGGGATCACTGTATGGACTCAGGAACATTTCCTGATATTACTGTTTGTGAACACAGCTCCATGCCATTCACAAATGCAATGCATCAGAGAAGTAAAATGTAAAAACAATACGGGAAGGCCATCTTCTTCTTTGGGCAAAAGCTCAATCAAAATGGACTGAAGGAAAGCCGAAAACCAGCTCTGTAGTTATGAGGAATTACATTTAAAGTTAAGTTTTGAAATTATTAATGCTGTCTTCTCCAGTATGAAGAAGAGAAAGTTCATCTTGAAAGGCAACAAAAATGTTAAAAGGTATAGGTTTAATAGGTTTAAGATCAACATATGCTCTTGTCCAGATTATGCCTTTTTCAGGGAATTTCTTGTGTATTTCAACGGCAATGCTAAACCGCATATTGCTTTATTACAACAGCTTGGCCCTATCATCACCTATGGTCACAAGCTCTAGGTAGTGACCATACGAGAACAAGACAAGAACGAGATCGCGAATACAAGCGGCCGAAATGAGTTTCCTCAACAGGGTGGACGGGCTCTCCCTTAAAGATAGGGTGAGAAGCTCGGTCATCCGGGAGGGGCTCAGAGTAGAACTGTTGCTCCTCCGCATCAAGAGGAGCCAGATAAGATGGCTCTGGCATCTGGTCAGGATGCTTCCTGGACGCCTCCCTGGGGAGGTATTCCGGGCACCTCCCACCGGAGGGAGACCTCAGGGTAGGCCCAGGACACGCTGGAGGGATTACATCTCTGGGAGTGCTTTGGGATCCCCCCAGATGAGCTGGCTGATGAGGGAGAGTGTGGGCTGCCCTGCTCAGGCTGCTGCCCCGCGACCCGACCCCGGATAAGCAGAAGAGGACGGTCGAGCTTGGCTTCACTGTCAAAAAGTACACAGGCCTGCCTGTAATCAAGACGTTTCACCAACTGAAAACATCTGCCAGCTTCAAACACAAAATATAACAAAGAAGACCCAGAACAGTAGAGCTGCTAGAATCCTTCATCAGACAAGGATCGGAAAACACTCCTCCCAAAGGTCTAGGAAATGGGCTCCTCGGATCTCAGCTATTAATGTACTATTGCTAAAAGAAGAGGGATGCTGCACAGTGGAAAGCCTGAACCTGTCCCAAGTTTCTTTTTGAGAAGTATTGCTGCTACCAAATTCAAGTTGAAGAAACCCTTTAGTGACATGCCTAACTTTAAGCCAGGATAGCAGCGGATCCCAACTGCTATCAGACGGAAAGCAAGATACACTCTGGCTGAGTTAAATGGACTGTACTTGTATAGTGCTTTTCTAATCACATGACCACTGAAAGTGCTTTGACACTACATGTCACATTCACCCATTCACACACACTCATACAGCACTTCTATTATTACATACTAAGTGCTTTCTACATATTCATACCCTGATAGACACACCGGGAGGCAATGTGGGGTTGGGCCAACACAGAGACAAACAACTATTTAACAACCATTGTTTAAAATTTAGAATCACAGATTAGCATAACATGCTTGTTTTGGACTGAGGGAAGAACCCAGAGAACCCAAACATCCACGGGGAGAACATGCAAACTTCACACTTGCTGAGGTTCTAACCAGGAGCGTTCATATTGTTTGCAAACCACCGCCCCCACCTTGCTGCCCAAATAGCTAAAAATGAAAAAAATAAAGCACAAAAAAAGAGGTAATACTCATTGAACTGAATTAATGCAATGGTTGAGTTTGAGGATTATTATAGTATTCTATATTCCAACTTTCTTACAGGACACAACAGAATCATTTTTCCCTCCAAGTGTCAGATTCTAAGGAACAGCAAAGGAAAAAAAGAAGTGTTCTGAGACCATGCCTAGGAGTCTCAGTACACTCTTTTTAAAAGGAACTAAAACACACGAGAACTGATCCAGCTGGTTGTTAAGATTTAAAAGGAATATTCATAATCTTGAAAACCTATTAAAAATGTGACAGGCAGCTGGTGTTCAGATGCACTGTGATCTGCACACTCACAATCTACAACTATGCCTCAGCAGGTGGGATGGAGAACAGAGGATTAGAGAAGTAAATGCAAAGAAGACTATGTTAAAGCCACTCTGGATGTCAAACATAACATCCAGAGTGGGAAACATGGGAATTATCTTTGTATCTGTCCTGTATAGTGAAAAAGAACTGTTCCAGAATGTGCTCTGTTTGCAGGTTAATCTGGCCCCATTCATAGTATTAAACTTAAAAATGATGTGAGTACTGCATAACTCAAGAAATAATGAAAAAAAAACACATACATTATGTATGTTTGTGGACTTCTATGCCTTTCTCCAGTTAATTTTTACTTTGTTTGATAATAGATGTAGTAATCGAAAAATATTTCCACCTTTTCATTAATGTCAATCAAGACTGAATGAAGACAGATTAATATGTTAATTACTCACAATGTACTATAATCACACTAAACCCCAGTAAGTGACCTTTGCAAATAATTCCTAATGTTGGGAAATGTCCTTGTCTGCCCTACATATTCAAAATCATCCGAATTACTCAGTGATGCGACTTACATCTAATAGGTTATTCATCAACTAGTGAATATTGTTTTTATGTAAATATTAATATTCCAATGCAGCTATGAGCTGTTGCTTAGCAACAGCTGTTGTAAAGTGAAGAAAGACAGACAAGGGGTGGGAGGACAGACGTTGGATTACATTTTTAAAAAGTAGTGGAGGAATAAATAGAATATCAAATAAAGTGTACAAGTTTTATTAGGAATAATTTGAAAAAGAATACCAACATGGGATAAAGCCCAAAGAGCAGATATTTGAAACTCTTGAAAAATATCAGTGCCAAAGCATTTGTAGGAAAAAACATTTCTTAAACCATAATTTAGAACATAATTCAATATACTATCCTTACAAGGGCCAAGTAAATTGTTCTTTTTTTCCATTTAAAACCTACAATATTAGCTCAAGGAGCACTTGATGGACTTTGGTGAATATATAGACTGTAATATAAAGGAAAAGAAAATATTTTCTTCATTAAATGAGAATTTAAAAAAAAAAACTCATAGCTCGCAAGAGTATTATTTACTTCCCTCGTTGATTCAACACAAGTATAAACATTTAGCTTAAGTGAGGATTATGATTAGTAAGCATAATCCCATTTGAATATAAAACAAACATTAATTAATTTGGTTGTTTGAATAAATCTCAACTCTTTTGGTAAAGGGGTTAGTGTTAGGCTTCTCAGATGACACTGCAACCCGCTGCTATTTCTCTCAAATACACAGCCTGATGTTGATGCAGTTTTTGGTTAATGCTTTCTAAAATGTTTTGACATTTTTTGATGTGAGGATATGGCAACTGTTACACAGAAAATTCATCACTGGTAGTAGTGGAGAGGGAATTTTAGAGATATGATTCTAACTCAGTGGTTAATAAATTTATTTAACACCACCCCAGCCCCCATATATCCTGGCAAAACCTTGCAATACTTTAAGTATGCTGACATTAAATAAAATGGAGCATACCTCACAGGATATAGTGTGTGCTACTACTGTAAATCCATATGTAATGATACCAAAATAATCCCCTCAAAGCCAGAGGGAGAGGAGGAGAGTGAGAGAAGCAGAAACTGAGATCAGAACTCAGCATTCACCTCTAGGACCTGGAGTAAGCACTTTTTCTGTGCTAGTTTGGAATCATGCCAGACTCGAACAAACAACCTTGTCACCTTTTGAAAGGATTACATCCCCTGACATTTTGACATTTGTATACATACAAATTGCATCTTCCTTCCCATTAGTGTTTTTGTTTGTTTGTTTTTAGCCAATCTCTTTTTTGTTCAACTTGAAAAAATCTGGGATGCCTATTTTCTAATCAGTATATATCAATATATCTACAGTATATCTATATGTATGCCCTCTATATGTCAAAGGAAACTATTAGCAGAGACTATTACCCCCCCCCCCCAATTCCTTATTTCACATAATGGCATCAAATCAAACTTTATTTATATAGCACCTTTTCCTACATTGCGCATCTCAAAGTGCTTCACATCATAAAAACAACA
>JAOXYM010000001.1:6173387-6185667 GCA_028567055.1 Leptatherina wallacei
GTCTGAGTCCATGACTACACCCAGATTTCTGGCTCTGTTGGTGGTTTCTAGCTTAGCTGTCTGAAGTTGAGTGCTGAATTTTAAGAAATTAGGGGTGCAACGATCCACAAAATGTATGGTTTGGTTCGATACTTAAGTGTAACGGTTCAATATTTTTTCAATACAAAAGATCTATTTTATTGCCTTTTTTAACTTCTAATTTTATTAAAATTAATTATGAATATTTGTTTAAACTCAAAAGTACAGTTTTTAATTGAATCTTGCCAAAATAACAAAATAATAATAATAGATATTTAAATCTGTTGGATCTGTGCTCGACAATGCAGCTTAGTCGGAGTAGTCGAACGCAGATCCAATGAGCTTTCAACACTGTGCTCATCATCAGAGGACAAGTGCGTAAAAAAATTGTATTGTTCGATACAGTGCTCACTGTTTGGTATGCATCTGTATTAAAAGATTCAATACAGATACATGTATTGTTGCACCCCTAAAAGAACTGTAATGATACAGACAAGATGTTATAAAATCATGGATTCCTTTTTAAAAATATTTTGGGAAAAGACAGGCCTCAACTGTGTCTATGAGTTTCAACTGAAAGAGGCTAGACCTAAAAAGCAAAGGATATCTGCTTATTGAATAAACAGTTCATATATTTATGAACTGGTTTTTCTTTTTTTTTTAATGTTGAAATGAACTCAAAACTTTCCACAAATGGATAAATATAAATGACTGCAATGGCAAGAACATCCTCCTCTTTAATTTCTGCATTTTTAAATGAGTAAATTAGAAATCAATGGTTTTTCCAGAAACAACATATTTTCTACAGTTTTGTAGTTTATAAAAACTAAGCTATTTGTTTTCAGAAATTAACAACACTATAAAACATTTTAGCCCCTTTTAGTTATGTCTATGTACTTCCTCTCTTCATCTCAAAGAGCTTTGAGTTTTGGAAAGGTAAACTTACAATAGTACATTGTCTTGACTATTTGACACTGTTGTGATTTTTCTGAAAGTTGTTTCAACTAGGGTTTTTAAGTTATTGATAAAAAAAAATCTAATCAACTTATGTGGGGGGGATGGAAGCTCGAACAAAATAATACTTGCTGCAATATCTGAGAGATATGGGATATAATATCTAAGTATGAGAGAAACTGTACTGTACTGTACTGCAGGTAATGTACTGTGTATTTTCTGTATAATAGAGTTAAACAATACAGAAAGTGACACACAGAATGACAAAAAGTTTAAAAATGTCATTATTTATTGTGACTGTCATGTAAGGACCATTATTGCTAAACTTGTGACAGCTGAGGTGAAACAAGGTCCACAGTGGAAAGATACGTTTATATAAAATTGTTGAACAAAGTAAAAACTGGTCAAGCAAACATTTTTGGAAGCTTTTGTGCTCTGTGAATTTGACCATGGAAGTTTAAATTGCCTAAAATAGCTAGTATGAGATTTTCCTGGTGGGCACCAGTAACTAAGATAATGACAGTGTTCAAAATGGCTGACATCCAAGAGACGTCTGGTATAAGCTCCAAGCCAAAGAATGTCATTTAATGGGTAAGTGTGAAACTCAGGGAGTGACTTTCTCAGAGGGATCATGGTTACTGTTGTGCTCAGGGGACAGCAAGAAAACTGGACATAATAATTTTTGTCATGCAATGGAGTGAAGACACACTTAAGCAATTTTCATTCTATTAGTTTTTTTTGTAGTGAAAATAAATTTGATTTGGACAAAGCAGATGCATGTTGTACGAAACTGCTCCTGTTGAATTTCATCTGTTCTAACCGGGAATGTTTGGGCATTTTCATTATTACAAATTTACCCATGAGCTAAGGAGGAACAGAGGGAAACTACTCTCTAAGCTTGTAGGTACATGTCCCCAAAACACAGTAAATTATGCTAAATGAGCACTGCCTGCTGTGACTGTACTGCTACTCTCTGTCTCTGTGGAACACTGTGTATTAGACTATTTTTCATCCACACTGCAAAAATGTCCAATTTTTATCTAATGTTACAGTACATTTCTCAAACTGAGTCTTTCTAATGTGGCTGCTTCACCACCACAGGCCTTTTTTTAATGTGGGTGATGAAGTGAACATTAAATTTCTAAAGTGGTTGTATATTTCATGGTTTGTATTTGTTTGGTTTGCAGCTAGTGCTTTAGTTTGCCAGCACAGAGTTCAACAAAGAATGAAGAGCGAGTCCACGAGGGTTTCGCAAACATCTCCTGCTCTTGATCACACCAAGCAAGTCTGAAGGGCATTGAGGCACATAGAGGTAAAGAAATCTGTTTGAGGGGAAAACCTTGTCTTGTCAGCACTAGTAAAAGTGTGCAGCTTTCTGTGAGTGCAGTGTCAATCACTGCAAGGCACAGCTGACAGGGTCATCTGATCTGTTATGCAGTATGTGCACTTTTCAGGCAGACCCATGGGGTTGAGCCAAGGGTAGCTAAAGAACAGTGTTGCTGTTCGCAAGACCACCAATAACCTCTAAATTCCATTTGGTTTTCCTTTAGGATTCCTTAAACTCTAAACACACTTGGGTATTTTTAGCTTTTACCTTCAGCAGAAACAAGTGATTTGATTTTAGATAAAAACAGCTTTACACAGATAAAATATAGCTAAAAATATCTATGTCCAACTGGCATCACGATTAATAATCAAATTTAATTAATTTGATGAACCTGGATTATGAATGTATTCAATTTGACAATATATAAAATGGTTTCATTTAATCAATTTGTGATTGGATTAAACTGGATAATAAAATTTCAGCAATGTATTTGAATAGGAATGAATTTACTTATGATTGGATTGCAATGGATTTAAAATCCATTTAATTGAATTTAAATTCTAATTAATTAGATGGATTTTTTTATTGGTTTAGTTGGAATTAGAATGATTTGATTCAGAATTAAAATGACTGAATTCTAGTTGACTGTATGTAGTAGGATTTGAATTGGAATTTATTGTATTTATATTTAAATAAATATGACTATTTTATCTTTAAATAGGAAAAAGTGAGTATGAAAAATGGATGGATGGATGGATGGATGGATGGATGGATGGATGGATGGATGGATGGATGGATGGATGGATGGATGGATGGACTGGGTATGTAGGGATTGGATTTGAATAAAAAAGTATCAGTTTACAAGATTGAATTGGTTCATGATTGGATTAAAGTGGACTCTTTTCTATTGGATTTAAATTGGAATAAATTGAATTATGATCAGATTGGACTTGAATGTATTTCATTGAATTTCAATCAGTTGGATATAGCAGGTGTTATATCATATAGAATTTATCACAGAAGGTAGTGCTCAGCTGTTGGTCCGGGATGAGGCTGACATCTCTCTGTCTCCTCAGTGGGAATCGGGAACTCCGTCCAGAGTCTGCTAGATGATCTCATCCGGAGGTGAAACCCAATTATTCTGATCTGCATCATAACTCAAGAACTAGGAAACATACTAATGCTTTAGAGTATAATTTATTACAGAATTCAGGCTGGTCAGTTACAAAGATGTTGCACGGGCAGATGGCTGGAGAGAAGTGAAGTTGTCCGCCCCAAGTCTCAAGTTTAATCAGCCCCTTATGGCTCCTCCTACGTCATCCACACGGCCAGGGGTCAGGCTCCATTTTACCCTCTTGACAAGCCTGATTCACCACAACTGGATTGTGTTGGATTTAAATTGTAATGGGTTGGATTTTCATTGGTTTAAATTTGTCCATCTTGGATTTTAATTGGAATTAATTTGATTATAAATTGATAGAATTGTACAGTCTCCTTCAAATGCCCTGAGATATATTCAGTTTATTAATTGATCTCATATATAGATATTAAATTCACATTTGATACTTTTTTTTATCTTTTCTTTATTTGTGAACAGTTTCAACCACTGATACTTGATGTTGGAAATTGGCTACAAACCACTTGTGGCCTTTGGTTATTTTATTTCTTTTCACCTGATTAATATAGCCCCTTTCAGACTTGTTCTGAAAATCTTCTTTTCTTCTTTTATACCGTTTGCATTCAGACAAACGTTCCGCTCTTTTACCTCAGAGCTGTAGCAGACATTTACCGGCTAGCCCCTTGTGGTACGTCGTTTTGCCTGAACGCACAAGAAATGTTCTGGTCAAGTCGCACCACAAAGACGTCTTACCCATCCAGACTTACCCGGAACATTTCCTCAGGACATAACCAGGACATAAAAAGTCTGCGAGGAAGCGAGATGTTTGAAAAGACAACTTTGGATTAAGAGCGGATGGACTTTATGTTATACATATATTTGCTTTTATTGACTTTACTTATGTAATTATTGTCATATTTTAATGTATCTTCATTTATTAATTATCTATTTAATATTGATCCATTTTATTATATTTTTTCCTGTATTCATTTATTTTCTTTATAATTGTGAATAAATGCTAATCATCTTAAATTCATGCAGTGGAATCCTGTTAGGCACATGCAGTTAACCTACTCACTTAATGCAGGTTGAGCATATTCATTGCTGATAACAGTCTTGTTTACAGAAAGAAGTACTTTTAGTTTATTTTTCCCTCCACTACTGTACAACCCAGTTTGTGGGTTTACAGTTACATTTAAGTGGGTCAACAACAAACAAAAAAAAGGGGGGGAAAATGGGGGAAAAAAGTTGAGAACTCAAGTTACTAAAGGCTTAAAGCAACACACAGGCAAAGGAGGAAGGAAAACAGCTTACTCCCCTATCTTTCTCCACTCTCTCCCACACTGGATTAGAGAAAGATAGGGAAGTTGGGCATGGAAATGGAATGATTTATTTAAGACAGGTCGCTCCACCAGGAGTAAGCACTATCCCTGGGGATACCCTATTTTCTGTACACAGCTCTTCCTCTCCTTCCTTCACCAATTGCACATGCACACATATTTACATATGCATTTCAATAGGATAGAAGCAATAAAGATACAGTGTAATATATGATGTGACATCCAGTGATGAATGTGTCTGCATTGTAGTTTGTCAGTTCATTCTGACTTATTTACTCTCACTATGATTAATTTGTGTGGTGTTCAGGTTTCAGCTGTCTTCTTCTGATGAGATGAAGCCTAAATGCATAAATATACATGAATAATGATGGTTTAGATATATGATAAGGAGGGGTTTTGTATCTCTAATTTGAGAGATCACCCACAAACATGTTCTCTTTTTTTAAGGGATATATTTTGCTCTGGATTCAGTAGGGTAATTTGCATACACAAATTTTGTAAATAGTATGACGATTCTGTTTCTCTTTTACTAGATGTCAAACAATTGACCAGATTTTAGTCTAGGAAGTTGGGGACAACATCAATCGTTGTGTCTCACATACACTATTGTTGCATAATACAATGAATTATTTTCATAAAACTCCCATTAATGAAATATCCAGCAGAGCTGCTGCATCAAAGACAAAAACAACTTAAAAGCAGATTGCACAAGCTATTGTGGTCGTGGACTGAGCAGTATGCATTTAGGAAGATGGAGTCTCTTGCAGAACACAAATGGCCTGAAAATGATCACAAACTTAAATATAAAATGCATGGAGAAAAACAAGGTATATGAATGAGGGACAGAGTGCATTTTGTACATCCAAATGTAACAAAGTCTGTGTGTTTTATAGTCCAGATAGTTGGAAGATATTTATCCCGAATGACAACAAAAACCTTTTGAATTCAAACTGACTTGCCTCAGCACTATAGTTTCTTCATAATATGCTTCTAGACTTTGCAAAGACTTAATATATCAGTTTTATTCAGTCACAGATGACCTCTTAGAGAATTTTACTGTTTATCTGTTTCACTCCTTCTAGCAGTTCTGCCTTTGGTATTGTTATCTCTGACTTTTAATTGAATTCAAGACTTTATGGAAATTGCAGACACCGCTGTTAATTGGTTTATGTGTTATATCTGCTGGGTAGGTTGTATTCATGTTCCTCAATCATCATTTAACAACCTTGAGACTATTTAACTGTATATTCAGAGTTCCCATCCCGGACCGACTGTATGCTCATTCAATACAATTGCACAATACAACAATTTCTTGACAACTTATACTGTTTTAGAAAAGATGCCAGTTTTTTAAGCTTTTATTTTTTTTTTGTGAGACATTTATTGGTTGTTTAGTCCTTTTGAAAAAGCAGTCTGACAAGATTGGACCCAGTAATAAATATGTATTACTTTCAACACAGCACAAGTGAACGCCTGCTGTGACAGTAATGGACAGTAGCACAGTAACCAGAGCTAGCCCTTGACATAGGCCATACAGGCAGCCGCCCAGGGGGCCACACGCTGGAGGGGGTGCCACTGTGAGATGTTAAAAAGACCCAAAAAATAAATGAATAATAGCAACAAAAAAAAACCAACAAAAAAAAACCATAACTGGCAACCTTTCCTTGTGCTCTGTCTTGAAAATAAAGGGTGAATAGATACAGAAAAATATTAACAAAACCCCCACCCCTCATTGTTTCTCATTGTTTGATTAACCTGTCCGGAAGCTGTCCTGCTGGCAAGGCAAGGCAAATTTATTTATAGAGCACATTTCATGTACAGGACAATTCAAGGTGCTTTACATTACAGAAAAGTACATTAAAACAAAACAATCTTTTAGAAAGAAATTAAATGAAAACAGAAGAGAGAAATAAAATCTAAAATCAAGATTAAGAAAGGACAACAGATTAAAAACATGATCAAGTTTAAAATTCAAGCTTAAAAGAAATGGTACAAATTTGGACTTTCAAATAAAAACTATATTAATGCAGCAGAGAACAGGTGCGCCTTTAGGGGGAGGGATGCGTTATGGATATTGACAGACAACAACTTGTCTAAGAGCTCATGAGCGGCTTTCAGAAAGTTTAGAAAAGAGAAGGAAGACAAGAGGTTAGTGTAGAGGTATATATGGTTTTATCAAACATTACAAATGCTGTTTAACTTTTAATCTGTACCAGCTGAGGCTGGCTAAGATGAAAAAAAAAGTTTCCACATGATGAAGCTGTAGATCATGGGTCTAAAACTTGCTACAGTATTTCGTTTACCCCCCACCTGACATCAATGTTTAGCGTTAGTGCGGCCCGTGCGTTTTTCTCAAACACATCTATTTACCGAGTCGTTGCGCTTGCCGCGTTTTCACCAATCAAACGTGGCTTTGCAGTCACATGATCACAAGCACACAAACCATGATGATATAGCAGCACAAACTCCTCACATCTAGCGGACATGGAATGAAATACATGAACAGTATCAGAGGCAGCTGTCCGTGATGCTGAAACGGAGGAGGATGAATACCTCCGCTATAATCTCACCTCGGGAGCCAAAATTGTTAGGGCAGGCTCTGACAGTAATGGTGGGATAATTTGACATGATTGGCTGTTCACAGGAATCTGACAGAGAAACTTCAATTACATTTATAAATAAGTGGCTGCACTGTTCAAACTTTGCTCCTCTGTGTTTTTACCCATGTTACAGCCCTGAATCCTTATTTTCCTAACATCTGAGCCAAATAGACGAGACAAGAGACAAAAGAAAAGCATCCCTGACCACATATTAATATTTTCAACTTGTCCTGTCAACCACCATATTGTTTAATACAAGTAATGCATGTTTGTTGACGCAATGATAATTTAATTAGCATTGTTAAATGGTAAAATGACATGTTGTGAGAAAACTAACTTGAGAATGGCTTATAGTGCAAAAAAGCATTGACTGTGAAGATGGTGTCCTCAGGTGAAGTAAACTTGTGTTTTGTACTGTAATCAAAGTTTCATGAGTATAATGATAAGTGTTCAATAAGCTCAACATGTAAAGTTATATTTTTCCGGTTGCCTTCATCCACAGAAACCACAGCACAATTTGCTCTGTAATATGAAAGCAAAATAGAATAGGATTCTATCGTCATTGTTGCGGAACAATGAGGAGCAAATGAGATTAGCAGCTCTAGATTTAGAAGCATATTACGAGAGATACTTAAGCATGCATGCTGTGAGACAAAATTTAGTTTTATAAAGACTTTCTTCCTTTCTTTTGATTTTCTCTCTGTTTTCTTTCACACTTAACTTACTGTATAATCCTGCATGAATGGCAGAAATTGAACACAATGCCACTCTATCACAGGGGCATGTCTCTCATAAATCAAATCAAATCAAATCAAACTTTATTTATAAAGCGCTTTTTTTATGCCAGAGGCAACACAAAGTACTTTACTTTATAAAATGCATTTAAATAAAGCAAGCCTTCATTTTACAAAATATATCATTGTAATTAAAAACACACTCATTATATTCTCTTTCACACACAATCATACACACACACCCACACACGAACAAGTCACAAACAAGTAAGAGCAGCAATGATAAAAATATGTATAAAAGACTTCATAGAATAATGTGCGAAAAATAGATGAATAAATACAATAAAATTGTATAAAATGAAGTAAAATAGGATCAAATGAAATAATATAAAATAAATTAAGATGAAATAAAACTCAGTTAAAAGCTAAGCATGAAAGGTGGGTCTTGAGCCTCTTCTTAAAAACATCTACAGTCCCTGAGGCCCTCTGGCAGGGCGTTCCACAGGCCAGGGCCGTTATAATGGAAAGAGGCCTCACCATATGTTTTAGTTCTGACCTTAGGACATCCAAAAGGCTGGTACCAGAGGAGCTCAGGGTCCGCGAGAGTTCATAATTTAAAAGCAAGTCAGTTAAATGAGAAGGCCCAAGACCATTAAGACATTTATAAACCATTAAATGAACTTTAAAATCAATCCTGAAATGCACGGGGAGCCAATGCAGCGATTTTAAAACCAGTGTAATGTGTTCCCGCCCTCTGGTCCTTGTCAGAACTTGTACCACTGAGTTCTGGAGTAATTGTAAACTAGAAGTACTCTTCTTAGGAAGAGCAGGGCATTACAATAATCTATTCAACTAGAAATAAAAGCATGCATTAGGATCTCTGTGCTGGCAAGGGAGAGAAAAGGGCGGATTCTGGCGATGTTTTTAAGATGATACATTTGTTACATTTCTGATGTGTGGAATAAAGTCCAGCTCAGAGTCAAAAAATACACCCAGAACACAGTTAGAAGGATTAAAATGTTGTAATTTTGATAAGATGATCTCTCTCTTGTTTTCAGGACCGATGTGTGGGAGAGCAATCACGCCTCCCCGACTGTGAATGTTCACAGATGTTTAAAACCTCAGTCTTGTCCTGGATGAGCTGTAGGAAGTTCTCTGCCATCCATGACTTTATATCTAAAATACAGTTTAAAAGGGTGTTAACTGGCTCTAGGTCATCAGCAGACACGGCGATGTAAAGCTGCGTATCATCAGCATAGCCGTGAAAAGCAACACCGTGCCTCCTGATGACATCATAGTCATTGATAGTTATGTAAAAGATTGTATACATGAATAAAGGTGTAGGAAAATGTTTATTTTCATCTGTGCCACAACAAACAGATATTTTGTAAGTTCATTATTCTAAAACAAAATGTGAATATTGCACATGGTTTCAGTGATTCATAAACAATTTTTTTTTTTTAAAGAAAAAGAAACCAGTGCTAATAAGATTTTATGTGGGCCCATTAAATTCAGATACAGCCAAAAGTCAACAAATCTCATTTATAAGTGCCCGATCTGAAGAGCCTCTATATGTTTTTAAGTGATAGTGTAACACAAAAATAACTGAATGCAGGGCTTCTTATTTCTGTTACACTTAAATGGATAGAAAAATGTTCCTTGACATTGCTGTGAAAGCACCTTTTTCTTTGTTTGATGATTTGTTATCTCAGAGACCTATATACTTACCAGAAGCAGTGGTCTATATATTTTTTTTTTAGCTTTCAGCATTTTTGGCTATAAAATAACCAACAATAAATTGTAATGTCATCTCTGACTCTTCACTCCTTATTTTGAAATTCAGCAACAGAGGGAACTTTGCTGCTCAGACAACTGTCATGATTTGCTTATTAAACAAATTTTGGGCTTTCTGTGTTTCAATTCTAAATGTTTAGGTCCCAACATGAAAAGCAATGTTATTGGTCATGTTTTGGCTACTTTTGACAGAGTTTGTGGATTCTGATTCAGTGCCTAATCCTTTCAGTGATCCACAACCATAGCCGTCCACAAGTGTGTATATTTAGCAGGAGATTAAAAAGTGGTCAGCTGGTATCTTATTGCTCATATGAATACTTTGATACGGTCATTAGAAAACTTGGTCACTACAAATATTCTAATAAATGAGGCAAACTGGGGAAGTGTGATTCATTGAGTAAGCATTGATCCACACAACGCAATAATCCACAGCCACAATAGTCCAAAATAATAATAGAACCTAAAAGATAGTGTCTTTAATAGTGTCTTTTCACCAAGCAAACATTAAAGCTGATTTATGAGAATACAAATCCTGAAAGTTAACAAGCACTTTTTAAGGCTAGCTGAGCTAGCTATAGGAGGACAAATATCAAAGAAAATTGCAAAAACCTAAGCGTTACACCTCCTCCCATTCCACATGACAAACAACTGCCATACCTATATCTTTTGACTGTCCTTCTTCCTCTGTTTTCGTCTTATCTTTTTCTGTCCCGCTAAGACAACTTCACCTTGATGCAATAACAGCGTTTACCATCCACTAATAATAATAAAATGTTTGCCTACCCGTCAATCATTCTGGTTAGCAGACATCATTCAGTACGTGACAGTGTAGTTCAACAGTTTTTATGTAATTATATCACAAAAACATCAGCTATGGTTTAATATTCTGATTCAGATTAAACAAACCCGGTCTACTTCCATGGATAGTATGGTTTGTTTGGAGTAATGTGAACACTCATTCGCACTTTAGTGCAAACCACAGAAGCATACTCTGGGTTCTGCTTCTCTTGCAAGTAAACCCTGCTGCGATTCACTAACAGTGTGAAAGCACACAAACGATCCAATGAACCAAGGAGAGGAAGTGACATAGATTTAGAGAGGAAAATAGAGGAGTTGTCCACTATCAGTTTTGCACCTTTTATATGCATAATTTGGTCCATTTTCTGGGCCACTTGCAGATGCATCCTACCTCACAGCATTGTTAAGAACAGCTTGAGCCCCGTTCGTTACTGTTGACAGGTTAACTAATCCTCCTGTGTCAGTAACCCCGGAACTTCTATCCAACCAGGCCTGTAATGAGTTTGCTTCTTTCTTTACTGACAAAATTCCGAAAATCAGGCAGTCAGTCAGTGCTTCCATGCCAGGGACAGGACATGTGTCATCACTGTGTCCACTTAAAGACGTAAACACCATGACACACTTTTCTCTAATCAGTCCAAAAAACCTGGATGAGATCATTTGCCATTTGAAAACCACCACTTGCTGTCTTGATACCCTGCCAACAGGGTTTTTCAAGACTGTTTCAGGATGTATGGCTGCAGATATTTTACAGGTTGTAAACATGTCCCTGAAAGCAGGGACATGTTTACATTACATTTACATTGTCTTCCCTCAGACCCTAAAAACAGCCGTCATCAAGCCGCTACTGTAAAAGAACAATTTAGGCCCGTCCCTCATGAGCAGCTACAGGCCGGTATCAAACCTCCCCTTTCTCAGTAAGATTATAGAAAAAGCTGTCTTTCAACAACTTCTGGCACTAAATAACTGTTTTGATGTCTACCAATCAGGTTTCTGGGATCAGGTTTCCGGCAACATCACAGCACTGAGACTGCTCTAATTAAGGTCTTTAACGACACATCAGCTTTATTCTGGGCCTAAACCATTCTGGGATTTATAAACAATTAGCAGAGCTTTAAAATCTAATCTGTGATTGACAGGAAGACCAGTATAAAGACTTTAAAACTGGTGTGATGGGTTAAGAACCATTAGTCCTGGTAAATTCAATTCAATTCAATTCAGTTTTATTTATAAAGCGCTTTTCATACCGAAGCAACACAAAGTGCTTTACATGATAAAAACAATTAAAAATTTTTTTTTTAAAACATTCATACAACAGTAACAAAAATTTGATTCATACACCTCATTATGAGGTGTATGAGGTAAATAAGAAGGCCAAAGACCAAAGACCATTAAGACATTTATAAACCATCAAAAGAACCTTAAAATCAATCCTGAAATGCACGGGGAGCCAATGCAGCGATTTTAAAACTAGTGTGATGTGTTCCTGCCCCCTGGTCCTTGTCAGAACTCGTGCCGCCAAGTTCTGAAGTAACTGTAAACTGGAGGTACTCTTCTTAGGAAGACCAGAGAGCAGGGCATTACAATAATCTATTCTA
>JAOXYM010000001.1:6233743-6271827 GCA_028567055.1 Leptatherina wallacei
AAACGGTGTCTATCATTGACATTTGATTTTTTTTTTTTTTTTTTTACACAATGCACCTTTAAGTGACAGCAACTTGACAGAAGGCAAATAAAAGCAACAAGACTGGTTAAACTGAACACAAGTTACAATAAAATAAACAGGTAAAGTTATTTTAAATTCATATTTATTGATGACAGGAAGCACAAATGCAAAGTTTTCTAGAGTGCATCAATCATTTACTTTCCCCAAACATTGGTCCAAAGAAGCAACACTAAGCTGAAGCTTCTGGATGCTGCGCTATAACAATTAGTGAAAATAACAAACTTCCACATCGGCCACACAGACAGCGAGTTAAAGACTAAACATGAACAAACAAACTCAAACCCTCTATAGAAATCAAAGAAATTGATCAGAAATGTATTTTCCTTGTATGACTCTTCTCATTTTTGTTTTGGTTTAGTATTTTAATTAATCCTATAGTTCAGGTGTAAAGACGGACATAAATGTAGATTTATCTGTCACACGTGCACAACAAAACCACCAACTCATCACACCGGGATTTAATCCATTTCTGGAGGTTTTTAACAATCTCAGATGAGATGGTTGCGTTGAGCATCGATGCAAACTAAGAATGACTTGGAAATGGAATTTAGTTTGTAAACAAAACATATTTTTATATTTTACACGATATTGTCCCTCCAAGCCTGCTCCTCGTTGAATTAGTGGTTTATTTCTTAATAGTGAAATGTAGTTTGATTAAATAACAGAATTAGCTCCTTCACACACACGGAAGATATTTAATTCAAAAAAGAAAACAAGTACTTAATGATCGTGTCAGTGCTGAGAAAAACAAACCTTAAAACTGTGCTTTGAAACTAGACAGAAAAAAAATATTCTAGGATGTCAATGTCTCACAGGAACTGTTGACAAAAACTGACTTCTGTCTTCTAATCCTGATATCTTGAAGTGCTTTCATAACAGTAAGCATTGCCTCCAGTGTCTTATTAAATGGCATTAAACTTCACTCATAGGAGCCTCGAACACACTCACACATAGCCGTTACATCACACACAAAATCAAATAGGCTTAATTTCTCATCACGTTTCGGAGACAGATGGTCAGTTCTGGGTGTTGGTTTTAGTTTCCATGTTCCATTAAAGCCGTTTACTCAACAAAGAGCACCAATTGGTCCCATCGTTTTTTTTACACAACTTGTTAGAATTAAAACACATGTACCGTGCTAAGATACCAGCTCACATCATCTTTCACGATCACTACCAGAGGGAGGAAAACGGAGATGTTGCCCAGAAAGTGTCACATTTTCTCTGCTTGGTCCATGATGATGATGATGGTAGTTGGAGGAGTCATTAGCACAGCTGGCCTCTTCTGTCTGCTGCTGCTGCAGCAGCTCGCAGCCTCCGCCGATCCATCTATCCCTGCTTCTGCTTCTTGAGGTAACGAGCGCGCTGGGACAAACCCATCCCCATCACGTAGCTGTTGAGCATCTTGGCAGGGAGCAAAGCTGTAGTCACCCAACCCTACGGAGGGAAATTACATGGTCAGCTGGTGGCATTTACAAATAACAGATTAGCATTCATTATTAATCTCCAACCCACAGGAGTAACCACTGTTGCAAGTGTGTTTGCACAAAGACAAATTCAAGTAATTGGGCCATTCTGATGCTTACGCCCTTTTCTAATTATGCCTGAACTACATGCCCTTCGGTAGACGTGACAGATCGTAAAAACTCAAGTCCTTGTTTTGGCAGTTTTTAAACCCTCCCTCGATGCTGCTTTCAAAAGCTGCAAAGAGAATCCCATTGTTTTTTTGTTTTTTTTATAGTCAGATGGTTTGTGTCTCTGTGGCACGTAGATAAATTCTGTGAATTTGCATGCAATTTAAATATGGCACATAAGTGGGCAGTTCAAATTACAGTTGTAAAGTCTCTTCTACTTTAACTACAAAGTCAGGTGAGTCAGATTTAATTTTACAGCCTTCCCTGACAACCGTATCCCAGTGGGAGATGATCAGAGTGTGCAGTTTAGTCTTTTTTTTCTTTTAAGAGCAGGGCAGATTCATGCTGTATCACACTTATTTCAAATATATTAAATAAATTCCACTGTCGTGTCAGAGAGCTGAGGAGGAAGCATGTGATTGTTGCCGTTTATCTGGCAGATTATAGGAAGAAAAAAAAAAACTGCAAACCAAATTTCATGAAACTTAGAGGTGAAGGCAAAGGATGAGTTCATTATATTTCTCCGTCAATCTAGAGGGAAATTGCAAGGTTGTTTCTTTTCAAATGCCCTTAAATTTACCAACTAATTTCCTGTTGTTACACATCATTAAACCTAATATGTCTAAATGAATGATGGACATCATTCAGGAGTGTGTTTAAACACTTCAAAAGCAAACCTTTACTGCAGTTCCAGACCATCTTTACAAACTCTGCAACTGAGAGGTTGATTCATTTGTATGACAAAGCTGTTCAGCATCATCTCCAAACATTTACACCATCTGGTCGGTGAAAGCCCAACATGAAGATGGAATTTTAAACGAGACTTGTTTGAAACTTTTAGCTTGAACACTTGATTTCATTTGTGCTTTTAAGTCTATTCAAGGACACTATGATCTCACTTGACTTCGTATCTATTCAGTTTTATTATCCGAGGTCTTATGCTATGTGATTATAATTACACAACTAAAAAGGAAATAAGCCGGAGCAGAGCTGACGGAACATGTGTTGTTTCAGAAGGCTGCAGACTGCGGCTTTACAGCAGTCTAAATAAGATAAATGTTGAACTGAGGCTTATAACTGAAATGTGCAGAACTGTGCTACACCACTGTGGAGAGGGGGATTATCTGGTAATCACAACACCGCTTGTTGTTTGTGAAATACAGGGGACTGACTGCAGACAACATCTGCGCTGAATTTATGTTATCTACGAGGAAAAAAAAGGATTTATAAAAGCTTATTTATGCCGAATATGATGCATCGACCACCTGTATGCCATTATAAATTGAGGTCATTTGTATTTCTAAATCAATAAACATGATTGTTGATATTCAAGTCACACAGTCCACTGCTGTAGAACACGTCATGGATGAACTGGAGAGAGACAAATGAGTGTCTCTCTTGACCTCTGATGAATGAAGACACGCACCGAACAAAATCAGACCTTTACTTTCCATCTCATTTCTGATGCTCATGCCCATACTGAGTAATTACAATGTTAGGATGCAGACAATGCTTAAAGGTGGGTGAAGCATTCCCACTCCATTATTTCGGAGGCTGTTTGTGTTTTCACAGATGCTAAAAGCAGCTGTTGGAACAAGATTAATTCATTAAATGGAGATGAGCTGGAAGAAGGCTCTTTTGTATGAAGTGAAGCTGCAGCCTTATGAGGTTTGAATATTGTTGCCATGACATACCTTCACTACCTTGACGTGTCTTGCTGCACCTGATCCATTATTTCAACAGAGAAATCTCTAGTCTTGAAATTGTATCGCCCATGTGCTGCACCTGTGCCCCATCTCTACAGCTATTCAGACTGCAGGAGGCACATTTTGGTTTTTCATGCCGATTATATACAAATGGAAGGAGAATGCAGGGGAAGATTTGGCCTGCAGCAGGGTTTAAATTGTTGCATATTTCAGCAGATTCATTGTCAGTGGTCAGTTTAGCGCACAAAGAAACAAAAAAGAATTCTCAGTTAATGTCTCCTTAACATGCAAGAGTGGTTTATAGTGTCTAGCTTTTAAGAGGCAATACATAAATAAATCTTCCCTGATAATTTAACACTACTGAAAGGACATGTTATTGGTTGAAATGAATGGTTTTACACTGCTGAAGAGCCCCAATTTCTGAATAACATTTCAGATTGTTCTGCAGAGACTGTTGATACAGTATATGGTGCAAATCTTTTTCTACTTAGTTCAGTCTGAGTTTGTTGATGTGTAAATATTTCAGTAGAATTTTGGTTCTCTCGTTTAAAAGCAAGGAGGAGGCCCAAATCTGAAAGACTGAATTTCTGGAAAAAGGAGACACAAGTGAAGGGGATACATTCGCTGTTTCATTGTTGTTCTGAAATAACAATGGTACAGCAAAACCATTCAGTATTGTCTGCATCCTAACATTGTAATTACTCTGTGAAGGCAGCACATTGGTTAGCCTTATTTATGAAACATGTCATAGAAATAAATTTGCCTTGCCTGAAACTTTGGTTTTATGATGAAATATATACTTATTCAAGGTAAAATTGAGACCAAAAAATAGGTCATAGTTCTCTATAATCTGGGAAAAAGTGGGTTATGTGGACCTATAATCCCCAGTCTGTTGGGGTCTTTTTTACCTTAAACCGTTTTTTTTGCTTCAAAAGAGAAAGGTGTGCATGAATACGCATGCAATGTCATCACGGACAAAAAAAAAAAACAGCAAAAAAAAAAAGAAGGTAATTTTAGAGCGCAAAACAAGAGGCATGCAGAGGTAGAGAGGTTGGATTCTCTGGTAAGAACACTTAACACTGCAGTCCTCACATAGCAAGTGCTTGTTGGCTGCTGTCCTAAGAATCAGAATATAGGACATATGAAGTCTAAAACTAAATATCAAGTTCGACTTAAACAAAGCCTACATTTTATTTTACAGTCTTTGCTGCCATTTCACCGTCCCAGGCTTACCATTATAGCATGTGGCAGGTAGCCATTGGTCTGAGTCTGCAGCCCCACAGTGTTGAGCTCTGCTGCAACATAGCGTTCTGGACTGGGCTTGTCCAGAGTAGGCCGTCGGATTTTACTCAACTTGGTTGCAACAAAAAATGGCAAAACACTCTAGAAAAACAAAAGCAAACAGAATGATTGTATAATGTAGCGCAGTGTCTAGGCTCATATCTTAGTAAAATAACAACTATTAAGAACATACAGTACTTGAGCCTGAAGTTGCAATGATGCATAAATGAATACAGCAATGAAACAACAGAGATTGTTTAAAATATGCGAGTCTATAGGATAAATGCAAAATTGGCTACATGATTTACCTGAATGATGATCCCTTTACTCTTGTATTCAGCTTGCAGTCCTCGTGAAAAGAAGTCCACAAATGCCTATTGTATTTTAATTAAAAGCAGGTCATTAAGTTGATATCAAACTCCAAAAACATAATATTATCATCAAAAAAGTTGAACTGAAGAAACAAGATTTAGTACATCAAGCTGAACCAAAATAAAATCATGAATTTGTTCCAACTATAAAAAGTTGGCTGTTTTTTTCAGCTAAAGACACCATATCTCCGTTTGATATTTGGAATTTGGACACTCTCAAGGGAACACACTTCTTCAGCAACTTATTCACATACAGGAATTACGAAAAAGATAGTCTGTCCCTTTAGGGCTACATCTAAGCAAATGTTTGACTCCTATCGATCAGGTCTAGCATCAGTGTATGTAGGTGGATTACACAGCATAATTCATAAGGCAAGAACAAAGACTGAATTCTCCTCAAAGGCTACAGCGCATGTTAACATGTAAACTGTTTATGAAGCTGGGCACAGTCTGCAGGTATTCCCTCAGGTAACGCTTGATGAAAAGGTCATGCACCGTGTACTGCAATTACCTTGGAGGCAGAGTAGACAGTAAGGAGAGGAACAGGGTACATCCCACTGGCAGATGAGATGTTGAGAATGGCCCCCTTTTTCCTGGAAACCCAAAACAAGCAAATGCTCTTTTAAAAAAATCAGGGGGGAAAAAAAAAAAAAAACTAAAGACAAATAAAAAACCACAGATGCTACGAGAGGGAAAAGGGTGGGTGTGTACAACAGACACTTCAGCCTGAAATCAATCCCAGCGAGATAAAAGAATATGGGGGTAAGTGTAGCTGCATGCTGAGCCAAAACTGCTCTCGTAGTACATCAAAGTAGAGCTGGTGGATAATGATGAGATCAAAGATACAGCAACATCAATACTTAAATGTTTACAATCTGATGACATTTTTGCTCCAGCCTGTGGTGTCTTCAAGCAGCCTTTTAATGGATGGGTTTTTTTCATTTATTTATTTCTAAAAAAAAAAAAATTTAAAGGGGGGGCAGTTTGCAAAAACCATCCCCTATGGATTTACTCAGCAACATTAAACAGAAGCAACCTTGTGTATACTCAAGCATGTAACCTGCCAGCATCTAGCAGCATGACACATCACCCTTGTATGAATTTCCCTAACACAGATACCAGGAGCCTCATTTATAACCGTCGCTCGCGTACAAAAACGGGGCCTGAAAGTGGCACGAGTCACTTTCTACGCAAAGGTGGTGATTTTATAAAAACAAACTGGACGGGAGAATGTGCGCACCTGTACGCAAACTCTGATCGTTGCGCGCCAACATTTTGGAGACGAGAAACTGGCGGCGCAGCTGGTGAGATGGAGAATTTGAGCCACATTCATCTTGTGCATTTAACCATTCATACCAGACACGTGGACCCTTGTAAAATTATACACCGTGGCCTCCAACATGTGTTCCTGGATGGAGCCACACCCTTCCGTGACTACTCATTTAAGAGTTAACCTACAGCGTATGGTCATACATACATCTTCAAATTATATAGCGAGAATTAGCAATTAGTGTTATTCCCGAGTAAACATAAATACTGTTGTGACATCCGTGCGTAATGCTTCACAACGGATGCGCTGGCATGGCACTGCCTACAAATGATGCCAATGGCAGGATCAGGGTGGAGAGTTTCTACAGTGTGTGAAGATTTCCTGGCCCATGATGGCCGATATGCAGTGCTCTTAGATCTATGTGCTTAACTGGACCCAGGGTTATATGGACCGACTCGCCAGAACCGGGCAATCAGGGTGCATCTGCAGCTGTTGACAAACACTGGGCTTTCAGGCAACCGGCTCTTTCCAGCGGGAATTAGCCGACAGGTAGGCCGATATGTGTTTGATGTGATCAACAATATGTAATTTTCTGCCTAAAGCCTCTTTGTGTCAAATTAAAATGATTTTCTATTATATTCTATCCTTAGGTCTGGAATATCAGTGTAGGGACTAGACTGCAGGCATGCTGCATGTGATGACTGGCTCCTTGTAAGTCCACAATGGAGACATCCGAACAATTAAAACCCGAGTCATAATTCTTCTGGTATAACTTGCAGGTGACAGTGGCTACACGCTGAGGCGCTGGCTCCATCTGCAAGCCCGCAGAGCGCAGAGGAGGTGCGCTTCAATGTGGACCAAGCTCGCGTGTGCTCGGGAGCGAGCCATCGGACTTCTTAAAAACCGGTGGAGGTGTTTGGATACATCAGGGGGCAGACTGCTGTACCACATTCAAGAGGTGTGCAGAAAAATCGTGGCGTGCACAATGTCGCATGAAGGAATGTCATTCCTCTTCCACCTGGCATCAACCCCCCCTCACCATGATGACCCTAACGCACAGCCCCCTCCCCCACGTGAAGTTTTAACAGGGAGCAAGGCTACATGAACGTGTCATGCGGTGTTTATTACACAACAGCAAGCAAGACTATTTTTTTTATTTTTTTAACAATTTCTTTTAATGAGCTCGAGATGTCGGACCCCAGCTGTGGCAGACGCACTCTGGCTCTCTTCTTTGCCTCCATCGTCAGATCTGACCACTTTTTGACTTCTGGCTCAGACCTCTCCGTCACATTCCCCGCTGCAACAACGTGCTGCCACTTGGCAGCCTTTGTTTATTTGTGATTCCACTACTGTGACCCCCAAATAAAATGTTTCTGAGAGCCTCCATCTCACCAACAAGCACCTCGACTTTGGTCGACATGAAATTGCGTTTTCTTGTCTTCTAAGCTTAATCGTGGCAACCGAGAACGCCAGAGATCAGCTGGCTTATTTGTATGGCAGAATGTGGGTGTGTAGGGGACGGGACATGAGCCAAATTCACCTGCACAAACTTCCAGGAAGGTTGTGATGTATAAAAGGGAAAGTGCTTGCATCTGTGCATAGGCACAGATTTAGAAATCAGAACATTTTTTGGTGCATGTCCACTTTTAGTGAGGATCCTGCGCACAGTTTTAGAAATGAGGCCCCAGGTCTTTAAATTGGGGAAAATGCAGCTTCAGGTGAATGACAACACATGACATATTAAACTGTCTTTATCTTTTTTTGCTTGACAAAAATTAAGCGACAATGCAGAAGCCGTATGTGGGGAAAAAATATTATGATTAAATAAATGCGGAACCAAATTTTAGTTGCAACCACTTAAATAAATAAGAGTGTGCCGTTATCAGCTTCTCATGTTGTTGTGGAGAACTGGAGGTCCACTCCTCTTTGCAGTGCTGCTTCAGTTCTGTGTGTTTTGTAGGCGCATGTGTTTATCCATCCTACCGCAGCACTTCAGTCTGAGATGTGGACTTTGACAGGGTCATTGCAACACCTCAACTCCTTTCTTTTTCAGCCATTCCTGTGTAAATCAGCTGTTGTGCTCGGGATCATTGCCCTGTTGCTTGACTCAATTTCAGCCACAGTTTTATTGTCAGACAGGTGGCCTCATGTTTGACTGCAGATGCAGAATACATCAGTATAAAGACAAGTTCAGGTCCTGTAGCTACAAAACAAGCTCAAATCAGTATTGTTTTACCACTGTGCTTTAGGCGTTCCTGCTTATGTGCTGGGTTTGGTTTTCACAAAATGTGGTACTGTCCTTCATGACTTAACATCACAGGCTGCACCGTTTTTCCAAAAGTTACTTGGTTTGTTCTGATGAAACTACACAAAGCGTCATGTTCTTTTTTTTTTTTTTTTTTTACAGAGATGAGTCTTTCTCCTGGCAACCCTATCAAACAAGCTCTAATTAAAATAGTTTGGAAATGGCCTTATCACTATTCCCAGACTGATGGGCAGTAACAACTGCTTCTCTTAGATAATTACTGATGACTTTCCTCCAGGGCTTTGTGTCACCACAAACCTGAATATTCCAAAACAATCCAACTCCTGCTTTTATAAGGGGACTCAGACTTGCTGATGATCAATTAATAAAGTGGATTTAATATGCAGCTTCTGGTTGCCATTCACACTTTTTCATTTCTATGGAAGGAGTAAGGGTGAACTTTTTAAATAATGACTTAGTTTAACACGTCATGGGTTGTGTTTAGTCTCTTATGTTGTGTTCATGTAACTTTCAGACAAGATTATTCATAATGTCCTGACAGAAAAAACAAACAAGCAAATAAACTAAGCGCTGAAAGCGGGTGTGCAACGGGGAGACCAAAAGGGACCCGATGCCTAGAATTACCGAGGGAGATACCGGTGAGAGGATTCCTTTTTCATTCTGGTTGGACGGACTCCTGTTATTATTTATTTTTGATGGTTTTGGATGCGCCGAAGCGTCCAGGTAGAGACTGACCACGCCTGTGGTTCTCTGGAGGACCATTTTTGTTGGTTTGGGAGTTTATTTGTCATTTGGACTGATGTGGACATTTATTTGTAAATATGGGCTATGTGGGAGGTTGTTGGAAGAAATCTGTGGTTAATACAAGTGGTGAAATTGAATCAAAGAACCTGTGGGAAATATTATAATCCAAGTGTGTGAATACAATCTGGAACGGAGAGTCTTAGGCCCCGATTATTTATAGTAATACTCTTTTGTTAAATTTGAAGTGTTACAGGCGTACTTTCCTTTTCTGTGGACTGTATATGACCACAATCTCAGGACACACACAATCACACATCTAAAACTAATCAACATATTGTATATGTTCATCTAACAGTGTCTATTTGATCCATTTCATATATCAAATATCAATAGAATGATAAGGATTATTTGTTCTGTGCATTTTGTCTTTCTACTGCATGTTTTAGTTATACAGATTTTTATGTATGTACACACTCACACACATGCATACATACACAGTATATACACACATACATATATGAAGGAGGTATTCAATTAATGCACCGCTTTCAAATTCTTATGACATCTAAATCTGAAACTGTACATGAAGATTAATGGGACAAAAGGATAACATTTTCCACCTCATTCATATCAGAATATTCCCTCTTTTTTTAATCAGTCACACCTCTGAGTCCTCAACTTCGATGATGAGCAGCAACAAGCTGCATCTGATCCGTGTACAGAGATTTGAAGCTTGTAGACAAATTAAAGCTTACAGTGCAGAACTATTGTCACTCTTTTCGGTCGCGAGAGAAGCACTTTTTGATGTGTTTATGATGCCATAGTCAGCAGGCACCTAATTGCTGTGGCCTTCTCTGATAGTTTAGCAGCTTCCTCAGTCATGTCTTTAAAACCAAATTATTTCTAGGTTGATCCAAAACACTAAAAAAAAGGTACCGGTGCAACGGTGCAAGAATGTCACCACAAACACGACGATTTAGCGCTCCAGATTATTGTGGGAACAAATACAGACTGACAGGCTTTTAACAGCATTTTGTAAACTAAATTAAATTTCCAGAGGCCGAATCATCTCAAACAAAACGAGCACGTTAATGAGGGCTCTAGAAAATACACTTACCGTTTTCTTACATCTTTTAAAAACCTTACATCCTTAAAAAATAAACATTAACAGGCGTGTGTGGTGTTTTAGTAAAAACAGTTGGTCTCACAGACTCACCTCTCTACCATTCGAGGTAAAACGAGACGTGTCATCTGGAAAAACAATGAAAAGGGAAGTTAGAGATGCAGAATTAAAGAATCAGGCAGATTTTTTAAAGAAAAGTTTTTGTTCGTGGGTTGTGTGTGTGTGTGGAAGTGAACGTAAACAGGCGTGTGTGTGTGTGTGAAGAGGCGGCCACGGAAGCAAGACAATGAGCGAGAGGAAGTGTTAATGTTAGCGAAGGGAGCCGTTTACAGAAATATTGAATAACATAAATTAAGTGTTAAGCGAGTGGGCTGACTTTAGCTGCTGCTCAGGGAAGTGCTGAACATGGAGAAGTGGGACAGAAGTGACTTATGTCACCGTTTGCGTGTGCGTTTTCACAGGACTAACTGTCAGCGGGTCGCAAACTATCCTGCCCATTTGAATCCACTTAGACAAACTTAATTATTCAAAGCCAGCTCAGACACCACAGGGAGACGCATGATAAACACATAAATCAAAGTTTATAGAGTCCATCGAGTGCAGACTGAGACGGACATTTCAGATCATCCCTGCTGCGGGTCTCCAAACAGACTTACATAAGAGTACCTTAAAACACTTAAAAACAGCCCCCGGGCTTTGACAGTTTTTATTCCTTTGAACTTGAGTGTTTTTCAAGAAAAAGTGTGTGGGGGGGGGGGGGAATAAAATGCAGCGCCCTCGAGTCAAAAGCAAATCTATCCGTCCTTCCACACGGTGCAGGCTGTAATTACTGCAAAAAGCGCATCTATTAAAATATCACCTTGGAAGAAAAAAATGTGTGCAATCAAAATTGTTTTCGGCACTTCTGATGCACTGACATTTTAGTGATTTTTCAAGTTAATTTCTTCCAAAAGCTTTAATTACATGCATGCTGCAACACTCACCTGGCATACTGATGTGATGTTAATGTTGATCATTGTGTCGATGAACTGAAACAAGAACCAGAGCATCACTGCAGGTTGTCACGGTCTCCATTTGTGCATGTGTGTGTAAACACAGGACTACTCAAGGTCGCATTTGCTAATTAAAACACTTTTGAGCATAAAGTACCAAAGGTTTACTCTGATAAACTCCCTTTACAGGAGCAATATGGCTACATAACAGACATTACTGACTTTACAGCTTACAAACTTTTGATGAATAGGGATCTGGCACAGAGGCTTTTTCTTTAAGTCAACAGTTTTATGGGCACATAATGAAAGCAGAGAAAAGCAGTTCACTTACGGCATATTGAACTACTCTGAAGTGGGCTTAGATAGAGCTAACCTGGACTGCTTAAAGCATTACAGCAGAAATTAGATGCTCCTGATGTAAAGATGATTAACTACGATCTGATGAAGTGTGGCGCATAGGGGGGGGGGGTCTGCATGCTGTGCCTCATCTCATCACTGCTGTTTATTCAGCATAATCTTTTAAACTGCTTACAAACATGACTTGCTTTCAAATGAACTCATCACACATACTCAAAAACTGTGTTTAACACAATCTGAAGACTCTGAACTTACAGTGTCCAGACTGGGAACGTTGAGGAAGAACTCAGGGTAAGAATAGGAGATTCCCACATTGTTTACTACAACAACAAAAAAAAAAGAACAAACAAAAAAATACAATGAAATTTTAAATACTTATAGAGGACAATAAATCAATGAGAGCAAAAAACTAAGAAAGCAGTAGAGAATAAAAAGGAATATCAAAATGATTCAAAATGTCATAACTTTTTCAGTCTTAGGGGGGCAGCAAAGGGCCGATGAATGAACTTTCATGAACACATGCGAAACTTATGGGAACAAACACTGAAATTCTAGATGAAGTGAAGTGGCCACAGTAAATGTTGCGGTCTTACCCAACACTCCGATCTCTAGTCCTGCGAGTCCGTCTTCAATCTTGGAATAAATATCTACAGCACTGAAGTCCACAGCAATGGTTTTGGTCTCAACGCCACACTTGCTGGCTGAGGGCACACATATGTTTTAATCTAGTGCATACATGCAAGAAGCAATGAAAGTAATGACACTTTATTTTATTTTAACTTGTTCCACCCATCATTTTGGATTTTGGAGCTTTATGGATATAAATAAAGTTCCCCTTCACACTGAAGTATTCTCTTTTTATTTGGTTATTGCCGAAATACATATCAAATCTGAACCTGACAGTGGAAATAGAAAAAAGGAAGAGTGAAGAGAAGAAAAAGGAGACAAAGATAAAAAAAAATGGACAGAAAACAACTAAAACTGTATAAGCAAGCATGCAACTGAATGAGTGTGTGTATGCATGTACTGTATGTGAGGCTGAGTGCAAAAGATAAAGGAATGAGTTGTGTTTAATGAGTGTGATCACAGAAATGCAACCACACCCCCTCTAAGGATCAAAAGCAGACAAAGAGGGCCCCAAGACCCAGGCAATCAACAGCCATGGTGGAGTATGGGACTTAGTGAGACAACTGCAATGACCAGGCAACCAGCGGCTGCATCTGCCAACTGGAAAGTCGGCGGATCGATTCCAGGCAAGACGCTGAACCCCACGTTGCTTCCCGATGTGTCCATTTACCATAAGTACAGTCCACTACAGGAACAACCACCCATCCACAAAACACAGGACAGGAAAGCTCCAGCCAGAGCCCTCGTGGCCATGGAGCACGGGCCTCAGGGGTTCGGGGACAACCGGCTTGCCAGGCATCAGCCACACAAGTCCCAATTTACTTATAAAAGCCATTTATTTATGACCACAGGTCTGTATAAAAGTTACGTAGAAAGGGAAGAGCAAAGAAAAAAATTGATTAAACCTTGAAATGCCCATTAGCGAGAACATCCTTCTCCTGAGAGGAATATCTATTTGACTGTACAGATTCACTTCCAGCTCCATAACATGCTTTACATCCTCATAATCAAATGGGCTCTGCTGTATCTCCACACACACTAAAGGATCATATGTGCAAAATACATTCAGTGCGATATCATTTAGTGTCTAGTCAAGGACTCCCTTTGGACTATGTATACTTGAGGCTCAGGATAAATGAGGCTGTACAGCTGCACGGATCTTTAAGGTTGAACCGCAGCTCAGCTGCTGTCATGCTTAAAACATGAATTATATTAGTCCTGCACCTTTGAATCACTGGCAGTGTTGACTTCCCTTGATTCGAAGCTGTGGGATTAGCATAACTACTAGGTTAATAGAAAAATACTCCACCACTTTGTGTAGTTTAGAGTGATGTGACATGTTTAAAAGAAAATAGAATAAACATCCAGCTCTCTCACCAATTTCCTTAGATACGCCATCAAGCTTCTCCTGAGAGCGGCTGATCAGGACGATGGAAAAACCTCTGCGAGCAAGCTGCACATGCAGAAGAAAAACAAACAAACAAACAAGTCAACACGAGAAACTCAGTCTGCCAGTAGAAGGATGTATTATTTAGCAACATGCAGCTGAGATGACAGAGTGAAAGCAGATTTTAACTAAATCATAAGTATTAAGAATTAAATCATTTAGACATACTTAAGAACACTTTACATGACAAAATGTGCATATGAAAATTTTATTTTGTCACTTCGTTCTGAAAACTCCCAAAATGTTGGATTCATTAATCGAAGCTTTGCAAAAGTTCAGAGAATGAAACAAATGTATCCAATCTGTGGAAATGTGATCATAAAACTAAGTTTACAATTACAAAAAACAAACTTCAGTGTCCACGCTTACCAAACAAACAATACAGAAAAAAGATTATTATTTTTTTTAGCAAAACCTTATGGGTTCGAACATTACAAAAAGGACTCTTACCTCCTCTGCATAAGCTTTGCCAATCCCATCTGTGGCTCCTGTCACAACTGAAATGGAAGGGTGGGAGGGAAATAAATAAATAGGGCTTAATGAGGAATGATTAGAATACAAGTAGAAATGATCAGTTCATTTGGCAAAAGAAACGGTAGCAGAAATAAGAGAATATACAGAGATCCCTAATTAATACTGACTGCTACTGAAGGGCGGGGGTGGGGGTCTTTGGCTGTATGGTTCAAGTTGTTAATATACTTCACAGTTGTTGGATCTGATTTTCAGGACCAAATCACGACCTTAGTCAGCTGCTGTAACAGCCTTCTCTCCGCTTTGGCAAGATTTTTCTACCAGAAATTGGAACTTCGAAGGGAGGATTTGCTCCAGTTCAGCCAGTAGAGCTTCAGCGAGGCGGGCCACTGATGTCGGCTAATCAGGTCTGGCTCATTGTCAGCATTTCACTTCATCCCACAGATGACGTTTGGAGGATCATGACTGGGGACTGGCAAGTCGACTTCTTCTCCAACGAAGTGACAAACTCACCGTTTAACCACTGAACAAATGTGCAAATGAGAATTCCCCTGAAACCTCTGGCACAGTCTCAAACAAAATGCCTCATCATCAGGCCTCCGGATAGTCTCATCATCCCAAAAGCGCACCAAATTAGACAAATGCTGATTGCCTCAGTCTCAGCGAGGCCAACGGAGGAATCTGTTTGGATTAGAGAACGGCCTGATAAGTTCTGTTACAGCAAATGAAAAAGGAAGGTTGGAGAAATCCACTTCTTCACCGAGTAAGTAACCAACGAGCTCGCTGCCATTTTCAAACAGGAAGTGGCCTTCCTCAAAACTGTAAAGGGAGGAGAGAGGTAAGAGTAACGGCATGGCTCTTTCCAGAGCAATGGAAGCCCAAAATTAGGGAGCATCTAGCCGAGAATCCTGCTAAATGTAAAATAAGCTCCAGACAACACATTCACTATCAGAGCACACGGCTACAGCCTTGAACGGCTGTTGCCGTGAACAGCGACAAAAACAGAATTCAGCAGAAAAAGATATTTTTAAATATCTCAAGGATAGTGATGTCTAAAATGTTCCCTGTACTTTTCTTGTGCACCAAGCGAAACCACAGCAACTAGGCAGGAAAACTAGACTGGCCTCAACACCACAGATGAGCAGGCAAAGGGCGCCACCTGCAGGAACTTCTCTGACCTCTTCCAAATGCTGAGTAAAAAACAGGAATGATGGCCAGGTTCAAAAATGTTAAACAAAAAAAAAAAAACACAGGAGCTGAGTGTTGTTGCAGAGCGAGGTGAAAGCAGCTGAGATGACGGAGGACCAAGAGAAGAGGGTGCGAGGCTCTGTCATCGGTGGCAGCAGGGCTGAGCTGAGGCCCTGGAACTGCCTGGCACAAACAGCAGCAGCAGCAGCAGCAGCAGGGGGGCTATTTTTAGCAACACCCATCTTTCAAAAAGGAACTATTCATCACACCTCTGGCTAAATATAACTAAAAGTGAATGGAGAGTGGGAGCGTTGTGTTATGTCCATGTGTCACCTGCTTAAAAAAGGAACACTCATCTGGTGCTTGTGTAAACTTTCTGTCTTTTTATTTGATGTTATTCAGTGCCTTTTCTTTTCCACTGTGGTTTAGATATACTTGAGGGAGTGGAGTGCATTTAAGGAGGAAATACTTGTTTGCAAGTTAAGGCAGAACACATTTTTGTCATTTCACGCACTGGGGTGTCCAGCCTCGGTCGGATCTACTCACAGGGCTTTCAGACACAATCACTACAGTATATACCCGACAAGAAATGTAAATGAACAGTAAAAACTAACTTCAGCATCCAAACTCAGATGGTTTAAATCCCAAAATTAACATTTACATAAATATGCCCAGGGGTTAAATTGAGCCCCGGCACATAAGCTAACATTACATCGTGTGATCTTAAGCTATAAACATTTCTCAGGATTTTTGGTTTTGAGGAATTAAAACAATATTTTAACAATTAAGAAAATGTAACTGTTTGTGGATAATTTCAAACAGTCTGTAACAGTCTTCCCCCCAATAGCGAATCCCAATTTAACCCCTGAACATGCCTATAAAATGAATAAATACACATGTGGCTCTAAAATTAATCCTGTAATAAAGAAATGAATAAATATAAAAATCTAAATGTGTTGATAAAAGGTCAACATTCTTTTTTATTCTATCCAATGGATCTTTTTTTTTTTCTTTTAAATTTTATCCAACATTTTTTGTGCTGAAATGTATCTATAAACTTTAAACCTAGGGCTGGGCCATTTAACGAAAACTGATCGAAACCAACAATAATCCATGTAATCGTGCTCATAGCGATTATTTCAATTATTTCTCTAAAAAATAGTTTTAAATGAGCATATATAGTTAAACTGCGTGTGCTTCCTTTCACTTTTTAAAAAAGCTGTATCTGCTCTTCTATTATGAAAAATTGAAAAACTTTTGGTTAGCTGTGAGGCTATGAGGCTAAAAATAACACAATACTAAAATAATCACAAATTAATCGTAATCGAGATCGAGACTAATCGTGATAATGTTTTAAGGTCATATTGCCCAGCTCTATTAATGCCCATCATATGGAAATGTAAGGATGTGGATAAGTCAGAGAAGGCAGCGGCAGTTCACAGAGTTGATGTTTAGACACATCTACGGCGCTCTGTTTGGGCGCTTAAACACCGATCCAACACGAAGAACCAAGAGACGAGACCCCCTGCTTTCTTCTCATGTTGAAAGTATAAAATAGCACTTGAACACACAATATATGGAACTTTTAAGACCTCCTGTTGCATGTTTTCTCAGCAGAACATTGCAGAGTGCAACAATGAACAGAGCTGTGCAATTATTAATCTGTTCACACCATTTCAGGATTTCTACATGAAAATTCGACATGTCACACACATTCATCCAACATCACATGAAATGTCATGTGTTCCACTGCCAGGCTTGGTAGCATTCATGTTTTACGCGGCAGTTTAAAGCCATGCATGGCTGCTGGAGTAAGAGAGCTGCTGACTGTTGCAGGACAATCAATTACTTTCCCAGATTTACTTGGTTGCATGTTACTGCCTAGTAACGGTGCACAAAGCACCGCAATATCAACACAGAGTTGCTATACTTTCAGAAAGCCCAATAAATGTGAAGCTTATCATTTGCCGCAACGTGGAACGGCAGTTTATAATACTACTTGACTACAATGACTTCCGCTTTCATGTAATGCCATTTGTGCATGCCGTGAGGTCCAACAGAAATATCCCTGCAGTGATAACAAGCTCCATTTTAAGCAAATATTTTGTTCCGATAATGTTTTCCATTCTCCCTCTTATTCATCTGTGCATCTCCCCCTTTGTGTGATTTTCTTGAGTTCCGATGATGCCGAGATGCCAAGCATCCTCTAGGGCTTCAGCGGAGTCATACACAAGAGAGTGGAGGAGGAAAAAAGGAGAGAAAATGACAAACATGAACATGGGGGATCCTGGGGGCAACTAAAAATAGCATAAAGAGAACAAGAAAGGGGATGTGGTGAGGGTGGGGAGGAGTACGAGAGAGTCTGCAGGCAGAATGATGAGCTGGGTTATTTTTAACCGTTTTAAGAATGAACTGCTTTGCAGTCAGAAAAGGAAAAAAAAAAAAAAGAAAGGAAAAGACTTTACAGCTGAGTGCATGTTCCCTTCACTCAAACAAAATAAGGTCTATTTTAGGAACTGCTGTTCTGTCCTGAAAAACTAGGTCAGACTGGCTAGGTGTCCTGATGATGGAGCTACTATGTGCACGTGAACTCTCATTATCAACATGACATTTCCGTCCTCGGGCCTTCATCGCCATCAACTAAACTTAGATCTTTGTAAAGAGAAAAATAGCATCTTTTCAGGTATTTTGAGGCAGCGCCGACAGAGAGTGGTCAACAAACTGACTTCCAGCTTAAGTAAACAGTTGATTTACAGACAGAGAAGATTAACTGTGACGCCCCAATCTGATCACTGGTAAAGATGGCAATATCATTTTTCGAATTAGGAGAAATCCCCCTATATTTTATATCAGATCAGGCAAAACGGGATATTTAGACCATGACAACTGAAAATTTAACTCATAAGTAACGAGAGTTAAGTAGTAAAAAAAAGGACAGCCGCCTCATTACTTGCAGTAATTTCAAATGATTAACTTCTTACGAATTATAGAGACTCAATATACAGGCCTAATCTAATCTGACAACTGAAACAGGAACACAAAGTAATCTGAATAAAAGGTACGGCAGACAAACACTGACCGGGCAGTTTCTCAGGAACATCAACCAGCAGTGCAATGCAGACAACCCGACTGATTAGGGGTGGGAATCTTTGGGCAAATCACGGTTCAATTAGTTCACGATTCAGATGGCCGCCACGCGATTATAAAACAACTATTGATGCATCTTTTTTTCCCCTGTGTGACGACTTGACTTCTACTACTTTCTAATGGAAGTGTGTACACCAGGAGGTCTCATATTTGTCGGAACCGACAAAACAGAAGAAAACCGGCTCATCTATCAGTTAATGCAGGACAACTTCTGTTCCCACCACGTCAGGGTAAAACGTAGAGCTGCATCAAATCCTCGCGGTCTTTGGTTGATCGTATTTCTATTAAAACTTTTACTGCATTCCTCTGACCGCGAGCCATTTCTCCTAGCCAGTGTTTCTATCGTTCTACATGCATGTCTACACCCACTACGTCCTGCATGTTGCAGTCCACTTCCTGTATCTGGTTCACTTGAAGCACCAGAGTTTGTTTACGCATCCACACCTCCCCAAAACGTAAAGAACTTTACACCCAATCCTACTACTGAACACGAAAAAATGTGTTCTTATTAGTGATGGGCATAATTAAATCGACGATCGATTAATCGATCGTTAAGAACTTCATCGACAACAATTTAATCCATAAAACTAATGCATCTTTAGACTGTTGCTGAAGTTGTATGTGAGTGCATATTTCCCAGTGTAACCATTGAATAAAACCTGTTCAACTGCCACAAGAGTCGTTAATCTTGTAATAAAGATGTAAATGAGGAAACACTGTTATTTCTACTTTCACTGCATTAATATAGCCTATAAATACTACATTTTGATATAAAAATATTAATGATTAATCGAAAATCGGTCGTTATTTTTTCTGATGCTCGATTAAGACAAGGGGGTCATGAAAGGATCTACAAAGAAGATGATATTTAAAAGGCCCAAAACAACCAAACACTATCAGTCATTAAAGCAGGATGATAACTTCTAACAGTCTGGTGACCCTGACACTAAAGCATTTATCTAAAGGAACACCCTTATCAATATTTCTGACGGATTAAAGCTAATCTTACAAGGACAAGCACTATGTTTACACCCCAAAATTCCAAAAACAATATTCTAAAACCTCAACAGAACAGCAAACAACTACTTACTATGAGACACTATAGACGTATCAAGGCTTTTGCCTGGGCGGGGTGGTGTCTCTTCTCCTCTGGCCTCAAATATCTCGCCTATATGCTTTGAATATATTCCTGCAAGTGTAGCCTCTCTGCATTGTGGCTTCACAAACACTCCCCTACATGCTATAGCATCCTGCTGCCATTTGGGGGCAGGAATATGTGGAGCAATCTGAGCTGCTTTCGGTTGTGTTGGAGCTTCAGCTTCGCCCCGCATTGGAAAAGACAGAAGTCAAAGTAGATGTTGATGTATGACCATATATGGAAGACTAACAGTGCCATATGTCACAACATCTTTTTATCAAAACAGCCCTCTGTATTTGTAAAATACACCATCTTTTATCTTTTAAATACCATTCTATTAAGTTCCAGTAAAACTGGGCTTTTTACGCTTCAAAATCTGTAAAATGCGCCAGACTTTCACAGCACACCAGTATGCCATATCAATTACTGCATTTTCTGCATGTCAAAATGCCCCAACTTTCCCTGTATGCTAACACACAGATATATTGGTCAGCTTCTAAGATAAACAATCATTAATGTGCAGCAGAGAATGGCTAAATAGCACGCTTTTCATATAGTCTGTAATTTGATTTCAGATAAGCTTTTTGATTAATAATAACTCATTAAATGCAATTTAATTAACATTAATGACAGAGCCTTAGTTTAAAGACCACAAATTATTTGACTACTATGATTCTCTGAATTATACTCATAGACACTCTCTCTCTCTCTCTCTGTAATACCATCACCTGTAAAATATGGGCACCACTGAACCAGAATCCTTAGGATACCGCTTCTCATGTGAGCCTTATGAATAGCTCTGCTCCTGTTGTGTAATCAGGCTGTCCTCTCAATTCAGTCCACTTCACTGAGGTAAAGTTTGTGAATGAAAGTAGCAGCTGAGGCTAACGGGCTGATTTTGCCTCGCTGCATATTCTGAACCATTTTGCATCTGTGATCTAAAAATAACATCCCTACCCCTTTGTGATGCGTTTCCATTTTTAGCTACACAGAGAGAAATAGAAAAAAATAAAAAAAGATCAAAAGGAACTTCAGCTCCCAACTTCAAAACATTTGGCTTTCTCCGCCAGACAGATGAGACTACGACAGCACAGGTTGAAAGAGACTGCTCATTGTTTAATATGGAATTTAGCTTCCCTCCTACATTTACCCATTACTGCCCAGAGCCGATTGGTTTCACAGTACAAACACAGATTGCTTTCACTTTTAGATTTTCACCAGTCACACAGAATGCAGTGTAACAGTATATTCATACATATAACCCCTATTATCTTAGAACAGCTTTAGTACCTGCAGTACAAAACTTTGTATGTTGAAATATGAACTCTGAGCTCCAGACTTGCAAATATTAAGTAATACCAAGTAGTGTCAAGGTTCAGTCAGTGAGCAGGGTGGACAGATGGACAGCATTCAATCTGATTCGATAATCCTCTCGAACCATAATCCAGTTGCAAGCTTTATCACAATTTACAACCAATGACAAAAGGCTGATCATTTCCTGCCCATTCTTCTTGTTCTAAATGCCATAAAGTCAACTGTGGCTTTCTGGTTGTGAAAGCAAAGAAGCCATCGTATGTTATATGAGGAAGCTGGAGCAATGTGGGAGGTGGGAAACTTCCAATTTAACTGAGATGTTAAAAAGTCAGCACAAACTTACTGAGTCTGGGACAAAGTAGAACAGCACAGTGGAAATTGTGTTGCTCTTCATCCCAGAAAATGTGTCCGTTTTGTAAAAACACTGTGGTCTCTCAGTTTGCGTACATGTGCAGCCCGGTGCAATCTTTGAATTCCACACCTTCAACATTTTTTAGATTGTCACAGATATGTACATCAAAATCATATGCGATGCTCTTATAGATTTCAGCCATTCAGCATAACACTGTCACTAGCTATGCATTCATCTTCAAAATGCTTATCTTACACACAATGGATACAGTTTATCATGGGGTACAGAGCTTCTTCACAACTCTTAAAACCTTCACACATCTGCAACTGCAAATTGTGTCCTCTGGCTGAATAGACTGCTTTGTCTTCCTGCAGACTCCACCAATGCTGTGTTTTCACTTACAAGGCCAGTTCTTGGTCTGGTATCTACAGAATCCTCCAAACAAGTACAACAAGTAATTCTTTCTGTTCTGTAGAATTATTCCATCTATCCCTCCTAAAAGTGATGAATTGGGGAAATATTAAACAAATGATCTTGCTTTTGCTCAGAATCAGCAGAAGCATTGTCTGAATCTCTGGATGCTGGTCTCACAAAGTGACTTTAAGTAATCTTAAAACAAAATGGAAGCAGATAGATCTGACTTTAAATGTTACAAATGGACAGTTCTGCCTCTGTTTCACCTGCAAATGACTGTGGTGTTGCCTCTTTAGTTTTGGTGTCTAATGTTTTGTAGTTGCCACACATTTGATGTATTTCAGATTGTTGACTCTGCCGACCGGTGGTCTGTCTTAGACAGGGGACTCTTTAAAAAGATATTTAAAACCTTATTATGAATATTATTTCATGGTAAATGAGGGTTAAATCAGGAAAATATATAAATTTCCTTACTTAATAATTTAGTTCTGAACAATTATAGTACTAAAGAACCAAATAAAATCATGTTTTCATATTTACTATGTACTGGGCTAAAAGTCTACCAAAACCAAGAAAGAAATGATGGCCAAAAACCAGTAAGAGACTGTTGTACTTTGGTTGTTAAAAAGCTGAGCTGTTGCATAAATCATCCTGCAGGAGCATATGATGTGTGCAGCTGACAAACTTTCAACCAGAAGAGGTCAGTAAACGGGGCGTTTAAAAGCCACACAGCAAAACGTTTTCAAGATCCATCAATAATTAGTTAAAAAGGTTAAATATGTGAGAAGTAATGTTTTTAGTAAAACAATAATAAACCACAAAAAAAATCCCAAACTTGAGTTCATTCATTTAATAGTTCAAAAAAAATAATTAAGTTAAAAACCATCACTGATAGTATGCCCAACAAGGGCAAAAATAGAAAAAAAAAAGCAGAGAAAACTTCATATACTACCTTAAATAAAACAAAAAAGCTTGACATTTTATTTCTACTTGAACCAGCAAATGTTTTACGTTTTTCTCCCTCTCTCTTTCTACCTAATCAAACACTATTTGAGTATCTAATGCTTAAGTTTAAGGTCCTATGGAACTGGACACGGACTAAATTGAGCTAAATAAATAACTAGATCTTTAGATGTCATTACGTTGATTAAACGCGTGGATTGCATTTCAAGGAAGACGATGGCTTTTCATTAGGCTACAAGACATGTTTCCCTTCATTTGGGGGAATTCAAATGCCATTTTAATCAGTTCAGATTGTACATAAACTTATTAAAATGGCTAATTCCGCCAAGCATCTTTGCTACATACGTTAAGGCTCAATAGCTTTTATTTCTGTCAAGGCATTAGTTTTGGTATTTGTTTTGTTGTTCTTTCGAAAATGTTTACAACTATAAATAATACTTCAAGTGTCGTTAATCATTTCCTCACCTGCCCACTTTCCCAGTTTGTTAGGGGACACGAGTGTTCCGTTGCCCAGCACCCACACCCTGATCCCGGACAGCAGCCGGTACACGGAGCACACGGACAGCCAGGCCGCGGTCAGAGCACCGAGCCAGAACAGCGGCGTCTCCACGCCCCGCAAAACACTTTCTCCACTACAAGACATAGCTGCACCGCACACAGCACGAGCTGTGATATGTTACACTAAAAACCTGGACTTCTAATCGTAAGATTAACAGCTGCTCAAAGTGCAAATGCATGCGCCAAGCAATGCTCGGACTCTTGTGTCAGACACTTCCGCACCAGAGTTTAAGTAATAATGATAGGCTGATTTTCTTCTTCGTGTTTTTTCGTGCGTCTCATAGCAACCATGCAGCAAATCACAGCATTACCACCACCTACCGTTGAATATCAGCTTTGTCACGATTACAGAAATATTATCGATTGAAATGTTATATGATTTTTATGAGATTATATGATGGAAAAAAATACACATAATAGCTAACAAAAGGGTGTCAGTGTGTTAATAAATAAAAATAAGAATATCTCAATAGTCCACAGCACATCCATTATACGCTATACCTTGACAAAAGATTAAGCCCATTATGATAAATGTATCCATCAACCAGCACCTACACTTTCCCCGAAAATGATGGTTTTTACTCTCTTTTTTTGTCATAATTTCACATCTAGTTGACTCATTAACCCTAAAATGGGTGGTCCAAATTAATCAAATCGCTAAGAAACTGCTCCACAGAAATGATAAAACACAAAACATTATGAAGTTGTTGATGGTTGCAGAATGAAACACCCTTTATCTAAAGAATATACTTACATATATATTTTTTTTATTCATAATTCTACTTAACTAGCATCCAACTCAAACCAAATTTCACCCAGTCATGATTATGCTCCTGTATCCCTCACACCAAACATTCCATCATTTTTTAGGCCTCTAAAAGGATGTCATTTTAATACATCACTCCTTCAGGACCCAGATTCTGACACCCATTTTGAAAGAAAAAAAAAGTGAACAGTCATGTTTGAGATGAACAGATCTCCTAATACCTCAAAATTATTACTGTACAAAGAAAACAATCATTAGAAGTAAAATGATATTATATTATATTATATTATATTATATTAAATTAAATTAAATTAAATTAAATTAAATTAAATTAAATTAAATTAAATTATATTATATTATATTATATTATATTATATTACTCACCACGTAACTTTTGGGATGTTGTGATTACAACCTACACACCCAGCTTTATCCTCATTGTTTTCTCTCCAATGTTCACAGGTCTTGTTTTATCATGTGTTGCAGTTTCATAAATGAATAAAAGCACAAATAAATCAAACATATAGATTTTGAAGCAAATCTAAATGTTTACGTTTACACATAATGTAATATCACACAGAGGCTCAGCTTATTTTTGATACTTTACGATGGTGAATAGATTTATTAACCTCTTTATCATTCAGCAAAAGATTGAGTACAAAAGACCTGATATGATATCATATGGTATCTTTAATTCTTTGGATATAAAATTGCATTATTTTGTGTCTTATACATTTGATGACTGGTCCCACAATCTATGCAGTATCGTAAACTCTTCTGTCTTTTCTTTAATATCCTTTTGCTTTAACTTCAACACCAAAAACATATTCTAAATATGTGCTGCATTTCTTAAATATTTGAGACATTTCATGTATATTCTATAATGGTCTTTGTCAGGACTAGGACACTTCCCATGTATATTCTTCCGGTTACATTTTCTTTATTACATAAGAGCTGCACACCTGTTCCACAAGTGTGTGGCAACTGCAGTGTAAACAAAATCCCTTTTACCTGAGACTAAATATTCTTTAATGTTTTTTTTTATTTTAAATTCTGTCAGTATTTTACATTTCTTCCTTGTTTCATTATACAACTGTAACACCAAATTGTTTGCACACGTACGAGGGACAAGCTCACCTTTTTCTTATTACAGTATACGCAGTGTTAATGTTTTCTATGTTCTCAGGTTAAAACTGCAGATAGAAAATACAAATTGTTTGATGATTATATACTGATTTTTTTGGTGATACTCATTTTTCTGTTTTCTATGACTGTGGTGACGGGTTTTTTTTTATAAACCAGCCATTTTTCCACTCAATGTGTGTCTTGGTGGATTCTGAATAAATATTAAGACAGGAGATTTAGGCTGATATTCCTTTCTGTAGTCTAGTTTGTTTTATTTTTACTGAAAATGCTGCATGAACTATAAAAATGACTTTCTACTAAATGTTGCGATAATTTTGCTTTAGGAATCATAAATGGTACTCCTAATAAAAATAAGCAATCATGCAATAAGTGTTTAAGAGTTAATAACAACCTTGCAAGGAGGCTTAAACAATAACCCCATGTTGATCCCCGTGCAGGATTGTGCATTTAAATTAAACATTTTCCTCACTACATTTGTAATAAATGTCCAAATTCTAGGATCACGTTTTTCTTTCTCTCCTTTTGATTTATGTTTACGTCATGGAGACTCGGTCTAAACCGTGGTAAAGACACATAGGCAGTACACAGTCAGTCAAGTGGAGCAGACAGCAGTGGTCCATAATGTTAGTGTGAATGTTACATAAGCGCAATGCATCTAAAAATAGAAATGCAGCAATTGTAAACAGGATCCTAAACTGTTAGCTTTAATCTGGCAAAGGAACCTGAATGAAATCTAAATTAGAGGACCACATTCAACCCAAATAAACCAGCGGCTGGCCGTGACTGTGAGAGTCGTCTCTGTGTTGTTTGCAGTCCACGTGTAAGTGAGGCGAACAAGGAGAAATTAAACTGTTGCATCATCGAATATCATGGGAAGGTTGTAGAGTTCAGGCAAAACATTTTAGATTAGCTGTTAAATAATTCCATATGAAAAAGGTTTGGATTTTTACGCACACATTAATTCAGCACCACACGTTGGCGGACAGCTCCTTCATATTTTTGATGATAATGGCATGTTCTTTTTTATTTATTTTTGCGTATTTTCTTACAATACAGTCATTTTATTAGAGAACAATACACTTTTCGTAATGTATCTTCTTTAATTCATTCATAAGACTCAGCTCACTCATGCAAACACACACACTTTACACAGACTTCATCATCTCCAACTTTAATAATCATTTCAACAGCAAAACATAAGACGTAAAACAAATACATAAATCTGATTATACACAGTGTTTTATTATGAATCAATACTGTTGTGAATATTGATTTTAAAGAAAAGTATTGCTGTTGAATCCTTTAATATTGTATGTCCACTCATAATCAGAGAAAATGGAGTAAATTCAGCATCGTATACATAAACACATGGATTTGTCTTTCAAAACATCGATTTATTTCAGTTTTCAATACAATCCATTCATAAGTTTACACATTTGAACAAAATGGCTTTTTTTCTTTTCTTTTTTTTTAAAGATAAAAATGAGTCAAAATATCACATGGAAAATACATGGACAAGTGCGCATGAAGGAACACAGGTGGTCAAATTGTAAAGCAAAAGGTTCTACAAACACAGGACTGCACACATTCACAGCATGTTCTCTGTTTCTAATCTGTGTTCTACGGTGTTGAATTGAGAAAACCAAAAAGATGACTGTTAGATATGTTTCATGTTTTAGTCAATTCTCTTTTGCATCTGGACATGTGTATCTGATGTATTCTAGTTAAAGAAATACGATTCGTGCTTTAAAAAATGAGCTTCTATGATGCTCGACGAGCATTTTTGCGTGAACATGAACCCACTTAGCGATGCTTGCACGATGCACTTCTGTCTGATCTTAAAGCTCTCCTATGAACACTCTCAAAAGTTTTCTAATGAGTAAATGTCCCTGCGCTAATTCTTTAAGACTGCAGTTTGTAAATAATTCCAAAAATGATCTTGTCTAACATTCAGATACACACACTCCTGCATGTGTAACACCATCACACAGCTGTGCATTAATACTACACAGAACTCACTCTGTGCCTGGAAAAATAGATTTAAATGTTTCCACTGGTGTAAGGAAATAGTGATACTATCACCCCAAAGATAAGGGATAATGATTTATATATTTGATAGTGTAATTTCCCTTATCTTTTTCCTGTTTCTATATTAAGTAACTGTCCAAACACTTCCCAAAGTTTCTTCCAATTTACAGAAAATGTGTCTTTAAGCGTATAAGGTCAAACTGTAAAAACAACATGAAAAACATAATAACGCTACCCTGACAAAATTTACACCTTCAGTATCCTTTTAAAATAGCCTTTGCTGTAAATTTCCACACTTTCTTTTTACCTTGTCCTTGCCCACAACCCTTACACTTGAACAAAAGACAGAGACCTTCAGACACAGACGGACGTTTTTGTAATTGTTATGAGCAGGTAAGCAGATTAAAAAGACACCCTGAAGGGGGAAACTCCAGTAAAGAGGAAGGTTTAGATTTATTTATTTATTTTTCCAGCCAGAGCTGCTCAAAATAGGTTTAAGATTAACGAAGGGTTTGGTTGTTTGTGTCAGTGGCAAATTACCAAAAGTACAACTGAATTTGTCACATGAACGAAGCTACCGTTTATTACAAGAGTTGTTCCTTTCTTTCTTTTTTATTTAGTTGTTTTTAAAAAAGTGTATTAGTTTGAGGTACGTAGTAATCTAAAGACTTAGATATGTGGATATTAAAAGATTTACAGTGTGTGTCAGTGTGCGTGTGTGTGTAAATGTTTGGTAGTCAACATAATGTGGAATTGCGACCTTTTTCTCCTTTAAATGTACTAAACATCCGGTGATCGGTGTGATCTGGGCTCATCCACAGCCTGCAGAAATAACCAACAAAAAATGAACTTCCTTTATTCTGGAATTATCTATATATGTGGTGATCAAATGAAAGAGACAATGTGAAAAAAGAAAGAAACGACTGAACGTGATGGGACAAAAATACAGGACATTTATTGAGAATGTGGGTTACATCCTCAATGCATGAGCTTGTTACAAACTTCTGTGACAGAATATGACACAAAATTATTGTTTACTTCCCTTTTTACAGGTTTTCCCACTCACTTTGCAGGTTTCACCCTCTGACCTCGCTGTGGTTTGGTCACTGCTGCTGTCTCTCAGTGTTGTGTGTGTACAATGTTGAGAACCTGCGAGTTCAAAAGGCATAAATAAGAAAGTGAAAAGAACATGAGGAAGCAGAAACAAACTTATTACCATAGTAAAGGTTGTGTGTGTGTGTTTTTTTTCTTTTTTTCTTCTTCAATTCATGCGTCACAGAGAAAATTGACCTGAAAAGCACACATACATCTATGTGGTGGATGTAATGGTGCAAATATACAGGTGTACATATTTTGTGAGTTGTTTCTTGCATATTGCTGAGATTAAATAAGTTTAAAAAAAAAAGCCAAAAAAGTGAGGAGTTGAGAAAAGGTGTATTAACAAAAACTGCAAAACCATTTAAATCATAAGAAAATGTTAAACCCATACGTTGTTTCGGTTTTTTTCTAGCTTCATAATTCTCTATTTGTCATGTGCATCCATTTCATCATCTCCATAACCTGATTTAGTAGCAGATTTATGGCCACTTTTTAAACTGAAGAATCTGCACTGAAAAATGCAGCGTAGATTCTTTTTTATTAATTGTATACATGCCTTGATTAAATATCTTGTTCTTAATCTGCCCTTGTCAACATTATCCCAGATGCTGAGAAATGAATCAGACAAAAAAGGAATCACATGTTTTGAGAAGAAATGTTTTGGGTGGATTCTCATTTGTTGATAAAAATCAATACATTTCGACAATGTTACGAAAAGTCTTCCACATCTTGTTTTTCCCTCTTTTAAGCATGTTTATTTGAAGCCCAGTAAAAGCAAACATTGTGCACAATCATACACCTCATTCACAGCGTCCTGAAGAGTGCATCTCTACAGGTGACATGCACGTTTTGATCTTTGTCTTCTTATTCATCACAGCTGGAGATGCAGGTGATTAATATTTATGTTCAAATATGTATCCCGTTACATGTGAACACCCTGTCGGTGAGTGCTGGAGCATTTTATGAGTCCACATCTCGGTGTTACAATACACCACACAGCCCGTGTCTTGACAGCAGCAGTCTGACTCAGTCCAAACAACATGAACGACGTTAACATCCTCCACGAATGCTTTTTGGGGTAAGGGCTTCCCAGATTCATGTATGCACAGCAAGCCCAGACCGCAAAAAGATTCGTGACGGACAGATGCTACAATAAAAAAATATATAAATACATTAATAAAATGAAATACGTAAAACAAAAAGAGCTCCCGAATCCAGTCACCCAGTCCATGGCTCCACGGAGGTACTAATCCTTTAAATGTTTCCAGCACCTTGCTCATGAGGATGTTTCCCCCCTTAATGTGTACGGCCCAGTTGTTTTGTCTTTTGCTCCGCAGCTTCCAAAAGATGACATCTGCTGTTAATGTCTTAGCTTTGCAGCGACACGCAGCCTTGTTATTAAAAAAGAGCGGCGATGGAGAGAGGCGGCATCTTATTGCTGTTTTAGACTTTAACACGCACCAGAGGAATGCTTACCCTCTGATTGGATAGGGCCACTCGTCATTTACCAATAGCAACGCGAAGGGAAAAGAGCACCTCAGCAGGAGGCCAAAGCACCTGACAGTTTCATGACTCCCCTCACCATTAACAGTGGCCAGTGGTGTCACTAATAACAGTTGAAACCGCACGAGCTACTTGTGATATGGAGTATACTGTTTTAAAGCTGTTCCTTAAAATGTCTCAAATCTAATTAATAATAAAGTTTTCTTTATTTTGCAAAGGGTTAATTTTGGCTCCAAATCTCCAGTTGCCGATATATGGGGGCCCCACCCTCGCCTCGTTTTCATTGGATCGTCCAGCCTTTCATTCGTGGACGCGTCTCCCAGCCGGTCACGATTCCCCCCATCTGTCTCGAGCGCACCGGAGCCAGACGCTACTGACGCAGCACGCGCCTTACTCACTTTTAGCAGTCACGACTCGAGGCTCATCGTGCACAAAAGAAGAGGAGAGAGAAAAAAAATCCGCAAACATGTATCAAATGATATGTGTGGCGTCGAGTTGCTAACCCCTGAGCCTCTGCGTGAAAAAAATCTGCCAAATCTGAGGCGATCATAGAGGTTTGCGCTTCAAGTGCACGAAGAATTAAAACGATCCCAAAAGCATCAAGCCTTCCGTGTGAAAACTGGTACGTCAAATTTATAAAAAAAATAAATAAATACCCACAAGAGAGATTTTTAAGGGTGCTCCGTGTAAAAAAAAAAAAAAGAGCAGACACAGTCTTGGAGTACTTCAGCACCACTAGCAGAGGACAGCTCCCTTCTTACTCTATGATCACACTCGATGCAAAACAACCCACAAATTTCAGGAAACAGTTACAGCAATACGGATAATAAATAACATTTTTACTCAAACAGACTTTATAGAAGACACATCTACCCTTTAAAAAACAAAAAAAACAAAAAAAAAAAAGAATCAGAACTGAGGGTGATCCCCGTGCAGTTGCAAACACAGACCGGTTGATATCCCTTCAAGCATGGCAAAAAATAGCAGAAATCCTCTCAGAAACATTCATGTCATCGCGATTTTTTCCAGCACACATCCTTCCGGAATCAAACACTTGCAGCTTCCCGACATTTGCACTGATTGAAAGCATATATTTACAGCGAAGCACTAAGATGAAAAGAAACAGGTGCAGCCAGAGAGAGGTTAATACTACTCACCATTGTAGCGGCGGAGCCTCCTCTAAAAACCTGAAAAGTGGCTTCTAAAGAGTAAGAAAAGAGAGAAAAAAAGCGTCTTTGTCCATAAAATCTGCTCTGGCTTTCCGTTTCTCTCACTGTACTCTTGAATGGTGTGCCTTTTATAGGAGTGATGCCCCCTATCTATTTCTGGATCACGATCCAACCCCGTTTCTATTTTTAGCTCGCGCGTGATGAAAAAAGAAAAGCTCGCAGAGGTTCCTTGGAGGAATTTCGAGCGTGCGGCGTTTGAGAACTGGCGCGAGCTCCCGCTGCTCCATCCTTGCACGGTATGCCTGCACGCGCGCGCACCCCAGCATCTCCTGAATATAATGACGCTATGAAAAAGAAAAGAAAAAAGAAAACCCACAGATGGAATTAAACGGAATGATAAAAGTGTGCAGATTTGGGTTTTTATTAATTCAGGATTTCTCTGCTGAAAGACCCCCCTTTATTTCCCCGAACGCGCGCACACGCACGCACAGAGACGCCCCCACCCTATCATTTGAGACTTTAAAAATAGCCTAAAATACTCACACAAACAGCTAATTCGAGAGCTTATTGGATGATGATATTATTTTGGATCGGCTTGTTTTATATTTAATGCCAAAACAGATGGATAAATAAAACAGGCTTCCTTCTGCTACGGGCTGCGTCAGTCACATAGACATTGACGTCAGGTGGAGAATCTCCCACTTTGAAGGTGGAGGCAAAACCTCTTTTGTCTATAATGTACCCAAACCCTCTTTTTCCTTTAACTTTACAAGCAGAGGGACTATTCAGTAGGCTGTCTTTTTCTTCAAATTGGAAAGAGTATTATTAGTTGGCAGCCAAACCTCCCTGTCATGTCATGTCATTGGAGGCAAACTGTGAGTAAACTGAGATAAACCGAACCAAATGACAGCACAACTTTCATCATAGATTGGCTCATATTTTCAAACCAGGCCTATAATTGCGGTTGAAAATTGTCTTCTGGTCGGGTTTATTCTCTTCACAGAACCGCAAATGGCCCTCAGTGTGATGCTGCGGAGCTACACAGAAAGGTGGAGGGCTGCCGCGGTCTCAGTCCTGCAGACTCCCCCCTGCACAGGGCAGAATGCTGAAACGCGTAGTAACGGAGCGGCGCTTGGCCGACCGATGATGCTATTTTTAACTCCCATACTCAACATGCCTGGCGCTGCGGGTTTCTCTTCTCAAGGTACTACTGTACGAGAGGCAAAATATAAACAAAAGACAGCTTTCAGCGGCCGAAATCAGGCTCACTTGAAAAATATATATAATGCGACTATATGGAGAGGAACAATCCTCAAACGAAGAGTTTTTCCTTTTTAAATGCATCTCTTTAAGAATGAAACACTGCCTCATTCATCAAAGCTGCAACCTGCAGGATTTTTATGGCATTGCATTTACAGGAGACTCAACCTCCGTTCTATCTATATTTTATAAGCATGTTTTGGGGAAAGAACTACAACTATACTATTTGTCACACTGAAATCAGTTACATTGAAATATAATTTTACTTGAAAATAATCAGCCCCATTTTTTGTGCATATTTTATACATATCAAAACACACTGGTGTGATCCTGGACAGTGTGTGTATGATTACCCAAAGTAGGCTAATGGGGGTTCTATTATAATTAAGGGATAATGATTTGGTCCAACTTTATATCGATTTATTTTCTGTGTAAGATCTTGGTGAAACATAGTGTTCATATAACATATGAAACCTTCCTTACTCTCCTGTTCTGGATTCGATTGTTGATGATGTGGCAAACATACAGAAAATACAGATAGATTGCAAATATTTAGTTAATTATGAGAGGACATTTGAATCATTCACAGGATCTTGGAGCACTGATTAAATGATGAATCACAGCACAGTGAGAGAAGAAAAACTGTGATCCTGGAAGGATGAAACCAGGTAGATCCTCTGTAGGAATCCTAAGACAAGGCTACAATCTCATTAAACCAACCAGACCAGATTTCAGAATGGTTTGATGAGCAAACAAGGTCAGGTGATTAAGTATCTGAAAAGAAAAAACTCAATTCTTAATTTTCAACCGTAAAAAAGATCCAAATTAATGTTGGCGTAGGTCAACACAAAGGCCAGATGTCTTCTGAATTCAGAGACTATCTGAAACCAGAAACTACAAGAGAAGAGACAGAGAAGGTGCAGACTCATATCAGGTGGTAACAGGGTTACAGTACATTTTCTAGTAATTTTTTGTTAATAGACTCTGGAAAGAGCAAACTGAGTGTCTGTTAAATCAACCCAAGTTGAACATGTAGCTTCTATCACATGAAATTGTGTTTTATTCTTGAACTATTTTAAATCATGTTATTTGTGCATAATATGCACACTCAAAACAATTAACTTGCTAGGTGAACATAAGAAAGTAATGGAAATAATTTGTTGTGCTGAGAAACCAGGGCACTGTGATGAGAAATGAGCCGTACCACTTGGCAGGGCTGGGGGTAAACATATGATTAAATTGCATTTTCTGATTAATACACCTAACCTTATTTTGACAGATCAGCAGAATTTATTCAAGTAAATGTATTTTAAAAAGTAGTTGTAACTACCCATCAAGCATTTTATTTATACACCTATCACACAAGTTTAATTGGCTCACGAAAATCAAGTCAGATCCTCAGCTGATGTTACATTTACCCCTTACAAGCCTAGTTGGACTGAACCATGGTAATTAACTAACAGTAAGGCAAATACATCAAGTTGACCCATAATATTTACATTTACTTCTGTCAACAAATTTCTTTCTCACTAAATTAAAGCATTTTCAAATACTTGAAAAGTGTTGCAAACTTGGATTCCAGATATCACTTTAATAATCAATGTTTCCGCCCTTAGGCCTTATTCAAGATAAGATCTCCTTAAAGATGCACTCCTTAACTTTTCTACCTTTATACTCTGCATTCTGGACTCGCTCAGATGGCACAATGACATCTATTTTGTGCATTTCTGGAGCCATCTCACGGCTGAGAAACCGCACTATACAACTATTTCATCAGGGACGCATGTGTGACGTTACAGCTGAGTTTCACTCTGCCCACGCGTCTCACGCTAGCAAGTGGATGAGAACAAACTGGCCAATTTGAAAGCGCACCGTGGCGGATTAGGCAAACAAAACATTGGAAGACATTATCGGAGGAAGGTAGGAAACAAAAGAGAAACAGAGACAGACACAGAGATAAGACAAGAGTCAAAATAAAAGAGTTTTTTACTGTGTGGAGAGAGCTCACAGGATGCAAGATGGATGCCGAATTGGCTGTCGATAGGGGGAACATCACTAAGAAAATGGCAAAAGTTAAGTAGTGCGTCTTTAAGACACAAACCCTGATGAGGTATAGAGACCATCGGATGATTTAACAGGTTTTTATCTAGCGTTAGAGCACTTCATACTGACTCATAACCAACAGATAGAGGAGACTGTTTGATTTGAGTTATTTTGAATTTAGGGGCTGTTCTCATGATGTTGATCATAACATCCACTGTCAACATCAATAATCCTGAGTTTGAATATCTCTAATAGAACCTTTTTCGTCAATGAATAATAAAATTACGTTGTGTAAGAATTACTTGCATCTGGTGTTAACAATGGGCATAGAAATGAAATCAAACACAAAGGAGTTGTGAATGGATCAATGGGAAAATTCTACCAAACATGTTTTCATCTGCAAGTGGATCTTTCCAACTCCAGCACACCTCATGCAGATCAATTGAACTGCTCATCAAGTTCTTTGTAAGCCTGCTAATGAGCCATTCATTTGAGTCAGGTGTGTTAGAATATGGACACCTCTAAACCATGCAGGGCAGTGCCTGAGGACCAGGATTGAGAAACAGGCTGTGTTTCATTTCGGGGTCTGCACACTACAAAGGCTACGGAGTGTCCTCCGTAGGCTGCGCACTTCGAAGCCATTTATTCATTCATGAAATGAGACAGCCTACGTAGTGTGTGAGAATCTCCCATAATGCTCCAGTCCCCAAAGTGTCGCTGCTAATTCCTTCAGATATCTGCACAGGGAGCCAGAAATTTCGCTAAAACTCTAATTTTAAAATTTACATTAGTGGCTTTGTTTAAAAAAAAAAAGAAAAAAAAGAAAAGAAAAAATAGCCGGTAAATACGTCATTAACACCTTACAAAGCCACAAATATTAAATATTACATTGTTTTAATGCCACAGTTTAACAAACTGAAGTTACTATTTATATTCTGTCACATTTCTACAGTAAAAGAGATACTTGCAGTTAAAACCTGGGCGCGTATGCAGCCTACGAATCCACATTTCGTAGTGCGCAGACCCTTAAATGAGACACACCCACACTGTTCTAGAAACAAAGACAGTGCTGCAGTTTTAAAACTCATAGGGTTCTCACTTCACACAGAGTTGTTTGTCCATTCACAGACAACATAGTAAAAATGGTGGGGTTACAGTGGGGTGTAGAACAATTAGAAAGTACATTAAAAAATAACTTTAAAAAGAAGTTAAAGACAAAAAAGCTAAAATGGAATAAGATAAAATGCAACAAAAAAAAGTTACAATGCAAGGAACTAACAGTTGTTTTGATAAAAGACAGCAGCAAATAGAAAACTTTTTAACCCTGATTTAAAACTACTGAGAGTCTCAGCAGACCTGCAGGTTTCTGGGATTTTGTTCCACATGTGAGGAGCATAAAAACTGAACGCTGCCTCTCCGTGTTTAGTTCTGATTCTGGGAACTGAAAGTAGACTTGACCCTGATGACCTGAGGGATCTGGTTGGTTCATAACGAACCAGAAGAGCCTGATTGCATTTTGGCCCTAAACCATTCAGTGCTTTATAAACTAACAGCAGGATTTTGAAGTCGATTCATTAAGAAGTATTTAAAAAAATAAATGAAATAAAACAAGAAAAAACAAGAAACCATCAAATAGGATACAGTAAAATGCAAGATATAAAAGTTAATTATCAGTTGTTTTGATAAAAGGTGGCAAATAGAAAAGTGTTTAACCCTGATCTTAAACTGCTGAGAGTTTCAGCAGACCTGCAGTTTTCTTGGAGTTTGTTCCACATGTGAGGAGCATAAAAACGGAACGCTGCCTCTCCATGTTTAATTGATAAATTTCAGTCAGGCTTCTGACTCCATCACAGCACTGAAACAGGTCTGGTCAAAGTGTTAAATGACATTAGGTTGAATACTGATTCTGGTCAAGTTTCAGTCCTGGTTCTGCTGGATCTCAGCGCTGTGTTTGATACTGTAGATCACAGAATCCTGTTGCACAGGCTGGAAAACTGGGTTGGACTTTCTGGAGCAGTCCATGGTTCAGGTCTTATTTAGAAGGCCGGAGTTACTTTGTTACGATCGGTAGCTATGAATCTGAGCAAGTGGCCATGACTTGAGGAGTACCCCAGGGGTTAGTCCTTGGAATTCTTCTGTGTAACTTCTATATGGTCTTTTAACATGGGAGTCTATGGGGATCGACTCCCTTTTGGAACCAGCCCCTAGTGGATGAGTGGTGAACTACAATTTTTGGCACTTCTGCATCGGCTTTTAGTTTCTCCGCTGGAGGTTGCTGCTTGCTCGAGCTGCAATATCTGGCAGTGATGATTCGATTTGCCTGAAATTATGTTGTGTAGATTGAAATGAATGTGTATTTCATTTCATTTCTTTTTTTAAAGATAAGGTGGAGTCAATGGCATTGCCAAGATATTTGATTCAATGTTCAATCTTAAGTTCTTCTCTTTTCAGGAAGATATTTGAACATGACCCCAGTGTTTGATGTTTAAAAAAAAATCATGCAGTTTTCTTTTTCTTTTAGGTGGTAGAACTAAGGGTTTTTGTGGTTACGACAACAACTACCACACCAGCGAATACCAGCAAATACAGGGCAGGTGCTAAATTAGCTTGAACTGGTACTATTGGAGGAGGTTAATGTGAATGCACTAGATGATCTCACATATCTTAACTCTTTTAAACTATCAGAGATTGTTTTCAGTTTTAAGTACATGCTGTTTTGTTATTTTACACATTCTCTCGCTCTGTTATAAATGCCAATGTGTCGTTTCATTTATTGCATCAACTGAAAAATAACATTTTATATTTTGCCATTTATCTGCAAAACCAGCCAGGATGAGGACAGCGGATATAAGAAACCATGTTGGAGTTCCTCAGGAACTGTCCATGGTACCAAAGTGACAGATTTTTTTCAATGGATCCCTCAACAAGTTTTTTGGGCACGCATTTACTTAGAGCTGCAAGAGTTAGTAGATCAAAAGAAAATAATGAACCATTTTGCACTACTGATCATAATCTGATAAGCATTGATAAGAGTGATTGAGGGCCAAAATGCTTCCCATTCAATAACACAGTCTCGAGTTTCTGCTTGGAGTTTCTCCTTGAGTATGCATGGGTTCTTGTGAGACACTTTGGCTTAATATTCAAAATAAGCATGAATGTTGGGTTAATTGGTGATTCTAAATTGACCAGAGGAGTAAGCGTGAGCATGAGCATGTCCTGTTGTGTTGCTTGTCTTTGAGATGGAGTGGGGATCTGTTCAGGATTTACCCTGCCTCTCTCCTGAGGGCAGCTGGCAGTCTCATATGTATATATATTGACCGTGTCCCCAGGGGACTCCTGTGGGGGGTGCTCCGGGAGTATGGAGTGCCGGACCCCCTAGGAGGGGCTGTCCGGTCCCTGTACGGCCGGTGTCAGAGTGTGGTCCACATCTCCAGCAATACGTCAGATTCGTTTCCGCTGAGGGTTGGACTCTGCCAAGGTTGTCCTTTGTCACAGATTCTGTTCATAACGTTTATTAAAAGAATTTCTAGGTGCAGCCAAGGTGTTGAGGCGATCCGGTTTGGTGGCCTCAGGATCGGGTCTCTGCTTTTTGCAGATGATGTGGTTCTGTTGGCTTCATCGGGCCGCG
>JAOXYM010000001.1:6271927-6285306 GCA_028567055.1 Leptatherina wallacei
GGAAGAGGACAAGAATTTTCCTTCTTTGTAGGTCAGAAAGGTTTCCCATTTTGACTCATGCACAGATCAGGAAGAAAATATTGTATTCAGGATTCAGGATACAGTAAAACATATATACCTCCAAGTTTTAAATATCATTGGTTTCCTTTTCTCTGTCAAATCCTTACAGTTTACTGTATCAAATAAATGATCATACTGTATGATTGCTATGTTTTTCTGAGGCTGAGGTCTGGGATCTTTTAGCAGGTGAAGTTTCTGAACGATAAACAAACAGGAAGAAGGAATAGTTGAAAAGGAAAATATGGCCTCTTTTAATTTAGGCAACAATTTGTGTGGATTCAAATCTTAAAAAAAAAAAAAATTGAAGAGAAAATTGAAGCTTTTCTTTTAGACTGAACTCCTGAAAACTTTTTGTTTTTGCTTACTTTTCATTGAAATATTTTTATTGATTAAAATGTGAAGATGAATGACATACTTGAATTTCAGGCATCCCTATAAGTCTTAGGGCTGTATATATTATAATAGGTGAATCAATAAGCAGCTATTTTTACCCTCTATGACAATAATCACCAGATCTGATAAACTGGTCTCTAATCTTTCACAGTAGAAACTTGTGTCAGATAATACAACAATACATGTAAATGCTCCAGATAAATATTGACACGAATTGGCATTCTTCCCTTGTGCTTTGAAATCTTAATCCACTTTAACTCCAGGCCTTTTAAAAAAGTCATTGCCTTTCATTTCCATGGAAGAAACTCACTATGATTATGTAATATCTTGCTGCAGCATCCATTCACCGTTTCTATATTAAGCGATGCTGAGCTAAATATACTGTGTCCACAGACTGTGAGAGTAAATTTCAACTTGGCAATAGGCATCAAAAGTTAGTATAAGAACAAATAAGAACTTGGAACTGTTAGGCACTTGTTTAAATGTTCCTTTAAGCAAAGTCAGACATGCACATATAATGTGTTGTATTAGGAATCATATTTATATATGGATTGAATAAAAGCCACTTACTGACAACCATGAAAATTGCAACTATAAAACTATAAAATTGACACTTGCTGTGTCCCTTACGACAGTAAAAGAGCACATGGGGTCATATGCAAATATGACAAAGAGAAAATGCTCATATAAACAATATTTAGCATGAATAAGCTCACTTTACTACTAATGTACCATGCACAAACACTTAATTTAAGTAAAGTCCATCATCTAAATGTATGAAAGATGCATATAAGCTCCTGTTTGCTAATGCAATGACAAAATTAGCTGCCTCAGCTGCAGCAGACTTAACAAAGGACTCTCAGTGAGTATAATATCACTGTGAAAACACTCAATGGGAACAGAGCATCGCACACACCCATTCAATGCAGTGTTTCTGTGGTGTGCCAACTCACATGCCTATTACATAACAGAGCTCCTACTCCCAGGCCGAACACCCCTGACAAATCTGTGCACGCTTTGCTGCACATGAGCTATATATATATATATTGCACCCAAGACAGGCTGTTCAAAAATATCTCTCTAGTCAATTATTTATTGAGAAACATTCCAAAATAGAGTGGAGAAAGGGGGTTGGCTGCACAAAAATAGACAGAGGACATAACAATGAATAAGATCCATTAGTAATGCAGCAGCAGGTTTGTCTACAGCGGTTCTGAAGAAGCAAGGCGGGAAATCTGGAGCTGCGAATGTGCCCTCTCATGTGTTGTGCTTGTATTTATAGAGTCTCTGCATACACTTCAGCTCCTCTGCAACCATCTTGTTCCTTCACAGATTCCTAAAAATAGCAAGCTGCTCTATGCTTGTGCCTTTTTTTAGATCTTGTAATTTCAAGGGGGGAAAAAAAGCCGGCAGGAAAAAAAAAAAAAGTGTCTTTTCACACAACTACATTGTGGATGTGCCTCTTTATGTGAATGAACACGCTGTTCCGTCTTTACTTTATGATGCTCTGTGATGAATCTGCAGCACCAGAACAACATAAACCACAGGTCAGGTTTTAATTTGGATCTTTATGTTTGTGCTGCACGCATGGATCTTGTTTGTAAATCAAGTAGTCTGTGGGATTAGTGTCACACAAGAAAAAGCTTAAGTTTAAAATGAATCTTTTTCCTTTGACTAGAACTGGAAACACCAACATAGAGACTCTTGAGTAAACTGTTATTGGTCAACAGTTTAATTATTTCCAGACATCCAGAGAAGCTCAGCAGCCAAAATTGATGTTGACAAACTGCTAAAAACTATTGTCATTAAACAGCTCGTCCTCTCGTCCACAGAAATTTAAGTACAATGTTTCACCATTCAAGGAAAAACTTGCTTAGAAATACTTCCCTTTCCTCTGGGTTTGACCTCATCTAGAGACTGTAGGACAGTGGGTACATGTCTTGTGGTCTGAAAAGGCAATTTTCTTTATTTTTGCGACTGGCATAATCAGGCAGTCAGTAAACAAACAGTAACCTAGCCAGTATCTGTAAAGCTATGGAGGGCATTGGCACATGTGGAAAGGGTAACTTTCACATCTGTGAGGGCATCATTGATTCCTAACAATATAAAGTTTTGGAGCAATGTATATTGCATAAAAGATGCCTTTCACAGAAAACATCTTCCTCTCTAAAACAAGACAATGCTACACAACATTCTGCATGTGATCTAACACTACACAGCTCCACAGTAGGTCCAGATGTTCCTGAACCTCCCACAAAGTCCATGCCCCTCACTCCTTCAGATCACTTTAAAACTAAATAAGTTAATACAACAAAGGAAACCACCAAATGTTCAGCAGCAGGAATCCTAGGTTAATATTTTATATATGTATATATATATATATATATATATATATATAAGCTAATTCACCTTGCTTTCAAAGTGACAACTTGTACAGGTGTAGTGATGTATGAAGTTATGTATGAGAATATAGAAACCTTTGTTGACAGCATTCAATTGAATTCAAATTCAAATTGAGCCTAAACCCTGTAAACCTTCATCAGGGGTCACCAACTCTGGTCCTTGAGATCTACCATCTTTCAGGTTTCCCTGTTGCACCCGACTCCAAATCAATGGCTCATTAACTGGCTGGTGCAAAAGTTGACAAGTTGGAGAACTGTTTCATTGAATCAGGTGTGTTGTAGAAAGAAAACACTAAAACCTGCAGGATGGTAGCCCACAAGGACCAGAATTGGTGACCCGTGCACTACATAAAATAATCATTTTAAAAAAAAAATCCTCACTTTCATTATTTGAAGTTGTATCAGAAGCACATTCATGAATGTGCAGCTCCGGATCCAAAGATTCATCAACACGTGGTTTGATGTTTTTCTGCAGTTTTTAGCAGCTGCTCACAAAAAGCTGTGCATGTAGCAAATGAAACATCTTTGTTAAACGTACTTCCAGCTGCAACTGAGATGTTCATTTAAGAATTGATCTCCAAATTCTCAGCAAAAGCCCAAGGACAAATGTAGTAACACACAGAAAAAGAATAAAACCCGACCCCTGAGATTTAAAGTGGATTCTTCCCATCTAATGACATTTTGCTGTATCTTAAATAGACATTAAAATGTATTTAAACAAACAAAAACATGAACTAATCAAAAAATACTGAGATATATCTCTTTACATGTATATGCACAGACATTTAGTCCACACCCCGCTTTTGAAAACATGTAGCTATATTATGCTGTCATGTGTAAAATAGTTATGAAGAGCACCATAACTTAACTTTATTTCACATGATGTGAACAAGAAACACTCTGACTTTAGTCACAGGAAATAAAAGGTAGCTGGTCAGGGGAGATAATGAGGGAACTTGCTTAACGAAAGTCAAACAGTGCCACCACAAGGCCAGTTTTAAAACTCTCACCTGGGATGGCATTAATTTTTCAATTGGAGATTTATAGCTGCAAGCTAAGCAAATGTAATAAAATGTTTATTTGTTTTTTCCTCCTGAAGAGACAAAGAAATAATGCTGAAAAACAAAATTAAATCCAAACACTGCCTTTAATACTGTACAATTAATACAGATTCATTTTTTTTTTATAGATGGTCAATGATGAATCCTTTTTTTGTTTTTTGATATCCATAAGTTTAGAAGCAAATGTAATAGCATATTTCACTCTTTTCAATTTAATTTATTTTGTCGCAAATCACTCTGTAGGTCCCATATAAATAGGAATGATAGAGAAAAAAAAAGTGCAAAAACAAAATTCCTCTCCATTTTAAGAAGCACATTGAGGGCAAATGTTTCAAACTCGTTTAACTTCTGAGTTGAGAAGCACAATCCTTACAATATCAGCAAAAGAATTAAGCAAATACTGTATTAAACCCTTTTCAGTTAAATCTTTTAAATAAGTTACATTAAAAAATGGCACCACCTTCAGGTGGAAGTGTGCTATCATTCTCGAGATCATCAGGCCAATATAACTGCATTCTTGATGCTACTTCCATATAATGAACATCTTTAAGACTGAGTGTAAAAAGCTTCCCCCCCAATTAGCACAGATTAAAATAACATTTCTATTAGAATGAGCTGAAACTTAAAACCTTTACTCACTTTTATCCCTCTGACATTGTGCAAGTCAAACAATCCTAGCAAGAAAAAAAAAATTGAAAAAAATCACAATGTCTTCCCTGCCAGGTAGCGAAGGGTCTTACGGTTGTGGAGAAATATAAACTACAGTTGAAACTAATTCTTGATGGTGGGATTGGCCTTAAGAAAAACAGACCCTAAATCCACAGAAAACCTCATATTAATACCTTGCATTTTGGAAAAATGTTAATTTCCTCCCACTTTGACTTCGTGCAAATTATTCATAAGAGTGCGTCCATGTGTCTGAGTGTTTGGGTACTGCTGGGGTCAGTCTGAATGAAGGGTTTATGGCTGCCGACGCTCCCTCTTGGTGAGCAGGTAACACTGAATGGTTCTCAGTCGATCTTTGGCGGGGGCAAACTCAGGCTGCAGCTTTAAGGTCGACTCGTACCAGCGCATGGCTTTCTCAAACTCCTCCTGTTGTCAAGAAAAAAAACGGCTTGGATCAGTGATGGAGGAAAAGTCTGGAAATTCTTGTCAAAACTGAAGAGCTGAGGAACAGGGCATGCAAATACAAGAAAACAAGCAGTCATAAAAGAGTAGCCGAATATTTGATCTTGCTTGTTACCATTGCAATATAGACGTTGGCGAGGGTAAAGTGGTTCACAACAAAGTGTGGGGCGATCTCTACTGCCATACGGGCGACTGTTAGGGCGTCCTCCCATAACCGAGCATTCTGAAAGATGTTTGCGAGGCTGATGAGTGGTACATCCTGGGCCATGATTTAGCAAGGACGAAGGAAACAAATAAGTTAATAAAGGTTTATTTTCAATGTATATTAAGAAAACATCATTAGAAAAGCTAACTGTTGGAGACAGGTTGCGTCTAACTTGCCTTCATGTGATGGGGAGCATAGTTGAGGGCCTGCCGCAGACAATCAATGGCTCTCTTGCCTTGGCCTTTGACTCTCCAGTACAAAGCAGCCATGCTGGATAGCACCCAAGATGTCTGATTCTGCAAGTTTCAGCAAAGAAACAGGAAAGACAAAGAAAAAAGAATCATAATTTCATTTCATTAGGATTATATACTGCAAGATCAAAGTTGGGCTGGTGAATGCTAAATAAGCAGACATTTAACGGAGTCATCCATTACTCAACCCTGCTGAGACATGTCTGGCCTTTACTCATTTTTAGAGGGGTAAAAAAAATCCTTTAATGTCTAAATATGTGTCTGCTGATTTAACTTATCAAACCCACACAACCCTAATTCAACAAAGAGAGGTGGATTAGTGGCATCAAGACACAATAGCTCCAAAGAGATGGCCGATAAGCAAATGTTTAAACAACTAAAATGCTCTTATATGGTGTACAATGTGAGGCCGTGTCTCATCATTTTATCATTGGTGTTGAAATGATCAGGGTTTGCTGGAAGACACAAGAAAAATGTACTTTGATCCTCTAGAGAAGCAAGCATTTCTCAACTGCCATCAAACACTTGACTTCTTACCTTCTCCAATACTTTAGCAATGCGAGTGCCCACCTGCTCAAAGGACTGGGGGGAAAACTTATCTTTTCCAAGATTCTGCAGGACCTTTCGGTTGACACAAAGACACAAATGAGGCTTAACTGAAGGATGGGAATGTGCTGAATATTTGAAAATAATCTGCAGATAATCAATAAATTTTCCTCTCACTCGACGAATGCACCAACTACAATGATTGTAATTTGATTGAAAAGATATCACTGCATCCTTACTACTGGGCCTTATACACGCAAGTCTCATAGTTCCTACTTTATTACGGTGGACGAGTAGAACAAAAACATTTTTAAATGAGAACACTTGCATATTTCATTACTTTACTGCTGATGTGACTGTTGCTTATTTCCTTGTTAGTAATGACAACAACAGTCTCCTTTAGGTAACCGAGTCATCTGAATCCGTTAGTTTCCGGGCTGCTACGGTTTGTATTTGGCTTGCATACTAATTAGTATAATCTGCGGCTTATGCTTCGGCGTACCTCGCGCAGTTGGCTCTCCCCAGTGTAGTGGATGGCGGCGCGATTGGCTACCCCTGCCAGGTGGTCGAGGGTGTGCATACTGGCAGCTAGGTTGGCATTGCATAAAGGTTCAGCCGCTGGCTCCTGGAGTGGGGTGGCAAAGTCTATGTGCTCTGTGATGCTATAGAGAAGCAGTGAAGGAAACGTCAAATCAAAACACAAAAAAATATTTTTTTTTGGTTTTTTAAAATCCTGTAATGACAAAGAGGCAACGGTACCTTTTTTGCTTTCATACTTAATGCATTTTGTATAAATATATCCCAAAGGAAGCTATATGAAAATGCTAGTATGATTATGACTACTATTGACAGTCTTACTCGATATTCTTGGCAGAAACAGCCAACCAAGTGCTAGCTACAGTGGTGAGGTCGACCCTCCGTGTTCGCTGGCACTCCTCGGGTCCAGGCCAGCCAAGACTTGTGTAGTCTCTCCAGCGACCTTCTCAAAAACACAAAAAACATCCATCTCACACAGCTCTTCGGTGAATATGCTGTTGTAGGTAAATAAAACATGAATGTAGCTGCTACCTGAAGGACCCGGAGATGGGATAGTTGGACCACTGATTTCTAAGACAGAGTGCCCTCCGGGCAGGGACTCCCCATTCTGGCTGTCGTCAGAGATGGCGAGATTTTCGGACCCGTCCACTTTAGTTTTCCTAACACGTTTTACCTGGAAAGTGATCTGAAAACAAACAAACAGCTCTCGCATTCAGATAAGCTGTTGAACACGCTCTGCCAAGTTGTTCTTATTACTACTGAATAAGCCAAGATAAGCCTCCACACATACCCACTCTGCTCCCTCGTCATCCTCACAGTTTCCAAAACACGGCCCACTTCCTGCACGGGCACCCATCACACGGTCATTCTTTAGCACCCGGATCCCTCGCAGGTCCCCTCGTTTGCCTCCTACATCCAGTGCTCCCTCAAACGCTCCCATGAGGTCCTCCTTTAGCTGCCACTCCTCTTCTTTTTCCACTCCTCCTTCTCCAAAAGAAGCTGCCCCTGAGGTCGAGGGACTTGCCTGCTGCTGTCCGGCTGCTTCACCTGAGCCATTACTGTCCAAGATGACCTCTGATGAGGAAATAAGAGAACTGATCAGGGAAGAAAACTAAGCAAGCTTATGCATGTGAGGCCAATAACACCGTTGCAGGGGGCAACTTGCTGATAAAAATCAAGAGAATCTGCACTAAACTGGATGTCAAGTTCTGAAAGGTTTATCTGAACCAAGCAGTCTTTGCTAGTGGTTCAGAAATTATCTGACAGTTTCTGACTGCCGGTGAAGGCATCACAGCTGTATTTAAAAACAAACAAAAAAAAATACAGCAGTAATCATATCTGTGGACATGAATCAGTAGATTAAGTGTATATGACTTTCTCACAATTTGCCATTTGACTGTACAATCCAGTTCTTACTCTCAAACAGCAGTGTGTCTTCTATGGCAGAAATGGAAGGAGCATCCTGCTTCTCCTCACTTCCTTCCCATTCCTCCAGCTGTATGCTAAGATCCTCTTCAGCCATGCAGCCACCACCCTCTGGATCAACACAAATATAGATTCAGAAATGATTCAAAACCTAAATGCATGAGGGACTTTTATACATCCAACAAAGACAAATGCACTCATTCCAAGATGTAAAAATAATAAAATGCTTTTATACACTTAGCAATGTAACAAGTCATTCTTCCTGCACTGAAGCATCTAATGAAGAAAATGCTAATTCAATAAGGATCACCTGCAGAATTTTGCAAGTACAAAAAGGTAAATAGCAAAGTTATTTCAAAATCATTTGAGTACCGAGTCATTGTTACATTCAACATCAGTCCTTAGTATCTTGAACTAGTGGATCCAACAAAACCAAAGTGTGGCAAGTTTTGCATTAGTTCCCCACAACAGAAAGTGATGCATTTCATACACTGGCATGCAACAACTTTACTTGATTGTTTTTTTTACCTTTCAATCCAATGACATTTTTGTCTCCACAATATTCTAAATCCATTTACTGTCTCAGTTTACTCTGGCTTAGCTTCAATTTTTATTGTTTTAAAAATGGAAACTCTAACAACTTCTATTGTTGCAACATGGCTTTCTTTACTGCACAGGGAGATTGTTGCAGTTATCTGTTAATTTTGTTTAATTTCTTTAGTGTTTACTGTAAATGTTCACACTTGTCCTGTAATGAATCATTGAGCAGACCTCTGAAAAGTATGTATTTGTAAAATAACGAAAAAGAATTAGGCAATGTCAGAAATCTTTTATTACTGAAACCAGATTAAAAATGAGGATGCAAATGCAGCATTACATTTACACTTTTTCCAAAGGTAGGTGTGTTTTGTAAGTACTTGTTTGACCTCAAGAACTCATTGTACTTTATCGCAGTGATACTTAGCTTTACAGGGTAAAATATAGTCCCGTCTAAATTTAGCATCAGCTATTTTCTGCTACTTAAATTATTGAGTGGCAAAATTTCTCCACTGCAAAGCACTTTTCTCTTCACTCCCACGGATGCAAAGGCAAAGGTGCAGTTTCTATTCAGATCAGGAACACAACATACACTACAACTTGTTTTCACAGCTTCAAGGGGGTTTCTGAGTCCACATAAGACTCAGAAGCACATAGCTACTCTGTATCTTGTTTAATCTTCTGTTCTATCTTAGTTTAAAGACAGTATAGAAATGTATTACTTGAAGCCCTGGAGAATTTACATAAAAGCATATTTTCTAACATGGGGGAGCAGCTGTTTCACCACACCAGCTTATATACACAATATTTTCACACATCATACAAAATCAAACTCTGATACACAAGTAAAAGGGCCAGTTTGTGTTTATGTGTACACATCCCATCCTGCTGTAATGAACGATGAAATTATCAGCATTAGCATGACTGTTTGGCTCCAACAGACTGTACAAGCAGCACCCAATTTAGAGTACTTTACAGTATGCAAAATAAACAGTGCTTTTCCTATCATTATCAAACCAAAGAGGAGAAAATAGATTTCCCAAAAATTAAATCATGTCATTTCAACTGTAAATGACAACTCATTTACTCATTTTGGGAGTCACCACTTGTTGCTATAAATTTGAAGTAATGCATAAAACCAGTAAATAAGACCAGCTAGCATCATCACCACTGGTTTTAGGTGGTGATGGGACTTGAAGATAGGTTACCAATGACAAGGAAGTTGGTTTTATTCAGAGCACGAGCAACTCTCCACTCAGAATGTCAAAGCTGCATCCCCAGGCAAACAAAAGGAAAAAAAAACACAAATCATGAAGTAATGTTTATGTTAGATCCCAGTTTGTAAAAAAACATATAATCTCCAAAATACCATTGAGAATACCTTTAAAAAAACTATTTTATCATTGTTAGGCCAGGTACTGACATATAATCCAAGACATACGGTGACCTCTGCCAAACACTTACACACTCAAGTACACGATAATATGAACAATTTTCGTAAAATAACCCCATTCAAAGTACAAAATTCTCTTTAAACATACACTAAAATGTACATGCAGACACAATGTACAGTATGTGTTTGAAGTACTCACGTGAGCAGGGCTGTTGTGAAAGATTGTAAAGGAAGGGGTAGAACTGAAGACAACGGAGCAAAGGTAAGCTGCTGCGACACTGTTCACAGCCAGCAAAGGATGAGAAGGAAGAGGAGGAGGAAAGGGTTGTCTCCAGGATGTGGCGGAACAAAGCCAGAGCACCTGTCACATTGCTCTGGGCCAAATGCATGCTCACCAGGCTAAGCAGGGTGTGGGGCTGAGGGAGGAAAACAAAACAAGACAGGGGAACATTAGCTGATAGGCAACATGTGAATACTGACACCAATCTTTAGAAGAGATCTCTATGTTTTACACCGATAAAGGGACAAAACAAGCTTGGTGCAGTTGCACTTTACAGTGAAAGGATAAGGTGATTGCCATTATCTACCACATTTCCAGATTCTGGACATTAAAGAAGAACATGTGACATTATTTGTTGTGGTTGCTGGTTAAGTTTATCCTTAACATTCATTGAAAACTTACTCCTCTTTTAATAAATGCCCCTCCCCCCTCAAAAGGCTTGATTCAACAAGACATTGGAATTCTATATTGATTTTAGCCCATGCTGGATATACAGATCCTGCACCTTTTGTTTTAGCAAGAAACTGAATATTTATATTTCCCCAAGCTCCTTGTCATGTTGAAATGTGAAGAATCTGTGGAGCACAGGAGAGGACTACAATCATTTGTTCCTGGAACCACAAGAAAGCACTTTGTGACAGAAACTCCCACAAATAAAAGAGCAGCCTGTGTATGAGTTTGGATTTAAATACTCCTGAACTGGGATTATTAGGCAGGCCATCTTTTTGACAGCTAATGAATTGGCATCTTTTTGTTACATGACCTTAAGAATGCAGAGATGTTTGTGTCTTCATTTGTATATGTAATTTAATTCATGCTGACACAAAAAATATAAAGAGAGTTATAAAAATGTGACGACTTCACTGCTTTTGTTAGATTTAAACCAATACTGACACACCGGTGCATTGACAACAGCAATGTTACCTGACAAATATCACCATATACATCAGTTAGAGACAACGGCTGGGCTGTGATTCAACCTGTATCTACAACATGAACATTACAATGTGACAAACTGTATTAATAAGCTTTTAAGTTGTCTCATGTGTCTTTACCTCTGAAGAATTGAGTGCCAATGCATGCTCCAGCAGTGTTTGTGCATGTGTGGTCAAGCCATGGTGCAACAGGAGGTTAGCAGCGTTGGTGAGGGGCAAGAGGCGGTGGGAAGGCGGAGCTGAGCTCATTACTTGGCGAAGGCACTGCAGGGCACGGCTGCCATTGCCTTTGGCCCGCCAAAATAGTGCTGCCTCATTGTGGACCTGCCAGTGGGGTATAGTGGCCTATACACACAAACAAACCTCTGTTAGTTCTGATTTAAAATGGTATCAGAGAAATTAAGAATGTTAGAGTGTTTGGAAGTATTCATAATCAAACCGGAGATGTGATGGGAGACATTTTATTAAATCAACCACAACTTAAGCATTTGTGCACTTGTGGCTCGATGAAATGTAACTTCTGAGTCAAGAAGACAACAAACATGCTACCTGCCACCATTCACCATCATAGATGTTCCAAGTCTTTTCCAACACATAATGTAGTGCTGAGAGAAAAGATGGATGAGGAGCTCCCTTACTTGTTTCATAGCCTGAGCTATTCTGTTGCCAATTTGCTCCAGTGTCCGTCCTCCACTACGTAACTGTAGAATCTGTAAAAACATACAAATATCCTTTTATTTTCTTTTGCAAAAATACAGAGTAAAAGTTCAGTTAAAGCTCTAAAGATGTTCCAAAGTAGTCATGTTGCTAAACAATTCTTTCGCACATAATAAACAACCTGAGAGATACCTCGGAGGCGAAGGGATCTGGCAGCTCCTTTTGTTCCAGCGGCCAGTCTAATGAGGCAGGCAGGAGGGCTGGATATGGTTGTGGGATGGGGCTACAATCTGGCAGAGCTGCAGTCTGAGAAGCACTGCTGCTTCCATAGAGGAGAGCTGCCACTGGGCTGAATGAACACAGTAAAGACAAATTTCACACGCATGTCGCTTTTCAGTTTGATGTGCGGCTCAAAATGTACAAGCTTGTCGTTTTCTCTCAAAGTTAGTCTATAGCTCTTTGAGAGATTGAAGAGCGATCCACAATGTGGTCTATGTAAATGACCTAATCTCGAGTATTTATACTTGTGGGACTGTATCTCTGGACCAGTCAACTTTTAAATGAAGCAAAGTTGCTTTGAGATCATTCAATATGATTAGCTTTTAAAGCTGATGCCAATAAAAAGAAGTGGGATATTTTATTGTCCTTTTGTCTTTGTCAAAGAGTAGCTTTGTAAATAAAAGATGGTAATGACTCACTCTACGTGCACACAAGCCAACCAATTAGACACAAGCATAGAATGTATTTTCATACCAAGTAAACATCTCAAAAATGATTGCATGTGAGCTCCTCTGTGTGTCTAAAGACACTTTATGTAACTTTTTGACCCTAAAACTCGGCATTCCAGACTTGTTTGATGGCTAAGAGACATCTATCAAATGCAATTCTGGAGCTGTTGCTCCCCAGCAGCGCCCTGATGCTGAGAAGCTGCACTACACAACTTTTTCTTCCTGGACGCCGCGTGACGTAGCAGCTGAGTTTTGCTTTACAGACTGTGTGAAACTCCAGCAAATGGAAAGAAACCTGCCGGCCATTTTGAACACACACTGTAGCTGATTCGGCAAAGAAATGCAAGAAGACATTATCGGATGAAGAGAGGAAAAGAAAGAGAGAAAGAGACAGAACAGGAGATAAGACCTTTTACTGGCTGGAGAGATCTCACAGTACAGGTAGGATGCAAGATGCCGCATTAGCTGTTGATAGGGGGCGCATCATTGTAAACTAGAGGCCGGCCGATATTTGTGGGGTTTTTTTGTATATCATGGCAGTCTAAACTTAGAAATAAAGCACTTATTTCAGTGGCTACTTTTCATGTTTGTTTTCCTAGACCCTTAATGCAGGCCCGCTAGATAGATAGGTAGATAGATACTTTATTGATCCCAAGGGAAATAGTAACAACTCAGCAGCAGTATAAAAACAAACAAAGCACTATGTAAAAAAATATGTAATAAAATATATAATTGAAATTAAAAATTAAAAGTTCCGACTCTTCCCCTGGTCCAGTTGTAAAAGTCTTAACCGGACTACTCACAGTGGTGCCCCTCTACCCCCGCCTAGTGTGCTGTTAAA
>JAOXYM010000001.1:6290713-6308712 GCA_028567055.1 Leptatherina wallacei
TGTTAAGAATTGATTGAAAGTAAGTTTAAGGGAGAATGGATAACCAAATATACCAGGTGATGACTCCTTTAACAATAGACATTTGCTTTTAGCCAGAACATGCAAACTCACAAATCATTTCTCAGGTATCTAAACCTTTAAAAAAAAAAATGAAAAAATCAGTAATGATTTGAAAAGTAATAGAAGTGATTCCAGTTAATGTGCATGGCATCTCACCAAGTTGAGCTTCTTTGGCCATCTGAGTTTCATGGATAATGTTGCGTAGGATCTGCTCTTCCTGCAGCAGTTTGTGTTTGTCCAGTGCCTCCTGTTGGCGGAGGTAGTGGTCATGTTGCTTCTGGTATTCCTTCAGCTCGTTCAACGTCCGCTGCAGGGATCTACAACCGCAGGGAAATTAAGAGGGAAAACATTAGGAGGGGATTTGGCAAAATAAATCGTGTCTGCATTCATAAATTTAACACAGCCAACAAAGGCCACTCTCTTTAAAAAATAAATACATTTAAAAAATAAATATCATGACTGCCAGATCACTTCATATACATTTTGGTAATCAAGAATAAACCTGAAGACATGATGTATGCTGCCAAATTTTTCTTGCTCACCCAAACAGGAATTGTACGATTTAACAGAAATTTTAAATATTGTCCAAGGTTCTCACTTCAAGGAAATGCTTAACTCAACAGAAAAATAGCACAAAGAGAGATTGTGATCCTTACTTAGAAAGACTAACCAATGATTTAATGGTTTTCAAGTTCATTTGAGTCTAACAGTTTTCTCCAGTACAGCCTGTTTTGATAAGTCTTGATATCCTACCTTACTGTAATATTTGCATTTTGTTCCAAGTAAAATGGAACATTATGAATGCAACCAAAGTATGCAGAATGAGTGCTTGCTTACCTGTGCTGGGCTTCTAGGCGCTGCTCCAGCTTTTGCTGACAGAGCACAGCATGTTTCCTCCTCAGGGCCTGCTCAAACCCTGGCTGGGCCTGCAGTGCCTGCTCGTAACACAACACTGAGTGGTTGTATTCCCCAAGCATCTGGTAAGGCAGCAACAGAACAGGAGGCATAAAGACCATGGATATAACACAGATCAAATGCTCATTTCTGTCATCTAGAAATCAAAATAACAAAGCAGTCTAATATTATGTTCATTTTAGTACACACTAGTATGAAGCTCTGAGGACTGAAATACAAGTGTTACCTAAAATTTAGTTTGGTAAAATGCTGCTCATTTTGTTTAGTCAGTTGTTTATTTCTTAAAGTACTGATCTTTGCCGAGAGCTTCGTTTTAACTGCATCTTGAGATATAAAAGTCCTCATTAATAAACCTGCCATCACTGTGGTACCTACAGATCTGGTTGAATATAGCAGCATAAAAGTAGAATAGAAAGTATATTTCAATCTAATTAACTATGGATTCCCTAAATAATTTGACTGCTTTTTTCATCACACGCAACTAAAGTCTGCATGGATAACTAGATGCTGATTTTGTGGTTTGAAATATGCAAATCTTCACTGCAGTACATGCTTTCACATTTACTTACAGCATAAATGTTGCCCAAGGTGTAGTGACTGGTGAAAAGATCTGAGGTAAGGTCAAGGGCAGCATGGGCGAGAATAGCAGCATCTGCTGAGAAATGGGCGCGGTGCAGGATGTTGGCCATGTTGACCAGAGCTATATCCTTGTGCTGCCTATAAAAACAACCAAAACAAAGACACAACCCTGAGCAGTGCCATATAATACACTGTACATTACTGCAGAAGCTCTCTGACTAGCCTGACAGTACCTTGGGGAGAAATGCAAAGCACGCACTACGCAGTCTACTGCCTTCTGAGGCTCGTTTTTCATACGCCAGTAAAATGACGCCATGTTGTACAGTACCCAGGAAGATGAATTCTAGAAAACAAAATCAGACAGTTATGAACATCTTTTTTTTTTTTTAATCATCTGAAACATTTACAAACCAATACCTCAATTATGTGCACATTTGAGAGGAAAAGTTGTCCATGCAAACATTACCCTCAGTAAGCCTTGATGGATGAGATGGCCAACCTCGTCGAAGCTGCGACCCAGCTTTTGAGACAAAGAACTAAAAATGGGATCCTCCTTGGAGAGAAGTGGAGAGGTCAAGTTTGCCCTCTCCTGTACACCCTGGAATAAAACGTAGAAGTCCTTATTATCTGGAATGTTGTTACGCATTCAGCAGCAGATTTTATGGGTAATTTACTTTGTAATATCAAACAACCTTGGGTACAAACTGCAACAAATTCCAGCTACTTCACTATATGCATTTTTCATTCCTGTATTTTGATTAAATTTGCAATTCTCTACCTGCATTATATTTAAACATGTTCATCTGAGTGTATATGTGAAGAACTCTGTTAATTGTTTTGTGTCTTGCCAAAAAGACATTAGACCTTCAGTTTGACAGTGTCTTCACAGTTCTAACACATACCAGCAAAACATCTAACAGCATGTTAAGAGAGTTTCAGAGGGGGGGGGGGTCTTCAAGTCATGGACTGTTTCGAGAAGCACAGAAAAATGCCTTTATTATTAAAATGCTTTTATTAATATACTAAAATTAACCATCACTTTTATATGTAATGGTAAAACTTTAAAAAAGGGAGTCAATAAAAAAAAATTAAAAAAAGCTAAAATAAGGTCAATTTAAATACAAAAGCTCTGATCAATGAAGATTATGTATATTATATATGGTCTTTCATAGACGATGTAGGTAAAAAAAAAAAAAAAAAAGAACAGAACCTGTTTACTTTCTAAATTATTGCCTTTTCAATTACGGTATTTGTATTTTTCAACATCAGGCTTATAAATTGAAAAATGAAGCAAATTACAAAACTTAAATGTGTTTTCTTTGATATGGCTGATTAGGTTCCACTAATATGAAAACCCTTGGATACAGATATACCTGCAAAGTCTTTGCTCTAACCTCTGATACCATTGAACTCTGGTTCAAGCCTTGATTTAAGCAAGCAACCTGACTAATCTAGATAACACTACTTTAGTTAGTGTACATCCATCCATCCATTTTCTGTACCGCTTAATCCATGCAGGGTCGCGGGTGGGCTGGAGCCTATCCCAGCAATTATCAGGCGAGAGGCAGGGTACACCCTGGACAGGCCGCCAGTCTGTCACAGGGCCTAGTTAGTGTACAAATGAACTAAAATAATTAGTGATGTCAGTTACAAATTACAACACTTAGCCCCGTCCTGAGGACCATTCTTGAATATTACTGCAAATAATACTGTAGTTGTGTGTGAGCTGATTGACTGTGTGCAAGCAACCTTCTCGATGTGTATGTTCTTGTGTTATTTAACTTTTCAATGAAAATAAAGAATACAGCTTATTCAAGCAGGAATTCTTATGCTCATCACTTTTCACTTCCATGACCATAAAAAAGACAATTAGTATCGCATAAACTTTAAGCATGCTTATCATGTAGACATTTAACTTTTTTTTTTCATGATAAAAACTAATATACATGCCGATAAAAAACTGTTAATGATCTATATACCTGGCCAGCTTTTACTAACCCTGAGATGCTGGAAAGCATGGATGCTATAAGGAAGTTCAAACACTTTTACACAGTCTGGTTTTTCTAGATCTGGGGGCAGAGCAGACCGGGAATCAACATAGTCTTCGGGGCTGCATTGAGAAGAGGGGACAAAAAAAATTTGTATTCAAATTAGTTCAATGTGATCATAAAAGTCAAGCTGTGAAAACTCTAGATATTCTCCGATCACATGTCCACACTTTGACTGTTTCACCTCCTGCTTACTTGATATCTTTGCTCTCCAAGGCAATGTAAGTGCCATCATACAGATCCAGATCGCCTAGGGGCACCTTAGCCATTACACAGTCTGGATCCTCTTTATAGTGTCGCTGCTCCAAACCTGTGTCTCGATCCTCATTTTCTTCAATGTGAATCTTCTGTGCTACTAGCTGCGTCTGCTCAACAATTACAAGAGATAAGAAAGTAGTAAGAAGTTAAGCACAGAAAATTCTCTGAATATGCAAAGCAGGGACTAATTTAGAGTGTGCGTGTGTTTGCATTCAAATTAGGCTTCTTTTTTTTTCTGCCCCAAACCAAATATATTTGAAGAAACTAGCGGGAAATTAGACAAACACTGAAAACAACATTTACACACCTCTAACTTCTTGAGGTAGTTTACACGTGTCTCTTGCCTCATGAAGATCACAACATCATGAGGGTGCTTCAGATTCAAAGGAGAGTCCACCTGAAATTAAAAAACACATTTCTAGAGCATACTAATCCCACTGATATGTCAGCATTTTAAATTCGTGGACTCATGTCCAAAACAGTATATCCCACTCTTACAGTAATATCTGCTAACTCATCCTGTCAGACCAGCAAAGCTCGACACAAACAAATCAATGATGATCAATGATCAATGATTTCTGTTTAAGATGAGGCAACTACAGCATTTGTTGACGGTTGGCACCAACTGACACTCGTCCGGTATGACATGAGATTTCTGAGGCAGTCGTTCACAGATGCTGGAAATTATCTGGAAATTATCTGGAAATGAACTTGCTCAATCTACTGATAAAGGAGCGTTATCTTTACCTTGTTATTTCAAGCTAAACGACTTACCCACACAAATGTTATTTTAAAGCAAACATTCGTTTCCCTTTGAATATTAACCAGCCGAAAACTAGAGCTGTATTGAGTTTGGGTAAATGCAACAACTATATAACTGAACGATAAAACAAGTCATTATAATTAATGTTGTGGGGAAAAAATAGGTAGCTTTGGAAGCTAACTATATAGCGTAAGCATTAGCAGGTCAGTAGAGCTGAGTGGCATACTTGTTGTTGGATTTTTCCATCCTCTGTGACAACCCAGTGTGTCGTAGCTCCTCCGGAATCCACTATAAGTATACAAAGAAAAATGAAAAGCTTCCCCTGAAACGGTGATTTTCGTGTGTAGTTGACACGGCAAGGCACAGACTCAGGACAGATTTTCCTGAGGTCCGCCATTTTTCTCTCTTGTTACTTGTTGCAATTCCAGTCTCCGAACACACGGGGGCGCTCACCACATTTGTGAGGGTCACTATCCTCGATGACGTTTGGAAAATAAGAAAAAAAAAAAAAAAACAGGAAATCTGAAACGAAACACTGGAGGCATTTTTGATGTTAAGTTAAAGGTGGGTAAATCCAGAAGTAATATCTGCCTTCATAGACACAGAGGTATCCAATACTTGAATGCGTCTCGTGCTGGCGAGGACGGGTGCGTGCTGCCTTTTATATGGTAAATACCCCTTTTCCTCCTAATTAGCTCAGTTAGGTAGAAAGTTGCAGTTCCGTATCTAGGGGCATGACTCTTATCAAGTGACATTATTGCTAACATATATGTGTGCACGCGGCGACTTTATATATATCTACAAAATATATTTTTATGTATATATATACCTTCAGAAATAAAAAACATTTCAGTGTTATCAGACAATGAACACCACGTACTTATGTGAATATTAACCTTTAAAAGTTAGTTTCTTCTAATGCTAGCTGTAAGGATTTTATAATGTATTTATATATATAACTTTCTATAGCTGATTGATTTATGTTGATTCTATTGTTGCTGTGTTTGTTATTTTGAACGTTGGGTTGTTCATCCTTCTTTTTAAGGAAGTAGTGTGACTAAGGTCAAACCCAGGATATAACATTCAAGACGGTTCTCATTTGGTACGGACTGGCTTTAGAGAACACATAACACAAAAGCAATATGGAAATATTAAGATGCCATGGTTCACTTTCTCACTGTGACATAAAGCAAAGGTTCAAACAGAAAAAGAAAGCATGCACTCCAGAAGTGAAACTGTTAAATACCTGTTTCATCCAATCTGTCTTATAGGCAGTATCCAAGCAAAAAAATAAAACAATTAATACCACATCTCTAATTTGTTGAGATTTGTTTGCATTTATTTTTCAAATGTAGTGCAAATCCTGATAGATTTTGTTTTGTACTGTAGGATGAATACAGTCAATTGTACATTACGGATGTACGAAATGTTGACAGATGCACCTAAAAAAAAAAGATGCTATTTGCAGTCTAAAGAAAATAGTGCTTTGCTTTTTGGCTCTTTGAAACTTGTACCTACTCTACGCTACTCTACTTTACTCTACAAGGTTTCAAGGTGTATCCCTAGTCACTATATATCGACTCTCAACCCTGTTTTTGAAGGGTAACAGTGGCTGTGTGATTGTTGTTTGCTGACTTCACCATTGAATAAAAAATTACAGTGTTATTATAACATAGTTGTCATCATAAAACAGGAAGAGTAGAGCTGGATTGGTAGAGTAGAGCAGGGTAAGTACAAGTGGAAAAGGGGCTTAAGGGATGTAGTTGAAAAAATGGTAAGCAGATATGGGGTGTTAATAATGTGGTTATTAAGGTGACATTAAAAAGTAGAATTATGTGTCCCTTTATGTTTTAAATCAAACTTATATTTATAAAGAGATAGTGGCCTCTGGATTTTGGTAAGTTTCTGTCTTTGGGGTGCATAAATTGTTCTGTCAAAGATACAGACAAGATGGTAGAAAAATTTACCAATTTTTGAGGTACAGTGCCTTCAACAGCAGGAGTGACAAAGCATGTGCAACTTTTTTCTCAATCAGTCATGAACCGTGCTTTTGTAGTTTGTACGAAAGTATTTACCTAAAATCTTTAGAAAGGGAATAATTACTGAATCTTGCTTAAAACCCAATTGATGATTACATAAATTGTGATGTCATTGCCACTTTAAGTCACTGAATGCTTCTCTCTGCAGATGGCGTGCTGTGAAAGCAATAAGGGGAGTTTGGAGGTGGACAACAGTGAAGCTGTTGGTGAGCTGTCCAACTGTGCCTTGGCAATGCTGGAAAAGGAACGTGAATCTCTTCTAAGCCCATCAGAAGGTCCTGGGCCTTTCCTTTGCAGCACCTCCAGTAGTTTTCAGGCGGCTGCTCCCCTTCAGGGCTATGATGTGGAGTTTGACCCACCCTTAGAGAGTAAATACGAGTGCCCTATCTGCCTTATGGCGTTAAGAAATGCGGTTCAAACCCGCTGCGGTCACCGTTTCTGCAAGAGTTGTATTGAGAAGTCCATTCGGTAAGTTATTTTGCCGCTCTCATGATAAATCTGACAGACTGACACTGAATTGAAAATGCATTTATTAACACAGATTTAATTGTTTATTAAAGGATATGTTTTCTTTTATTAGCAAAAAAGCAATCTGTTATTTACAAGGCAACACTTTAGTCATTTTCCTGCTCCATTATAAAGCACCATGTGTAAACTGATTAATGTACTTCTCAGCCTTAATTACCATTTCCTTGTTTTGTAAAACAGTGATGCAGGACAGCGGTGTCCTGTAGACAATGAAATGCTGTCAGAAGACCAACTGTTTCCAGATAACTTTGCCAAAAGGGAGATTCTCTCGCTAACTGTCCGTTGTCCAAACCTTGGATGTGCTGACAAAATGGAGCTCCGACATTTAGAGGTTTGAATTTTACAGACAGCTCTGATTTGTAATACTGTTCATTCAAAATTGTGCTAAACATAAACATCTGAAAGCAGAAGTAAAGTTCTCAGCAACTTGTGTAGGTTGCTGAGATTCTAAAAAAGGAGGATTACTGGTGTAGGTTTTTCCTAGAATCTAATAAACTCACTTCTTTCCTCATTTCTATGACTATCCTTGTTTAATCCTCACTTAAGCTTGTCAAAAAAATGGGTCAGGTATCAAGAACTGTCTCTTCTGTTGTAGAGGAAATTATTGTGTGTTATCTGAACCAGTTTTCACTCTGAGGGCGTAAGATTAACTTCATTGTTTCATGAAATTGTTTCCCTTCCAGAATCATTTGGCACACTGTCAGTTTGCCACTGTGTCTTGCCCACAGTGCCAGCAGTCTGTAAGAAAGAGCTACCTAGATGAACACACAACTGTTGAGTGCCAAAGAAGACCCATGTCATGTCCAGATTGCATGGCAAGCTTTGTTTATGAAGAAGAAGAGGTACTGTTGTCTTATTGATAGTAACTGCATTGTTTATCAGCAAGGATAAACCTCCTAACGGTCCTGTTCTGGTTGCTCCTTCAGCTTCACAAGCAGCAGTGTCCTTTTGCTAATATAAAGTGCCAGTACTGTGAGATGGATCTCGTCAGGGACCAGGTAAGTGTCTGCCATGGAAAGAGTATCCAGATTGTTGTCTTTTCTCTGCAGCAACTTCTCTTTTATTGAAATAACAGGAAGCAGGTCCACACCCAGTCACAACACATAACACAATAGACTGGTATTTGAATGGTATTCTGTCTGAAGCAGGCTCACTTGTTGTTACCTGTCCAGTATACAGCGATAATTGACTTTTTGAAATGTTTTTGGTAAAAACCTGAATTGAATGAATGGATGCTAATTAAGTTAAGTTGCATGATTTTTTTCATCTTTTCAGTTGGAGTCTCATTGCGATACAGACTGCCCAAAAGCACCCATCGCCTGTAACTTTAGCAATTTTGGATGTAAGGAAATGGTAGGTGATCAGGTTTAAAGTTGATTTTCATGTATATATCTTACACACCTGTTAAAGGCCCTGTTCACATTTGGTGCTAACATGCACACTAAGTGATCATAAGATCATGTGTTCATTACTGCTATAACAATGTGTTTTTTATACTACTTTCCTCTGTCACCAAGTGCTTTGTATAAATGGGTCTACTTGTGATATACTAAAAGCAATCAAAATGATTTGATTGGTGCAAAGCATTTGACAATGCAGTGATAACAGCAGGTGCAATCTACACATACAACATTCACATAAAAAATTACAGACAGCCCACCTTTATACCCTAATTGACTATTCGCTAAAAAAAATAGACACATCTTTTTTCCCCATTGACAATGGTCCTAAAATTAAAAAGAAAAAAAACCCAAAATTGGTTTAGTCTTTCAGGGATCCTCCGTCTCAGCTTTAAGCTCCTGCGATTTCAAATTTTTTAGGACTGAGGTGGATTTTTTATTTGAAAATATTCTCATCGAAAAGATACACAATCCACCAATCAGAGAAGGTGTGTTGACAGCGTCACCAGAGCGGACAGCTATGCAAGATTCCCCTTTTCACTTCATTCAAACTTTTTATTCAGACTCACAGCACTGATGACCATGATCTCAAAGACAGTGTGTGGTGAACAATTGCCAACGAGCTGAATTATGAAGATGGTATGTAGATGAAATGTAATGATTACAGTGTTTGTAGCCTGCGTGCTCTTTTTTTTTTTTCTTTTGCCTGCATATCAGCACATCATCATCATTGCTTGGTGTTGAGTACATATTTTTTTGACACCTTGAGAGTTTTGAAAAAAAAATCGTCATAATTTATTCACGATTTCACATCGCACTGGTTTACATGTTGTGTATACAGTGATTTCAGAATATAGCCTGTGTCTTCCCTTAACACTCAGAGCAATGCCTGTTAAAATGCAACTACTAGGGCCAAGAAGAAAAATCAAGAGCTTTACATTTGTATTCACAGCTGCTTTGTTTGCTTCGCAGCAGAAATCAACAAAAAAAAAAAAAAAAAAACAAGCAGTAGCTTCTCTGTGAATGAAAAACCCTTGCTGGAAACTCTGTTGCTGTTGTGGAGTCACATCAGGTCCTTCAGTGTGGCCCAGGACACATCCAATTCAGACTGCTAAATGAATGCGAACAATACCGTCCTGGGCCACTCCTGACTGTGACTTGAGTAATTAGATTGGAATGTGTCCTCAATTCTTTCTGCATGTGCTCACACCTCTAATTTGTGCTTACACTTTAGATTTGATCCCCCAGGATGCATGTTAACACCAGATCTGAACAGGGCCAAAAGAACAATTTGCTGTGCCGTGTAACTACTATTGCTATCAGCTACACAGACCAGATGTTGCATTACAAATTTGGTTTGCCCTTGCAGATGCAGCGCCACAACCTAGCGCAGCACATGCAGGAGTTCACACAGATGCATATGCGCTACATGGCCGAGTTTTTGCGTGGCGTGAGCCTCAATGGTACCACAACCAAACCCCTGTGGACACTAGGATCTTCTGTTTCCTCTGAGGATCCAGGAGCTGCAGCGTCAGTTTCAGCCTGTAGTGGGCCCAGAGGAGCTGCAAGTTGCAGCAACAACCCTGCTTCATGTCAGCCGAGCGAGGAGATGCAGAGGCTCAGGGAGATGGATGGACGGTTGGTGAAGCAGGATCACCAACTTCGTGAGCTCATCATCTTAAAAGAGACACAAGTAAGGCGTGCCCAAGTGTATCAAAGTGTTATTTCCTCACATCACCAATAAGTAGTAGTCACGTTTTGGTGTTTTCTAAACACCTGTTTTTTTGTCTTTTTATTAAACAGTCAAATAAGACCCTTAAGTTCAATGAATAGCAACCATTTGCAGTGTAATTGTTGTTTTGAATTAGTGTTTCAGTATTTTGTGCAGTCTGGTTAGTAGATGACAGCCTGTGCAAGCAGATGCTTTTTGGTTCCGTCAGTGCATCAATTAGCTCTCCTTACAGTGAAATGATAATTGAAAACAAAAAAAGTGCAGTCATATTTAGTTTTACTTATAAAAGAGTTACATATCCACACTGTCTCCAAGTAGTCCTGCCTTTACTTGGTGTATAAGATCAGATATATGGTTTCCATGTGTGCATGCACAAGTCAGATGGGACTCAATACATGTCCATCTAACATACTACCTTTTGAGTCAATTATGCTGAAGCTTTCCATGAATAGGCATGTAATCGATTGACATTATAGTGTAAAGGTGTATGCATACTGTCAGTTCCTTTTGTACTAAGGATTGGTAAAATTAACATCACATGTGTCTTGTAGCCATTTGAATACAGATATCATGGATTTCTTTTTAATACTGTTGTAAGGATTATTATGTCTCCGTCCTAAAATGCAGCCTCCAATATATATATATCATATGACAGTAGTTCTTAAACTTCTTACGTCTCATGCAACCTCAGAAGATATCAAGCCCTCAAAGTTTGAATGGCATTATAATATAGGAGAAAAGACCTACTCTTTTCCATCAGACACACTGCAGACTGCAGAGGTATGTCAGTTTCAAATGAAAATATTATTTATTTTTGAGTTGTGGCAGCTGTTAATGTAAAATGGGTTTATAAACAGGCATTTTGTCACCCAACTCAAGGGTAACCCCTCAGCAAAGTCATTATAACCTTAAGGGGTCTATCTTGGTTGTTGTTTTTGTCAACTTTAGTCTAAGATTTGACTCTACATCCATCCTTTTGTGTTCGATTGTTGTGACAGCAAGTAAAGAGAGGCCTTTATCGCAGAGCTCGTTTGTTGCAAACATGAGAAGAAAGCCTAATCCTTAAATTGGTTGAAATCAGAAATTTTTTTCAGCTTACCACTAGAGCGAGCACGAGCACCACCAGTGGTACACATGCCACAGTATGAGAACTGCAGGTATATTATATGCAGTGATATTTGTTAGAGGCCGCACTAGAATTTTAAAGCAAATCCAAGATTGATAAGAAACTTACACACTTGTTTTTAAAAGCCAAAGCCAAACACAGCCTGAGTGCTACCACTCAGTGTTTATTGTTCACAAAGGAATACATGCATCTTGTTAATCTAATCAGCAGGGGAGTTCATATAGATAGAATGAGGTATCCAAAGTTAACGAGATAAGTTTTGGTGTGGTGAAACTTATAACAGCTCCTTGGTAAAAAAAATAATGGGGCCAACAAGAAAGCTGTAGATTTTTATTTTCTTGTAATCTGTTATTGTTTTTGTTGAGACTATGTTTTTTTTTTTAAGCCTTTGTCCTTTGAAACTATCCTATTTCTTACACAGGCAGGACAGCTTGCTGAGCTCAGGCGTAGGGTGTCAATGCTGGAGGACACTGTTAAGGAGCTGGAGGCACAGCAGTGTCATGGCATCTTCATTTGGCCCCTCAAAAATTTCTCTGCCCTCTTGCGGAACCAAGAAGCAGGCCTGTCGGTGGTGGAGCACAGTCCCGGTTTCTACACAGGCTGTCCAGGCTACAAGCTGTGTCTTCGTTTACACCTGCAAACCCCCAACGCCCCACGCTGCTCCAACTACATCTCCCTCTTTGTTCACACCATGCAAGGAGCTTATGATGGGCAACTGACATGGCCATTTCAAGGAGTCATCCGGCTTGCCATACTTGACCAGGGACCCGAAATTCAGCATCACACAGAAGTGATGGAGACAAAACCAGACCTGCAAGCCTTCCAGAGGCCTGTCATCCAGCGCAACCCCAAAGGATTTGGCTATGTCACCTTTATGCACCTGAATCAGCTGGGTCAGAAAGGTTTTGTTAAAGATGACACACTTCTTATCCGCTGTGAGGTGACGCCACGTTTTGACAATGTGTTTAACCGCGAGGGACCAACAGTGCAACCTAGAGGACCCGAAGCATCGGTTTCAAGGGACTAAAGTTAAACTTAGTTCTGTGGGATCATCATCTTATAATAATTTATAAAGCGTTTTTCAAGGCACTCAAAGCGCTTTAGTCGTAGCCACAGTCGCACATGTGGTAAGCTGTTCGTGTTGCCACAAACATGGCAGCAAATCCGCGCCAATGGCCTCTCCGACCACCACTGAACATTGATGTCGACACTGGTGGGCAACACAAGGACACGACAGATTGGCTGGGATGAAGTGGGATTTAAACCATCAACCTTCAGGTTATTGGACACCTGAGTCACTGCCGCCCCTTTTTGACACGTACAGTAGAGATTGTTTTGTTTCAGTATTGTTCAAATCCTTTTAGTCGATCAACATTAGGAGGAGAAAAGTTGAAATCCACTGCGATTACAGAAACTGCAGTAGTAGTGTTTATATGTTTTCCAACTTGTTAATGTCACTTTCCATTCTCATTCAGTTTTTTCCCCTAAATGGATATACACCAGGGCTAAATGTAACATAAGATTTCCTAATGCGTGTCTAGATACATGGGGAACAGTACGATTCAGGAGGTGATGCATTTTTTACACAGAACGACTTGATCCGAGTCAGTTCCCTGCAACCTGATACAGCTATTAACTTTGTTACACAAGTCCGCTACATATTTTTCTGTGCAAGTGCAGTCTAGTTTTTTTTTTCTTGTACCTCAGATCTAATGTATATTTAATGAAAGCTTTCATTCTCAATTTCACTGTAAGATTGGAAATCTTTAGCATTAAATCATGCAATAGATGCTGTATTTACCTTTAACTGTACTGAGTTGTGGCTGTGGCAATATCTGTGGCTTTGTCAGAAGTTGTTGGTTTTCATGTGTATGCTACAGTGTTATCATCTGTAGATTCACCATGGTCTCTGATCAGATGACTGATCTGTTAAGCTACAACTGTACTTGATGCTTTACAGACTATTCCAATACCCCCCCCCTTCTAAAATCCAAATGAGTCCTAAATGTTAAATTGTGAATTTGTGAATTGTAAACCCTGAATTTCTCTTCAAAGCTATTATATTTGTTTTAACGTTAAACACAACGATGGGAGACTTACAGCTTTTAATGCTAAATTAGAACATCTGGTGTAGGGAGTACAGTTTAAATGCTATGCAGACCCTAGTCAATCACTTTTAATGCCAGAAGTGCCAGCAAAGATACATGTATTTAAAAATCTCACATTGACTCTAGGCAGGAACTAAAGCCAACCAATTTATCACGCTACCCCTTGTGTATGCTTTTAAAGAACTTTGATTCACATTTACTCACTCAGTCAAACCTATTACGTTCATATTTCGTAAACGGTTGGTGTCTAATCAGCTGAACAGCATCAGCCTGCTGACTGAATATGGCTGTACGACTTGCCTTTCCCATAGCGCCTGTAATGGACAACAGTGAAATTCAAAGTGCCTCCATCAGTGCTATCAGCAAACTTTGTTGTTAAGATCAGATTTGATTGTATTTACAACATGGCTGTGTATAAAATTCATGTAAGAACTACAGAGGAAAACATAAATAGTTGAGCCCAAAGAAATAGTCCTCGTCTGTGTGAAAATTGTTTATTGTACCCACGGTTGGTAATATGGCAAAGAAACTTTTTATGAAAAATAATTGCTGGATAACATTGGAGAAGTGTCACCCAACACTTGTCACAATTTGAGACCTTAGCTGACAAAAAAAGTGTCCTGACGTTAGACATTTCTTCAGGTAAGCAACATTACAGTAATGAATTAGGGCAAAATCAATCGAAAATAATGTTGCCCTCATTGTTATGGACATTCTTTTCGCCCGGTCTTTATTCATTTTTTTTCTCTTCTGGGTACAAAGAGTTGCATTTGACAGACTTTTCTCTTTACAGTTCCTGGTTGACGTGATCTTCTGGACACATTTCAAGTGTAAATATCTAGAGGTTCAGTGCAACTGCTCAATATTTCACGGTAAAGCAAATTGCTGCTTTCTTTTTAAGTCTACATGTTTGTATATTTTGCTTTTGTTTTCAATCTTATTATGTTGAAGTGTCATGTCATTTTTAGTAATCTGATTCCATAAAGTTTATGTATTGAGGGTAAATAACTTGAAGTCCTGAGCATGTGATTTATGACTTATTTAAATGTTTTTGATGCCCTCTTGAGCTCTGCCATCGCTTTGTGGCGTGCAGACTCTGATCACTCACTGCATTGCTTGTACATGTCAGCTTAACAACATTTAAGGCCACTGTAAGAGACACTATTGAAAACTCTTAATTTTTTTTATGTCAAAGCAGCCTGCTGAATGAAATAAGTTCCACACCATTTTATAAATTTAAATTTGAGCCTAAGCTTGATCCCTAAATCACATTAATTTGTATTATTCTACAAATAAAACATCCCTATTATGCCAAATCAAAATAACCACCCATAGCTCTTGCCATACCTTAGCCTTGGTGGTTAAGGCATGGCATGGCATGGAACCTCTTTCATATGAAAGAGTTAACGTTGTGTCTTTAAACTGAGGATTTTTGGGTCGTTTGGGAAGAGGGACATCCTACCAACACAACAGGATGAGTAGAGCCATGTGGAGGATTTTGCATTGGGCCACGTTACGCGTGTCTGTGTGCTTCAAGTTGACTTTTAATCATCAATGTAAGGGAATTTCTTGTTGGCTCCATATCCCGGGTGACTTGGTTTGTCTTCACCCTCTTGTTTGGCTTCTTTCTCTGGTTGACTTTGAGGTACTTCCGCTGAGGTTCCTGCCTTGCTGCCTGAAAGAGACGCTGACATTTCATGCAGTGATAATATTAAACTGTGAATTATGCATCAGCGGAAGTGCATGATCACAATACTGTACTGTCTTCCAATCTGATATTTTTTTTTCACTTATTCAGCAACTAAATTGAATTAAATGATCTTGTTTCAAACTTTTTGACTCACTTGGAGCTTTTGGAGCATCTTTACCACATTTGAGCGTGCTCTGAGCAAAGCACTCTGCCATCCAGGACAGCACCTCTCCACAATATCTGACCTAGAGGAGGAGCCAGAAATGACTGGTGGTTATGCGATCTGTAAGAGTACTCGCACAACTTAAAAATCTGAGAAAATGCATCAAGGCATCTTTTTTCTGAGGTTCACCTGAACTTCCATGGATGTCAGTCGTTTCTCTTGGTCCTTGATTCCGTTTACAATCTTCAGCAAGCTCTGCACCCTTGATATCAAACAATCAGTTAAAACTGTGTCCAATTATGAAATAATGTTTGATTTTTAAACTAATTACATGACAGCTTTACAATAAGCTACATATTGGTGTTAGGAGGGGAAAAAAGAAAATGCAATAAATGACAAAAAAGTGCACTTTTTAAAAAATTATTATTATTTAAATCTGCTAAATAATTACTTTGAAGCAGTACTCTTGAGTCTCTCCTCACTGCTTTCCCAGTGTTGGCGCTCCAGTTTTGCCAGGTAGTTTTCTTTCTGAACAGTCTCCCATGTTATCAGCCTCTGGTCAAGGCCTGCAGGAAGCTCCCTCTCTGCCAACACACGAGAAAACACACTTAACACACAAAAGGACACTTTTGTGCAATTCTCAATTAAAACTAATGGAAATTTTCCTTGATAAGAAAATATAAGGTGTAAGGTTAGTGGCACAGTTTAATCATTTTTAATTTATTCTAATATATCTAAAGAAAATTAAAATGTTTTTTATATATATATATATCTTTACAGGTCCCTGTTGGAAATAGGATTGTAGAACCGTCATACCAAGATGTTCTTGTTTAGGCTCTGGGCGTTTGACCAGGGAGAGGAAGAGCTGGGAGAGATGGCTGATGATGATGAAGGGTGGAGCCAGTGCTGGACGGCTGTGGTATTCCACTATCAGGTTATATCTCTGGAACTTCCAGAAGATGTCAGTGTTTCCCTGCACCACCTGGAAGGTGTAGCTGAAAATGTGGAAGAAATAAAGTGTTGTTATGTGAAGCAACCAGCTTAACTGATCTCCCCATAAATAAATAATCCACATATAAACGTTTTCATAACTGACCTGAACATGGCAATGAGGAGGTTGAGCAGCAGGACATTGGTGACAAGAAGGAAGATAACCAGGAGCAGAATGACCAGCCAATTGGCATAGACGTTAGGACAGGGCGGCCTCAAGCCCGCGATAATTTCCTCTGAGTCATCGGTGCAGTTAATTTCAGGCATCCGAGCAGCTATGGCCAATTTCATGAGAGAATAAGAAACAAAAAGATTAGTTGAGAATATTCAGGTCAACAGAGCGCTGCTCACTGATGATCCATTTTTCATTGGTGAAAACATTTTATTTGCATCTTTATAAGAGATGCAGATAGTTTATTGACTTCAGTTTACCATCTATTTCTTCCAATGGGATCTGGCCAAAAATGTGCAGATAAGGGCGGTACAAGGCTCTGCGAAACACCCAGTCAATTCTTGGGTCATTTGGGTGGAGAAGAGCCTGGGTGGCAACTCCATATGCAATGAGCCACACACTCAGAAAAAAGAGGAAGAAGAAAACGTCCTTCATCTGCAGGACAGAGACATTTTCATTTCATTTCTATCTTCTCTTTACTTATGATACAATGTCTTCAGAATTGAAAGGTTTTATTAGGAGTATTTTGTTTTTGGTCACCATTCTTTCCACGATAATAATCTTGGGACCCAGCTGTTTATGAATGGCAAAGATGTGGATCAGACGTAGAGTGAAAACCATGAAATCTATTGCCAGAACTGTCCGTCCTGCTTCATAGGTGTTATCCGCCATTCTGGAAAATGAATGAAAACAAACCTGTTTGAATCATTTCTTCCATTTCTTGTCATTTTATTTCAATCCTTTCCCTTGAACCATCACAACAGCAAATCTACTGCAGATATGTTGTATTGTTTAGCTTTATTAGTGTCATTTGGTAAAAGAATTACCTGCAAGAAACACCGACAACAAAGAGTGAGATGGCCACCATGTCGCACTTGTTCCAGTTGTCCTCCACATAGAGTTTAAACTTCTTCAAGATGTTCATCTCTTCGTCAGTGAAGAAGCTCTGTCTCGTGAAAATAGTGCTTGCGTTAATAGTTATTTCAATTTCTTTTCAGTCTAAAGAATAATAGCATGTCCTTTTCTACATCTGTACGCCTCCTGCCAGGTCGTAGCAACAAAGCCCTTTTCAGACTCACCTGCAGGGGCCAGAAGGGAGTTAACCAGGACATGTCCCTGCTGCGTTAAAGGCACCTGCGATGTTCTAATTTCTCACCTCTCTGAAATGCTTCTCTCACCAAGACTTTTACTAGTGACTGAAACAGGGCACCTGTTTGTATATCAAGAACCAGTTCTTGGTCCCTCGATGGCACTGTTGTCCTGACAACAAGCTGAGAGTGGAATGACGCCATCAGTAAGTGACAGACTGACATGTCATTTTGAATACCAATATGAAGATATGATCCCTCTATATAATAGATAGATAGATAGATAGATAGATAGATAGATAGATAGATAGATAGATAGATAGATAGATAGATAGATAGA
>JAOXYM010000001.1:6321592-6344261 GCA_028567055.1 Leptatherina wallacei
TTTTTTATTCTTTTTTTCCCCCAGTGTATATAAGGGAGTTTCTGAAAGAGTATTATGGCAGAAAGTTGTGTCTAGCATTAAGAACATTACATTAGACACAATGCAATTTAAACCTATAGCCTATTGTCACAAAGAATACTAAGTAGTTCCCCTAAAAACAAATCATACAATTCAACATAATGCATACAAACATAAAGAACTACAACTTATTTGATAAAAAAAAGAAACTATTCAATTGATGGTAGCAACTCAGCTGCCCAGTGATATAACCTGTACTCTGTGCAGCCTTCACGAGTCCTTTTCTAAGAGTGTCCCTGAGCCAGGGCTTCATCTGAGCCAGCTCATCTCCTCCCACCAATGCCACTACCAGGTGTGGAGGAGAAAGGCCCCACTCTTCTGTGAGCATCTGGTATATCAGCACTGGATCTGTGTTGCTGCGCACTCTCACAAACTGAACAAAAAGGAGAGAAATGTGGCAATGTGAGACCCAGTTTCTAAAGGGATTTTTTCAAGGTTATGGTTATGAAGCCTTCTGCACCTTTTGTGCCATTTAACCTCACCTTTCCTCTTGTCTTGGTAGAGCCAACAAAGTCGATGTCTCCCACTCTTCCAGCTGCCCAGTGACTCTTCTCCTTTTTCATTTTGCTGGCCAGACCTCTGGCTACATTCTCAATAGCCTCATTCGCTGTTGAGCAGCATGGACAGCCAAGAAGGACACTGAGGAGACATGTGGGAACTGGATAAATATTAAACACCTGCTTTTTTTAGAACTCTCTTATTAAGTGCATCAAAGCTTTTATCATTATACAACGTATATGATATTGAAAAAGCAAAAACAGTTGACAGAATCTCAATCAAATTAATTATTTAGAGCAATGGAGGTATTCTGAATGCTTTGTCCTCCCCCACAAAGCATTCTATTCTACAACTTGGAAAAGACCATCTTTTATGAATAATTTAGAAAGAAAATCTACTTGAAGTTACTCAAGACTTGTTAGTCAAGCACATATTTTTGCTTTCTGTAGCATGCATCCAAATTGTTGGGCTGATCAGAGAGCTAGCAAGCATCTGTTCCAGTTAGATCTGATAATGATTTCTTTATAATGAAAACTTAGCAGAGTATATTACAGATAAGTGCTTCTCCCATCAATATGGTGTAAGCTCACTTCATGTGGAGACAATACACCCATCTGCTCATACTGTCAATTCATACACAAACACACACACACACACACACACACACACCTGTGTTCCTCTGACCACTCCAGTATGTCCCCACATTGGAGGCATCGTGTCTGCTGTTGCAGTGTTCTCTATAAACAAATGAATACACATATATTAATTAATTTTTCCACTAAATCCTTTATGATTCACTCAGCACACTTTTACAGATGGAGAGGTTTTAATGCTCTAAGTACTTGTGGTTAATGCAAAGCTGGCAGAATTTTCATTCTCGCCTCACATGCAAAGTGCTTCTCCCTGCCTGATGCTTGAACAAGAAAAACACAAAACAGTCCCTCAGATACATAAAAATGGGAAAACTGGGCCACATATATTGTGGATTCTTAGAACAAGAAACACCTCTGATACGATGAAAAATGTAAATAAAGTTTAGTGCTTGGAAAGAATCGGTATGTCAAATATTTATGCATGACCGGAGTGAAAAGATGCCACGTTGAATCTGTGAAAAATGATAACTGCTCTATTGTTTCGATCTAGGTTTTGTTTTGTGGTGGCACTTTGTGTGGCAGTTACGAAAAACTATGCGTGACATTACCTCTTAAAAGCATCTTCATTTTACTTTTAGTGCCTTAAGCAATGACATTTCTATGTATTGCTTTTATTAAGTAGTCTGGCATGTTTGGAAAATGTGCTTTTGGCATTATAACAGTATGTTGTTGCCCTATGAAAATGCCAACAGTCTGTTCATCTTTGAATGATTCTTTTCATAAAAATAAATGGCACGCAGTTCAAAAAGCAAACACATTCATTATTGATAAATGATCCATTTGCCTCTGTAAGCACGGACTTTTATCAGCTAGCCTTATTTGCATGGGCACTTGAGCTGCTTGTGAAAGATGATCAGAACAAAACATACTTATCCCAAAAAAATAAAAAGACCATAGAAGTCCACATCCATATCGCAAAAAAGCTGTAGCCTCTGTGGGTACTTTGAATTAAGAAAAGCATTCCAGCTGAATGTGGCGATGCATAAACATGCTATGCAGACTCAGAGTCAGTTTCTCCTTTACCATCTGTTTAATGTAAGCGAGCAGCTTGTTGCGGAAGCTTTTATTTGACTACAGGTTTGGGTCTGGGAGGGAAAAGACTACTGGGTATGCAAACAGGACAATTTGCATGCAAAGGTGGAGGAAAGGATGTTGAGTTGTGTGCATGTGTGTATGTATATATGTATTTATGTCTGTGTGCATATCTCAAGGAGACACACTATTGCACACATTTCACATTTGTTGTAAAATGTGAGCATGTGGTTGTTGTACTTTGAGCAAAACTGTAAGGTTCAACAACCCCCTTTGGATACATGTTGAAACCTCGTCTAAATTCAAATGCATTCTTAAAAAAAACATATTGTAAAGCAGAAACTAGTTTTTAAATCAAAACATTTTACGATTCAGCACAAATAAAATAAGTTTTGCTTTAATTGCACTGTTTAAACCATTTTTATTGTAAAAAAAAACAAACAAAAAACAAAACCTCATTCATTTACTTTAACAAACAGAGAAGTAAATTATTGGAGAAAACTCGTTTCTAATTTAGAAGTATAAAGCTTGCTTTACTAGAATACAGGAGAAAGTATTTGAACATGTCTTTGCATTTGTCAGACTTGCAAAAAATATTCTGATCAAAAATCTGTGTGTACATCTCCAGGGACATACTAATTATTCTGAGCCTTGTTCTGTTGGAGGCTCCTTCCTCTTAAAAAGGGAGTTACTCCTCTCTGTGAATGCTGCTCCAGTGGGAATTGTAGGCTTTCTCGCTGTAAGTCTGTCCGGTCATGACTTTACTATGTAAAAGTCCCCTGAGACAACATAAATTTGGTGCTACATAAATAAAACTAAATTCAGTTGTGCAATTATATACTTTACAGTTTAATTCCTACAGATTTTTTTTCCATACACATATAAACTTTCAATTAAGTTGACCATTTTGCTTTATTAACCTTGAAATGCTGTACAGTGTTGATGTGAACCTTCAACAGTCACTCTGCTTTTTCAACCAACATCAGCTTTTCTGTACATCATATATTACAACTTAGTCAGGCAGCAATCTTTCACTTCACAGAAGAAAGACAAGGCCACGCTACGTACTCACCAGAGGGGTGTCTTGTCTCTTCTGCATGGCTGGAATATATGTCTCCTTTTGCTGATCCCCACCTGTAAAGACTGAGAGGTGTTTCCTTCGGGTGAACCACCTGGTCCACGAGGAAGTGGTACAAAGGTCGGGCTGTCCCTTCAGCCAATCCTGGACGCTGCTGCACGCCATTACTTTGCATGATGGTCAGCGCCAGCACACAGCTATCATCAGGCCTGCACCTTCCCCATTTAAATGGACAGCTTTATACATACTTTTTACATTCATTGGCATTTCAAAGAACATAATGTTAAGTATGAGCAGTTTGATAAGCTCTGCAACAAATGGAGCCAAATAAAGATGAATTTTACATTTGTATTGTGCTCCAACTCATGTTCGTACTTTGTTTACTCAGTCATCACATCACAAAGAACACTTTCCTTGGATTATAACTCAATAAGCCAAGGTGTGAATGTAATCCTAATTAGTTAATGTTTCCTGAAATGTTTCCCTACAACAATGTTATATTCATATCACATTTTTTGCTCTTACCAACAATTTACAATCACACAAATGAAAGATATAATGAGCTCACAGCAATGCAGGGAAGTAAACAAGTTAATCCAAAGGGTTGTAGAAGTTAATATTCAAGCTTCACTATGGCTAGGCTAACAGTTGAAAACATTAAGCAAAAATGTAAATAAATGGACGAAGTATAGGAAGAATACATAAATAAGTACAAAGTAAGGGTTTGGATCTTAGAAGAGTAGTTTTTTAAAAAAAACAGTCAATTATTGAGGTTATACAGGTACACTACTGCTCTTATAGCTTTTGGTTGTTGGTTTTACTATCATGCAACTACAAACAAGTCTGGTTTGTGCCCGCCTTGTTGCTAGGCAGCAGCTGTTCCAGACCATGTTAGAGGACTGCAATAGACGAGTGGGAGTAAAAGTCTGTATGATTGAGTTGAAATAGCTGGGGGTAGACCCAGAAGTCACTCTGTAGCCGGCATTAGTAACCTGAATTTAATCTGGGCAACCATGAGTAGCCAGTGGAGTTCCAATAAGTGGCGGAATGATGTGTCCTTTTTGGTTGAGTGAACACCAGACAAGCTGCTGCTTCCTGGACCATCTGTAAGATAGTATATGTATATACACACACATGCACATGCATACACAATTCTTAAATACTCACTTTCCTTGAATATTTCCATGCAATGTTGCTTCATACTTCTGTTCCACTACATATCAAATAGCTTTAGCAAGTAATTACTTTAAAGGCCATTGTTTCAAATCACATGTAGTTCATCAATTTAATCATGTTAAGAAATATACTTTTAATGGGAAATCGGTGGCTTTTAATGCTTTAGTGATGTATACTCATAATCACATTTCATATGTCTGAGTGCCTTCTAGGTTTTTAATTTTTTTCACTTGGTTTAGTTTTGGTAAATGTTCAAATGAAAGCCCTCAAAAGTTGAAGATTAGACAAAAAATCAAAAGAAGAACGATTGATTTTGTGCCTAGAATCAATGTTTTCATGTGCCTCTTTTCAATTAATGATCTCATAAGCCTTAGACTAGACTTGCATGAAATCATGATGTAAAACTGTATTGGTGGTTTGAATTAGTTTCATCTCCAGTAATTACAACAGCAGCGTGTTACTTACACTCGTGCTTCAGTGCTGATGATCACATGTCACAAGATGTGACAATATGGCAGTCAGGACAGTCACATTGTCATACTTATATTCATAAGTATGGGTAACTTTGCAGGAGTGAACACTTATGCCAGTGCACAAGTGTTACTTCGCACAAAGTCAAGATTTTGCAATGAGCCCTTCTGCAGCAGTTTAATCTTCAAGTCTCTTTGGGTATGTCTTTGTAAGCTCGGCATAGCTAGCTAATGGGATTTTTGCCCATTCATTAAGGCTGAGCTGAGCTATACCTCAATGGATAGCTCTGGATGGGCTCAGCTGGTGTTCAACAGTATTTTAAGTCATACTAAAGATTCTCAATCACACCAAAGTCATCTAAAGACATGAACATGCCTCTTTAAACCCATTAATTTATGCTTTAGCAATGTGTTCAAAGTCATTGTCATTCTAAAGGTTAAATTCACATCCTACTTTACTGTGGCAATGAAATCCTTGAGATAATTTGTGTTATTGGGTTTGCATAACATGCAATAATTTCCTCGGTGGCTATAAAGTTTGGTTTTAGTCTTACCAGACTGAACTTCTGAAAGACACTGGGTATAGAAAAATCCCATTAGATAGACAGTCAAGTTTCTGACGTGCTGCCAACTTACCTGATTGGCTTGAACATGTTCCTCCAGGTGTTTCTTTTTAGTATCACTTACATTTCCAACATTGTGTTGGCTCTGTCTCAAATTCAAGATGAGGTAATATTTTACATGCAATGCTAACATGTCTCAGTTTAAACATTTGATTGTTTTCTATGTTGTAGCCTATTGTGAAGAAAATGTTGGTTTATGAGATTTGAACTATATCACATTCTGTTTCTATTTACTATTCATTTTATTTTAATCAGAACTTCTTTAAAACTTTGCCCCTGAGAGTTCCTCTGTTTTCATTGTGCCACTTGATTGTTTGGGCCCTTGCTTAGTGACTTTGGGGCCTTTCATAATGAGTGTGCTGTATGTATGAATGAAAGATATTTTATTCATGCCCTGAGGGAAATTATAATGTTGTTGCAGGTTTTGTTTTTCTTTTTTTTATTTATTAGAAACTATTAATCAGTCATTTAAGTTCTTGTTGTAGAGGGTGAGGCTGCTGGTAGGAATCATCCCCTTTATATTTTTGTCTTGCAGTGAACCTGAAGAAGCTTCTTGTTAAATACGCTGTTGTTTTCTCACTGTGTTGTGTAGAGGGAGTGAAAAATTGTCCGTTGTGTTCAGGAGCTCGGGCAGCATTCTTCTCTGTACATTCAACTCAGAGCCAGTTTTCTTGATCAGTTTGTTCAGTTTCTTTACATCTGGCTCTGATGCTGCTGCCCCAATGGATGACAAGAGACTTATAGAAGATTTGCAACATTTTTGCGTAGAAACTGAAGGATCTCAGCTTCCTCAAAAACTAGTTTGTTCTGTCCCTTCTTGAAAATGGCCTCAATGTTGCATTTCCAGTCTAGTCTGTAGTCTAGCTGAACTTTCAGGTTTTTGTGGTCCTCCACCACTTCTACCTCGTCTGCCAGGAAGTGAAGTAGCTATGCTTTTCTTGCTCATGTTTCTCCTAAAATCCAGCATCATCATTTTGTGCATCAAGATGAGGTGATTGTTTCCACACCATCCCATAAAGTGACTGACCTGTTCCCTGCACTCAGTTTCTTGTCCATCACTGATAAACCCCACAACTGTAGACAGATAAGAGCGAGGGCGTAGGTTTGATTTTGATAGGGGCATAAAAGTGGCCCACAGAGGCCACTGGACGACAAGTGTTTTGTTGCACTTATATCACGTAATGGGGATAAAACTGATGTCCTTTTCATTGGTAACAAATCCACCCTCTCAAAGATAAACAACTTCTCAATTCCCATTGACAACTCCTCTGTTACCCCCTCCCCTCAGGTTAAGAGTCCTGGTGTGATATCCTCATCAATCCAGTCCCATATAAATAACATCACTCGCTCAGCTTACTTCCACCTGCGTCACATCTCACATCGTCCATCTCTCACACCCTCCAGTACTGCTGTTCTGGTCCACACCCTGGTTACATTGATTACTGCAACTTTCTTCTTTTTGGTTTACAAGTCTTTCCATAAACTGCAACTGGTTTAAAATTCTGCCACCTGAATTATTTCCAGAAGCCCACCCCCCCCCCTCCCCTTCAGTCATATTACACCTATCCTGCAGCAACTCAATTGTCTTCCAGTTAAATTCTGTATCATCTATAAAATCTTATTTCTCACCGTCAAGGCCATCAACCACCTCACCCCTTTGTATCTCGCTGAGCTCATCCACATTAACATACCCAGCTGTACTCCTCCTCCTCCATCCAACTCACCCCCCTACCTGCTCGCAAATCCACCACGGGGTGCCTTCAGATTACATAATGATTTCTGTAATTTGAGTTGAAGACTTCTGTTGGCATATCTATTTCACATGAATATTGTTCAGACAAGAAAGCAGTTTGCACTACAGAAATATCAAAGACACTCTCTTTAATCACATAATACAAGGAATCCACATCTTTAATTCAACAAATTAATAAAACCTTGAAGGAAAATATGACCATTAACATTTTTGCAGGGGAATTGTACAAAACAAAAAAGTATTATTTGAGTCTTTACAATGTTATATGAAGGTCAGCTAAACACTTCTGTATGCCATATAATGCCTTTGAAAATATTTTAATTAATTATAGCTCAAGTCATAACTCTGTTTACTAAAGCTCACCTGCCTCACTTGACAAAATAATACATGCTATGGGAAGCAGTTGGGAAATTATTTCTTTGTGACTTCAACTTTTACGTTGAATCACCTTAAAAAAAAAACTGCTGATGTCCACCTTTATTTTCTTTGTTCCCAAAGTTCTGACTGAAGACACAACCACCATTAGCACTGGTATCTGCCTCTGGCTAGCGCTAAAATAGTGACAGCAGGGACAGCCAATCACACTGTGCCATGGAAAATGATAGGATCAACCCAGGAGTTGTTGGATACTGTTAGGGAGAGTAGAGGGGTAGCCAGGGTGGCAGTGGGCATGTCTGAAATCTGATTGGGCACCCCAGGTGCCACCCCAGGTGATTGACAGGTCAGTGAGGAGTACGATCACCAGTGCCATCAATTTTAAATAAATTTGAAGTTGTTTGCTAATTAGCCAATAATTGAAATTTGGTTGCACATTTCTAGAAGAGATTTTGTCCCAGTGCAATTACAACTAATAAAGTGATGAAAGGCTATAAACCATTAGCAGTGTTAATGTAATTATACGGTAGCACAAGATTATATTCAAGATAATGTAATATTTAGTTTTCAGTGAGTGTATTTAGGGACTTCACATTAACTCAGCTCATCAAGGTTTTCACATTGGGGCTGAAAATAACCTATAAAGAATGCCCTTAGAGAACCTCAGTATTGAACTTACTTAGCATTGACTAAGCTAGAGCTACACGATCCAGTTTAGTTTAAACAGGAGGCTAGCAAGGCTGCTCATTCATTTTAAAGTAAGCTATGGCATTAGAATGGAGAAATATAGCCTGTAAGCAGTTTTATTTTGTCTAGCACCACATACTCTCCCCCCAAAAAACAACCCACTTAACCTTTTGACCTTGTTGCAAACTTGGTGATCCAGATTATCAATGTAAATATGTTTTAATTCTTATGTCTCTCTAATGTGACTCACAGCAGTGTGTGTGTTAGAGAGAAGAACAAAATAATTTCCTTTGGCCCCCTTGATAAAGTCTTGCCCACCCTCTGGCCACCCCTGTATGAAACTCCAGCTCAGCCAGTGGTAAGGACACGCCCCCACCGTCCCCAGTTCTGCCATGCATCCGAGCGTGGCTTATGGGCTGACTGAAAGTCTGAGGTGTAGAACGTTAAGTCAAATGGTGAGAGAGAGTCATAAATCCAGGCAGTTGTGGAGGCATCACATATTTTCTGGAGTTTCTCACCAACAGGGCAAGTTGAATTGTCTTAAAATCACTTGAGAAATCAAAGAACATGATCATCACAGTGCTGCTTGATTTGTTCAGATGAGGGTGGGCTTGCTGAGGCAGGTAGCCTATGATGACTATTCAACCCCAACCCCAAAACAATAAGCAAACTGTGGGTCCTGAAATAGTTCACTTTCTCATTAAGGTGAGTCAAAAACAGTTTAGCTAGGAGTTTTGTGATGCAAAATGTAAGGGCCACAGGTTTGTTGTCAATATGTGGATGATATTCTTTAGGTACTGGAACAAGGCAGGATGTCTTCCACAGAAGAATAGGAAAAAAGTCCCTTTATTGTCATTGCATAACAAAACATAATGACACTTTGCAGGGGTTCAGGAACAGTGCAGGATATTAAAAGACCCTTGTGATAAATGATTTACAAAATATGATATAGAAGAATAAATGTAGGAATTTGCATTATAGGCTACTATAAAAGGAGTATTTCTTGCATAGTTTTCTTACTTTTACTAAAACAGGATCTGAACACTTTCTCCACCACTCAATGATAAGATGCCCAGCCTGTGCATCACCACTCCTGCAGTTAGAAGAAATAATCATTGTTATGATAATTCTAAATTGACCTCTTCTTTTCATTTGACTTCACAGAACCAGTCTTTTAAGGTCTGAAGTTCTTCATCACACAATAAATGAATTTGCTCCAGACAGCTGCAGCCAATCAGATGCCTCTGCTCATTGTGTACAAACAAAACACCGTGCGCATTGCTGCCTTTAAATGGTCCTGCACTACTATGGTGGCCAAAGCAGACCAGAGGGAGACGGCAACAGCAGTTCTTCTGAAAGATGAATCTCCTCAGAGGCAGGCAGTCCGTTTGCAGGAGTCTCTTCGGCCCGGTGGACCATGACCAGTTGCGTCGGGACTTGGAGTTGAAGCTTTGGGAAATTACGGAGCAGGACAGCCGAAGATGGAACTTTAACTTCCAGTCTGAGACGCCGCTGCCAGGCAGGTTTCAGTGGGAGGAGATACCCACAGACCTCGCTGCAGCTTTTTACCTGGATTCTGCACAAATGAAGGATGCAGAAAACTCTCCCAAAAACGACGATGGCAAGCTGAGCCGCAGGGAGGAAAGCGCAGGAACCGATCAAGAGAACTGCTCCAGCATCTCCAACACAGCCAAGTGTCCCGCTGAAGCGACGCCAGTTCGGAGGAAGAGGTCCCTTTTCAAACCGGCATCTGAACCCGGAGCCAACACACGAATTACAGGTAAACTATATTTGATAGATCCACGAGTTTGATGGCTCCGTATGGAGCTTAAAAAAAGTCCTGACAGAATACTCTGTTGTTGAAAACTTCTTTCTTTTTTGTATTTCTTGACAGATTATTTCACAAGGAGAAGAAGGACGGCAGAAGCTAAGAACACCCGGAATTCCTTTCACAGCAGTTCCAGCGAAGCAGCTCAGTACAAGAAATTAAAGATGAGCATGCTTCTGTAAATAGACTGTTTCACATCAGGCCTATGCAAAAAATATTATTTTATTTTCAGTTTCGGTATTCAATGCTTGAGATTTAATTCAACGACTTTTCTGGGGTATTTATTTTATTTATAGATACATTTATTTATAGTCCGTTCCATTATCTTCACTTGTAATGATATAGCCTATTGTCTTTTTGTTTTCTGACTTGAACAGGGATTATTGTCATATGAGCACAAATATTTAAAATATCGACATTTGCCCATATTGAAAATCTGTAATACAGTGTTTCTGTTATCTATTTATTTTCTTCTTTTTTTCATGTGTTATTAAATAAAATGAAAAGTCTGTAAGCATGGTATGTTATTGCAAATTTACTACAGTGTGCAATGCTCGGTAATGCCATTGATACACAATACAGGAATATGTTGTAAATGTTGTTTATAATGTCCACAGACCCTACACAGCAATCCATAGATCAAATTTATTTGTTGATAAATGCATCATTCATAGCATTAAATACTTTCAATGTGCAAAACAACCAGAGGACGTAATTAAAAGCATTTTGAAGAAAATGTGATGTAGAAAGTTACACAATGTCTCAGTCAGTATTCAATAAATATGGATTTCAGAACATGTTCGTACAAACTGTGTTGCAGTACATCATGCATGGATGTTTTCTTCATAACAGTATAATAAAAGTAAAAAAAAAAATAGACCCAATTGTGTGGTGTAGTTTCTCTTGGTGACATCTCTTTGATGAGAACATGTAGAGTCATCATAAGTCATTGATTAGTAAACAAAATAAACCCCAAATGCTTTTTATGTTCAGAATTATATTCAGTCAAACTTTTTGTTTGCCTTGTTTTTAGTTAACTCTGAGACTGTGTGTGTTTGTGTCTGTGTTCAAATTTTCCCTGTTAATTTGAGGTTTAAAAGCACAAAATCACCTTTTTTTGTCCTCCAAGAGTCAGAGACCCTTTTCTAAAAGCTAAGAGTTTTACTTATTTGGCATAAAAGCTGAGATCTGCAGCTGCAGCCTTTGGTAATTTTTGCACATTATTGTCATTCACAAAGACTGCAAGCTTCTGGAAATGCATTTTCGTGTGTCAGCCACAGATGAGTGGGTTAATAAGTGTCTCTCTGAAGTCACAGAAAACTCAATTGGAGCTGAAAATTTAGTGACAGAAAGAATAAATTTATTTTAGAGTAATTGCATTTTCTGGGTTGCATTATGAGATATTTCACAATCACAGTCATAAGGAATGTGCCGTCAGGCTTAAAATTATAACATGAATTGTAATTTTCAAATTAGCCTATTAGAGAGGCCAAATGCCTCATAAGTATATTCAGTATATTCAGTCCTACTGTGTTTGGGTTTCAGCTCGAAAGAATTTGAAGAGACCATCTGGTCAGTGAACAGGACAATGGTCACAAAGCCGAGTGTGCCATCTATTTCACCTGCAAATCAGTCTTTAGAGCTTCTTAAACACCCCCCCCCCCCTCCCCTCCTCTTCCCTCTCACCACTCCCAAAACACCCCCCAAGGACTTTCCACTGCTTTTCTTCTTCTCTTTGTTCCTTTGCACTGAAAGAAGTGACATGTGCCCAAACCAATCCCACTGATAGTTTTTCTTACTCTGGCTCATGTTTCCTATAGATGACTAAGCTCATATTGAAGCACAAGAGGAAAATAAAGAACAATCACATTTTGGCTGTTTTAATGACTAATTCAGTGCATGGTTTCTGAACTGGGAATAGATTTCACTTTTGCTCTGCTGGCTTTATTTTTAGTTAGAGATCAAATTATCCCTCGGGCCCATGAGCTCCCACAGGAACTAAATTTCCCCACCTAGCAACATAATTAACACCCCTTGAAGATGTGCATGAGAAACTGTTCAGTACAACATGAGAGAATGAAATTGTCACCAACAACAACAGTGACTGTTTCATGTTATTTTGCAGGAAAGTGTGGTAGCATAAGCCACAGTAAAAGAAAACCTGTCAAATGTTCAACAGAGAATTCGTGAGTTTAGCCTCTTCTGATCAATATGTAAAGAAGCATAACTGAACTTTGGCAGATTTTCTCAGTGAGGCGGCCCTTAACGATGGTGAATTTGGCATCCATCTTGCATCCTACGTATACTCTGAGCGCTAGTTAGTAAAAGTCAGTCTGATAGGGACTCTTTTTTTTTTTTAGAGTTTTACAATGGCGGTCCTGGCTTGTTTTACGCCCTGGGCGAACACGCCCCTTTAATGTCTTTTATTTTGTGCACTGAAGGAAATTATAGCCATTTGTTATGAAATACGTCTTGTTGTCACACAGCAGCTGATCCACCAGCAGAGTGGGGGAGACAGCAGCAAGTGGGGCAAACCAGCCGGCGCTGCAGCGGGTGGAGAAGAGAATGATCTTCTTTGGCTGTAACTTCTAAATATTGTGCATATTGAAACTGACCTAAACTTCTGTTATATGAATTGTGATAGGGCATGAATGTGAGGGGAGGGATGAGAGGTTGTGTGAACAAGACTATTTTGTAATTGTCCAGTGTTAAGTGTTAGTCTTGGGGGTATTTACAATTATTTAATGTGCTAATGTTGGGGTCGGGTTGGGTTGCGGATATTAATAGGAGATATTGGGTCAAATTTAGTCCGCGGTTCGGGTGGGTGCAGGTTGGTAAAACTGGACCTGTGCAGGACTCTGGCCTTGGGGTTCCTAACTATACTGTGGTGTGCAGAACATATGTTTTTCTGTACACACACTGTTGGCTTTATTTTCCTCCTATCCAAACAAGATCTGCATTACTTCCTTCTTCCTGATGATTTATTGGGGTTGGAATAGGCTACAAGTTTCTGTCTGGTAAACCAGATAGTCCGTTTGCAAGTGAACCGAGACCCTCGGTTTTCAGGCGGACCAGAGTCCGATTCTTTGGTCCGCAGAAGAGTGCGCTTGGTGTTCACACTGCACCAAAGGAATCGTACTATCCATGGAAGTGGACCACTGTCCGTTTAAGCGGACCAAACAGCTGCAGTGTGAACATGGCCTTAAAGTACGGTGTCCCTGAAGTGCAAAACAAAACATATTTGTGTATTTTTGAATCGTCTTTTATTCCCTACTTTTTTGTTTCTCTCTGAACTTTTGAGTTTTATTAAACATTATTATGTTTCCTGCAGTATATTTTTGCTGTGTAAATCCTAATAACCTGTCCTATGTTTTCTCCTGTGTTGTATGTTTTCTCAGTCTTGAGGTTTAGTTTACTTGTGTTTTCATTTTCTGAGTGATGTCAATGTTGTGTTTCTAAATCTTGTTGTGCTTATAGATATGTAAATTATGAGGAATTGAAGTGAAAATCAAATTATTAAAACATACCCTGACCAAGAATGGCAGCAGCTCATCAGCAGAAAGAAGTTGCACAAGCTGACATGTTACCTAAAAACATTTCTCAAACATACAACAAAGTATCTTTTCAAACACAAAGTCATCTAAAGAAATAAACCACATTTACTGCTTCATTATAATGCTCTTTAATTCATCAGTGGGTATTAATGGGTCTAATTTGGAATATTTCTGCATTTTATTTCATGTCCAACTTGCAAAATAAGCAAACAGAGTTTTCTCTAGATCTGTTTAAACACTGAAGATTATTGCAGCCTCTGGTGCAGTTATTCTTTTTTTAATCTCTTTTCAGTAGTTTGGCTCTGCAACCAAATTTGCATTCCAAATTGATCCTGTATAATGTTTCAGAGTTTATAACCCACATAATACAAATTACAGGGGGTTGAATAAAAAAGAACAAAACCTTTAAAACCTCCATGCCCTCCTTTTGAATCAAACTCCCCTCACCCACATCCTGGTCAGCCACAAAAGCCGGACACCCTCAGCACACGTCAGGAGGGTGTCCGGCCTATTGTTGTAGACACCAGAGGCAGATGGTCACTTGGGCTCTTTCTCTACATGGACACTTGTGTGAAGGAATGCCTGGACACCCCATGGATAACCAGCGGGAGAAAGGTCACCATCTGCTGCGAAAAGGTTGCCTATATAAAGAACATGCTATTAACCCTTTCCATCAGCCAGTCAGGACATGACAGAGCCACTCCCTCCTCATATAGTGTTAGAAATACCAATCATTTTGCTCCCAATGCAAAGATGCACACTTCTTTACAAACTGAAACCTGATTGGTTCTTGACAAAGCATTCATGCAATTTAGAAAAAGAAAAAGTGACACTGTTCATTTTTAATTTAAAAGGAGAACTTCTCTCTTTCAAACAATGTACTGCGAAAGGAAAAAAATCCCATTAAAACTAAAATATTCAGCTCATTTGTTTTAGACCCCTTAAGGCTCCAGACAGTTGGTAATAATTACTGCAGTCCTTTATTGCTATAGAGGACTATTTCTAAACATTTATCAAATCAGTGAAATAATATTGAAAAACTGAAAACAGATTCTAATTTAACTCATGTGGTTAAGTTTTTAAATGCAAGGGGTCCTCTGTAAGATGAAAGCAATTAATGTCATTTAAAAAGGAAACACAATATTGAATCACAGCATGTGAATGTGAGACAGAGCCAATGTCTTCGGGATAAGCGCATCGCTTAAATGTTACATAATCCTACAGGGTAATGAAAGACTTTACACTCCCATGTAGATAAAACATGGAAGAAACTAAATCTATTTCCACAGTTCATATAATATTATCATTAACATATAATACTAAAGAAAAAATATATTCAAGAAAGGCAACCAAGAAGTCAACGAGTACATCATTTCTAAAATCATGTGCAATCATGTGGAAAAAAAAAACACCCTCTTAAAATTATAGGACTTTATGCTTCATTACACTGAAAAAAGTATATACATGTATTACCTGGTTCTTACAAGGGTCTTGGAATTAGGTAAATAAAACCTCAGATGTACAAAAAACAATGTGTGAATATTTATTTAACAAAACCTAAGCTAAATACAGAAGCAGTGTGTGAAAAATCTTCACTGTTTTCAAAGGAAATAATAGATAAATAATGCACTTGATGAACTGACCGTCACTGGTGACCTGTGAAGTGTGAGCATGTCTATAAAAGCAGAGGTTTTGGCAGTTTGTGGGTCTGGAGCATTCAGGTGTCAAGGAAGAAAGACTTAAGCAATTATCTTAGAGTTGCCTCTGCTCATCAATCTGGAAACGGTTAAAAGGCAATGAAAAACAAGAGGAGTCCATCAGTCTACAGGGAAAAAGATTATGCACAAGTGGAAAACATTCAAGATCGTTGCCAAGTTCACTTAGTTGGACTTTGCAGAGAAACTTGGGAAAAACAACAACCAAACAAAAAAAAAATCAACAACCAAAACATAAATCTGACACTCCACAGGCCTCAGTCAGCATTTTAAATATTAAAGTTCATGATGGTACAATTAGATATAGACTGAACAAATATGGCTTCTGAGACAATGTTCTTTGGACAGCTAAGACCAAAGATCAAAGGTCATTTCTGGACAGCACTACATTTAGTGAAAACCAAACACAGCATATCAGCACAAACGCCTCATACCAAATGTAAAGCACAGTGGTAGAGGAGTGATGACTTGGCCTTCTTTTGCAGCCAGATGATATGGACACCTTGGAGTCTTTGAGACAACCAAACCAAAGTAATCCAGAGTCAAATGTAAAGCCATCTGTCTGACAGCTAACGCTTGGCTGAAACTGTCATGAAACTGGACACTAATCCAAAACAACAACAGCAAATCTTCAACAAATCAGTCTAATTAAAATGCAGGGGTAGGATATCAAAATAGCATGAGCAAAGGTAAGCAAATATAAACTCTTAAATTGTGGGGTGTACTTAGTTTCTGCACCCATGTAGTGCCTTTTTGTTCATACAAATTTGTATTAACCAAATTTTAAGATCTGGCAAGGACCATGAGAATTCCATTAAGTCGTGATATGTGAAATCTATGAACTGAATGAGGGAGTGTTTTTTTATGTTCAACATGCTCTGCAATTTCATGTTAAGATAATAGATGGACAGACCATGTTTTATAAAATACTAGATATTTCTTTTTTCTTTTTTTTAATCTACAAAAACAATAGAAACTTTTTAAAAAAGCTATTGAAATGTAAGCCCTATTACCTAGTTTTAATGGCATACAAATGCTTTACCACAATCTCTTTTCTGTGCTCAGTAATATAAGTAGCAGAAGGACTGATCTAATAAGGCAAAAATTCAAGATTTAACATTCTTTTCATTGATGTTTGTACAATTCCTGAGTTTAAAAAAAAGGCACTGTGCAAAAGACTTGACATCTCAAGATTTAGTCCTCAGGTAACTTTTACCAAGGTTTCAGTCTTTGAATACCCCATTAGGCTTACAGCTTGTTAGGAAAGAACAGGGGATGCAGATTTCAAAGGTTTACAAATTCACATCCTATCCTTGCATTAACAGTCAATGGCTCCTTTTAGAAGCTGCTCGGCACTGTGAAAGCTCAAACAGTTTAGTAGCAAGGCAGGGGAAGACAAAAAAATCAATCAATCCTCTTTCAGGAAACTGTTTTCTTAGTTTGTTATGTAGTCAAGAAATAGCAGCCAAAAGGAACAGTGGAGGTCAAGCTGAGCAAGAAAAGTTCCAAAAAGAAATGCTGTTTGCAACAGCTATCAAAAGAAAAGGTTTTCTGAATCCCCGACTCAAAATTCAGTGTCAAAAGTTTGCAAATGAACAGAACTACATAGATGTTTGTGATTACGATGAGCTAAGGTGTGTTTGTTAAACAGACGGTGAATGATTTCATGAAAGAACACCTCCCCATCTGTTAGACACAAGGGGATCAATCATGCTTTGGGCTTGTGTTGTAGTCAGTGGCATGTGAAATATTTCAATTGATGGAAGAGTAAATCCAATTAAATACCAGAAAAAAGATCAGTGTGTTAAAAAGCAGAAGATTAAGAGAGGACAGCTTTTTATAACAGCATATTGATTCTGAACAAACCCCATAGAGCCTCAAGCTAAAGGTTATAACGCGATACTCACGGTACCCTCAAGTTAACTTTGACAACCAGTGTGGACAGACCTCAAAGGAGCAGTGCATGCGAGATGGCCTGGAATTTCACAGAAGCAGCAGCATTTTAGAGGAAGCAAAGGATGTGGTTGTATGGGTAAAAAATCCTCCAAATGTGAACTCAAAGACTCTTAGCTGACTACAAAAAGTGTTTACAAGCTGTGATACTTGCCATGGGGGCTGTTACTGAGGACTGACCATGCAAACTTTTCCTTTGGGCATTTGCTTTCATGTTATTTTGAAACCATAAAAACTGGAGATAAAAGAAATGGTTCAGCTTAAGTTGTAAAATAAATGCTATATCTGACTTTATGCCTTTGGGAAATCAGTGAATCTTTTGCTCTCTCAGTTATTCAGGCTAACAGACATTTTGACCAGATCATACCAAAACTCTTTGCATGCCATAGATAGGACACAGAAACATGGCACTGCTTTTGGTTATGTTTTTGGCATCAACCTGAATACATTTCAAGTACAATACTTGGGAATAAAAACAAAACAAAAAGAAAACAATCCAACTTCTGATACATTTTGCATTGTTGACCTGCTTCTTTAATATATTATGCATCCAATATATCCTACAAACTCTGACGAGGTATTTAGGCTACACCTAAATCAGCAAAGTAGCTTCAACTGGATGTGCTCACCGTACATGGATGGGTATATCTGATGACATCACACAGATTTAAGCTAAACTTTGAGGTTTGTTTGGTTCCAGGTTTCAGCAGCTCTCATCTTGACCGATGGTGGAGATCAGGGGATGGTCTTGGCAGACCACGGCACTGGCGTTGTTGGAGGAGAAGGACGAAGGGGATGAGGACAACTGGTCATAACTTGGCAGGCTGTCCTGGCTGGGGAGGACATTGCATGTCCGCCTAAGTCGCTGCCTCAGCCTGCATTTACCTTCGCCGACACCAACTTCCATCTGGTCCAGCAGGAGGGTGAGAGACTCTGTGATGTGGGTCAGAGTCTGGTCCATGTGTGTTATCTATACAAATTTAATCAGATATTGATCAATGAAAGTACTCAAAAGTCGTTTCACCATTTACAGCATCATGCTTTTTGAATCATAAGATCTGAAGGAGATTTACCTTTAAAAATAATTTTACTGCCATCGTGTTGAAAAGATTCAGTGGGATAATTATAAGCAATACCTTTACAACTATTTTATTTCCAAGGAAATCCTAACCTAACTCATAAAAGCTATTTCTCAACATGATATCTATTGTGTTTGATAATTTCAAAGTTGCAAGTGTGTGTGTGAACATTTGGGGAGGGAATTACAGTTGTTCTATCTGTTTTGACAGATCTTTAAAGATAAAAGATAGAGGTTTGTTTTTATGCTCCAGAAGAAAGAAAAGCTTTTAATTTCTTTAAAAAATGTGAATCAAAAGCCACATGTGTAAACATGTTTTCCATATTTCATTACAGTCAATAAAGACAGATAAACATCGGATGTGTTTTCCACTACTATTCTCAAATGCCTTTTACTTTGATAACTGCTTTGTCAAGAGATCCTCTCGAGAGGAGGTTGATGAGCAGGATTCTCATGATAAAAGATGAGAACAAAACTAACATGACCTGGTTTGGATATTCAAATTTTCTTTTTTTTTCTCCAAAACACAACAGACAATCTGAAACACTTTAAGACAAGCAAGAGTTACTGTAGCTTCCTGATGATGCACTAATCCCACCTTTTCCTCCATCCTGTTGAGTCTTGATCCGATAGAGTTGTTCCCTTTGTCTCTGACTCGGTCTTTAGACGTTGATATTAGACAAGTAAATAACAAATTAGGAGGTTTGGGTCTGTGGTTTGTTCAATATTTTCTATCATGTATTTGAAATAGAAGTTGAGTGATTCATTACCTGAACCAGTCTGGAACAAAGTCATCTTCCCTAAGGACTGGTCTAGTCTGAGAGAAACAATGGGAGACTCAAGTCAGTAGAATATTTACATGTTGTTTCTTTCTTACCTTTCTCATCCTTCAACTTTTTTTGTGCTCTACAACATGCAGTCCTCATCTATCCATTTTCTATACCCATTTAATCTAATTGAAGGTCACAAAGAGGCTATTCCAGCAGGCTTTCGAAGATATGTGGGGTACACCCTGGATCGGTTGTTCGTTCATCATATGGCCAACATAGAAACAAACAACCATGCACTCTCACACCCATTCCTTCAGTCAATTATAATCACTTAGTTAATCTACCATGTATAATTTTAAGCTGTGGGAAGAAGCCAGACTAACTCAGAGAACATGCAAACTCCACACAGATTTAAACCACAAACCTTCCTGCTGTGTGTGCTAACCTCCACACTGCCAAGCAGCCTTATGCATTACTCAGAGGATTACATTTTCAGAAAGCTCATCTGACATTACCATTACCTTCGCTGAAGCTCCTTAATTCGGACCATGAGGTTGAGGTGACCCTGGGAGTATTGCTCAATCACATCTCGCACATCGTATGGCTTACGAGCTTGCTACAACATATAGAAACACTTCAAATTGTTAAATGAAATGTATTCTCAGTTTCAGTCATCTTGTTATGAGCATGGTGCATATTGGCTATGGGAAGGTTTACAGCCCAGACACAAACTAATAATTGTGTACATAAGTTTTATCATTATTATTTTGGCTGAATTTTTGTTACCCATTATACTCTGTGTAATAGTCCTTATAGTCACAGCAGATTTGCTGGGTAATTGCTGGTTGGTGTGCAAGGCCTGTGATGACATTTATGTTACACAGACCCCATCGGACTCTTTAAAAATTGTGTACACATCAGGCTCAACAGCCCGCAGGGGTTTAAATAAACACTGAGCCGTCGCAACAAATGATACAGTCATGTGAAAAAAAACAAACAAAAAAAACACATTCTCATTAAAGTTTTTACACATCAGGATATAATTATAAATCATCTGCCCTTTAAAAGCCTTAAAACTAAGAGCATAGAACATATTACTCCATGCCATTGAATTAATAACAAAGCCTAAATAAAGAAGAACTCAACAGCTTGTGACACCACCTACAGCAGTAAAAACATTAAGTATTCATTTTCCGTATGACCCATTATTCTTTACAATGTTGTTTAACCTCATTGAGGTCTGCACACATTTCATTGTGTAGCTTTTTTAATGTCTCACCACCGCATTTCAATAAGGTGGAGGCTGCCCGGATCATTGCAGCACAATGACTTATTTCTTTTTTCAGCTGTTTTGTGTGGATTTGTTGATCTGCTTCTGATCTCTGTCCTACTACATGACCCAATTTCAGCCAAGCTTTAGCTGTCAGACAGATGGGCTCACGTTTGACTCTAGAATATGTTGACTCAGTGACTCCAAGGAGCTCAGGCCTTGTGGCTGCAAAACGAGCCCACATCTTTGCTCTCTCAACACTGTGCTTGACAGTCGGTATGAAATGTTATACATATATACATACATATTTCGCAATACAATGTGTTTTTTTACGGTGTCCTGAAAGTGCAAAAACAATTTACAACCAACATAACACTTTAACATTTCGACCAAAACACTTTTACAAATTGACTGGCTAGTTGGAAAGGTTTGGGGCGGCAGTGGCTCAGGTGGTCCAGCAGGTTGTCCAGTAACCCAAAGGATGGGTGGTTTAAATCCAGCTTCTGCCACAGTAAACTGTTGTGTTTTGGTCAAATTGTAAAAGGGTTTCGGTCAAAATGTTAAAGTGTTTCGGTGGATGTAAATTTGTTTTGCACTTTCATGCCACCGTAGTTTTTACTACATGTGCTGTCCATCATGACCAAACATCTCATTTGAGTCAAAACTGACCTTTACCATTTCGTTGAGTGTGAAAATGTAGTTTAGTTTAGTCGGCTTGTTTACCCATTCAAATGCATGTGGAAATGTATACATTTATTCATTCTTCTGCCTGTTTGTCTCTATTGAAAAATGTACAATGTTGCCGTTACCTGAAAATTTCTCTTCGCCACAAAATAACGCATTCTCTGGATCACACGGATGGCTTTCCGGTGGGAGTCTGTCAATCTGTGAAAAGGAGTTTCACATCATTGTTTTCATGTCAGTTATAGATTTTAAATGAATTTGGATTTTTTATTCAAAAACCGATTCAAACAAAAAGTAGATTCAGTTTTATTCTTCTTGAATAAAACAGACTAAAGCTATGATGAGCTGGATAGCACAATCTTTACACCCAAAGGTATAGGTTTGCAGGAAAACATTAAGCACATTATTATTTCATGATAATGGTTTAACACTAAACTCTCTCCCTCATAACTTCTTTTCCCAGAGTACTACTAAGGTAATGACCACTATGAACAAAGGCAGGGGATTTTTTGGGGTCTGTGAAAAACTGTAAAAAGCCCAGAAAGACTGGGACACTCCATTATTAGGTTGTGAGAATTACTGAATAGCTGCTGCTTAACAGGGTTTATTACAATGAAAAATGAGTAAATGAGAATGCAAGGTAGTAGAACAGTGAGTGCTTTGTTGAGTCGCGTTAACTGATATCCTGTAAAAAAAAAGGGCTGCTAGAGTCTTATTATGGACTTCTCAAAGGCAGAGCAATAGGCTGATTTTTGAATTAGGCTATCATAACAGTTTGTCAAATTAGCACAATGAAATGCCAATAATGAACTCTAAGCTATTATAAAAATCCATTTTCCATCATAGAGAGAAAATGAGCCAGAGATATAGACCCAGCAGTGAGATGAATTTATTTTAATTCATTTATCACATTTACATATTTTATTGAAGTAGTTTTTATAGTGACTATGTTTCCTCTGCCATTAATGAACATTCTCATTTGAAGGATATTATCCTCAAAGACATCATTAGACTCATTGTAAAAAAAAAAGACTCAGTACCTTAGTAAGCTCTCATTGCTGATATAATGTCTTCTTCTCTGACTTAAATGTTTGCTGATCAGATAACAGCAAGATTAAAACAGGGAGCTGATCTTGGCTTCACTCAGGATTTAAAAATCCAAATTTAGCCTCTAATTTCTTTAATGAATACAAACTTTCCCTCTATTTAAAAAACATCCATGCAGCTTGATTATACTTTGAATCTTGACAAGTTATGCTTTAGTTTAGGCTTCAAGCTAAGCTCTTATTGAACATTATTGACCCTTTCACACTAGCGCCTACTCAGCCCGGCCTGGCACCACACCGCCCGGTTTGTTTGTGTTCCCATTACCATTTTCCCGGGGCGAGTCGGGG
>JAOXYM010000001.1:6350926-6371611 GCA_028567055.1 Leptatherina wallacei
TGAACTTCTCTGCTCCTTTGATTGGAGGGAGAGGGCCACTGATAATTATCCGGGGACCCAAAGAGCTGATTAAATCCAACAGTCAGTGAAATCCTGTTTTAGCACCTCACTTTGTTGCTTAATTATATCGTTTGCGCCATATGTAGAATCAAATTCTTCACAGTTGGATTTACAGCCAAAATCTGTTTGATCCTGGCGGTCACATCTGAAACCATATCCTTTGGAAAGTACAGCACCTTTGTATGTTTCCCACAGAAATCCCTAACGTCATTGTGAGGGCCAAAGCTACATGCCCTGAAGATCCACGGTCACTTCACCACCAATGACCCCCGGCGCATGTGGAAAGGCATCAAGTGCATTACGGACTACAACACCAGGGATGCACAATGCACAAGGGACCCCTCCTTGCCAAATGCACTCAACCATTTCTATGCCCGCTTTGAGGACCCTGACACCCCCCCCCCCCAGACTCACACCACCACCCGGTGACACGCCCCTCTATGTGACCACAGCAGACGTAGGGAAGACCCTCCAGGGAATCAACCCCCGAAAGGCTGCAGGCCCCAACAACATCCCGGGGCGGGTACTGAGGGACTGTGCACACCAGCTGGCTGAGGTGCTGGCGGACATCTTTAACACATCTGTTACTGTCACCTGTCCCCACCTGCTTAAAGTCAGGTACCTGGGTGTGCACATAGTGACCTCGCCTGGACCTCACACTTCCCGTCTGGTCAGGAAGGCCCACCAGCGTCTCTACCTCCTCAGGAAGCTGCGGAAATCTGGACTTGGGAGCTCCGTCCTGAGGAGCTTCTACCACTGTGCGGTGAAGAGCGTCCTCTGCACCTGCATCACCGTGTGGCACGGCAGCTGCACTGCTGCTGAGAGGACGGCTCTGCAGAGGGTGGTAAAGGCTGCACAGAGGACTGTGGGGAGCAGCCTTCGCACCACCTCGGACCTCTACACTTCACGATGCAGGGGGAGGGGCCCTCTGCATTATGAAGAACTCCACCCATACTGCTCACACACTGTTTCAGCCCCTGCCCTCAGGCAGGTGGCTGAGGAGCATTCAGACCAAGACCACCAGTCTCAGAAACAGCTTCTTCCCTAAAGCTGTCAGACTGCTGAACTCGAGCCATGCTGTGTAGACTTTCATCTCTTCTCTTCACCACACACTGATCTGCACTAAAAACACTAACCCACCAAAGTGCAATAATTCATTCATGCACGTCTAGCACTTAAGGAAGCTAATTTTTGGTACTGTCATATTTATAATTTTCTTGTATATATCTTACCCTTGAATCTTCTTCTTGAATCTTGAAATAAAGATTCAGTTAGGTTTTTATCTAAAATATGCCTGTTATGATTACACTTTGAAGCAGTTTAATTCTCATTAGATTTGTGAGTTCACAATCAAGGTAGAATCCATCTTACACATCTAAAGCTATGGTGTGTGGTGGTCCACAATCCCAGCTTTTGAGAGATTAGCATAAATCCTGACGTAGTTTATGCACAAACTGAGGAATCTCTTAAATAAAAGCAAAACAAAGAGCAGGAGTTAAGACTTCTCTTCACTAAAAACATGTTTTGTGGTTTTTCAACTAGTTTTGACAAGAACTGTATTTTCTGGTTGGGTCTGCTGGTGCCCTCTTGTTGATTTACAATTTCACGAATACTTCCCATGTAGCCCTTCCGGGACAGTAGTGTGTTTATTAAGAAATAATCTGTCAAGTCCAGTACTTGATTGATGACTCCATACCATCATGTATCCTGACAAGTTTTTCAGATTCTTTGGGTGAAAAACAGTCTTTCAACATCAATAATCCACAGCTACACCCCACAGTGTTCCATCGGCCTGTCTTTCTGTAGACACCATCTGGGTCCACTGAAAGCCCCTGTTATGTTTTAGATGCTTTGGACACTTGAATTGTTTTTAATGTAGTCAATCCACCTTCAAACCCCTGGAAAATCTTTTGCCAGTCTGTTATCTACAGTGAGTAGACAACAGCTGAATATAGAAAATAGGTGTAGTGGACACAATGCATGAAAGGGTTAATAGAAAATATTTAGATAATATAATTGGATTTCAATTTAGTTGTTGGTAATACTTATCTTAAATAATTTGTATGAATTTTGGAGGGCAAAATGATTAATAAATGACTGTGCTTAAGTTGAATCAGTGTTATTAAGATGTTATTAACATGAAAAATGGGGATGACTGCTGTCAACTTCTATTAAAAACAAATTGAAGGTAATTCATCCATTGAAACTTGGCATTTTTATCTTTACTTTGGTAACTTAGTAATAGTTGAGATTATCCAGTACTTTTAAAAAGAACTTTCTTGTTTTTTTGTTCTGGCCTTCCAAGTCTAGCATGAGCAGGTGCTATGCACACATTCCCGACTCCTTGTTTTGAATGATATATTTAATGTATTACATTCAAAACTGATGAACCTAAATGATTCAACAATTTCACATAAATGTTAAACTAAGCTAAACTTGACAAAACATATTTTTCAAGATCAAAAGTGGACAAAACATTAAATTTTTCCATTTGTTACATTCACCACCAAAAAACAATTCCTCCTACCGGGTGTGATGTCATAAATCTTTCAAGGTGTAAGTTTGCACACACCCACCATTCAAAATAACACTAAGGTACATATTTAGACAAGAAAAATAATAACAATCAGGACTTAAAACTTAGGAAATGTAATTCCAACAAATTGGCCAACAGTTATTTTATTTAATTGGTTGTTTTCACATGAAACAAAAAGGTTTTTTATTAATTTCAGTAAGAGGAAAAAAAATTAAAAATAAACTACAACTTCATGTCCATTTTCCAATCATCCAAGCTAAAATGTCTCAAAGTTTCTCTTGTTCAGTTTTCTTTTATCTTCCTGTTTTGTAATGATTTGGAATAATAAGATGCCTTGTGTGTGATATCAGCAATAATCCACATTTCACCGTTTCAGTGTACAGACAACATGTTCTAGACATAAAAATACAGTTTACCTGTTAGAACGGTGATTGACGTTGAAAATGAAGGATTTTTAATTCATTTTGGTAGTGTCATGTGCTTGCTCTGGAGTTACTTGGCATCGCTGTGTTTAAAACCAATTATGCCGGCAGCTGCTGAACTATAACAGACGTCTGACGGCTGACATCGGTTTAGCAAAAACCACACCAAGTTCCTGCTGCAAAGCAAGAACAATTTCAAGTCAATGCCTTTAAATAAGATGAACTTAAAATCATCATGTGTGTTAAACATAAGAACAACATTTTGTGAAGCATCTCTTCTAATTATCAAATCTAGTTTCTTCCACAACCTTGTGTACTTACACCACAATCTAATTGATCACGTTTACACACATTCGACAAACTAAACCATTTTAGTTAACGTTTTGGTCAAATTAACAAAATGTTTCTTTTGTATTTTTTTTGAGCCAACATATTTGCACATATGTTTCTAAGTAGAACCAACTAGTTAGATTTTACTGTATACAGAAGTGCTAGATGACAGAATCTGGTCTGTGTCACCTCTTATTTAAACTCTAGTGAAAGAGAAAGTTATGCCTCACTGCTTGTAATTCACCCACATGCTTAAATCTCATTCTTTATGAAAAAGAATTAAAGCAGCACAAATGTTTGCTTCAAAAAGTCTTATATAATCTGTCACTTTAGACATTTTGTGATTGAAATAGTCAGCCGTTTGCAATTACAGGCACATAATCTTCCAATGGGTAACACTCAGGGTGATCTATTGGTAGAAACGTAATTTAATTTTTATAACTTTGGTTCTTTTATAACATTATTTTTGTGCTGTGCCTTCAATCTTCTTGGCCATTTGCCATGTTGCACAAACACATTACTGCAGTAGCCCAGAAGGGAAAAACCAGATACTCTTTCTAAAGCAGGGCTTCTGTTTTATTTGCATTTTCTTACAGCCATCACAGTTTGAGGGTAGGCTAGAGTATTTATGTGGTTGTAGTTTGCAGTTTGCTTCCTAAAAATGGTACTACATCCTACAAACTAGACCTTAAATCAATAAGTGGATATTATTTGAAAGATTTTCTCAAAATAGTTGAGGCACGCATACAATTTTTGCATTTTTAATTTCTGAAAAGGTAAATGCGTTTACAGATTTAAGCGAGAGAGGAAAAAAATAATGAAGACTGATGAGGTTTTTTTTCCACAGCTTATTTTGCTCATATTTACTGAGGGTGCCAATATTTCTGGAGGGCACAGTACTTGTGAGAAACCCCACTGTGAGCAAAGCCGATCTCTTTCTCTTTGATGAAAGGAAGCTCTAACATATAGTTATATTACAATAATTGGTCACGTGTGGGTGTCAGTTTTGTGTGAAACAGAAAAAAATAAAAAAATAAATAATCATTGTGTAAAAATATGCTCACAGCAAAGCTTGAAGAGTTCAACTTGAAGAGGCTGCATAGGAACACAAATATTATGCAAAGGATACAACAGGTTTGTGATTTTGATGTATGAAAAAAAAGTGGTGAGAAGTCATGATGCTCTAGAAAGACTTAAAATGGAAAGGTCTTAATTGGTGCTGTTAGTCTGGACACACGTGACATGACATGCCCTGACAAGCAGACTGACATTCCTTAATTGCACTGTACAGGAAACTGGTTTAACTGTAGGTTTGAGTGAGAGTCCATCACATGCACAGGTTCTAAAATGTTTCTGACAACAACAACTGTAGGTTTATTTTGAAGATTAACTGAACATACCAGCCCCTAGCCCTCTACCCAAGGGCTGTACTTGTGATACTAAAACTCTTATAATTATATAAAACTAAAGTTAACCTATGTGATGCAGCTGTTTGCCTCAAGACAGACAAAGTAACAGAAACACTCATCAATACATAAAGTTACCTGAAGGTGGTGAGCTGAACTGAAGGGAAGACAACGATGTCCACGACTGCTGCCGATCTGAAGAACACATAATAGGATAAAACACACAAGACCATGACAAGGTATATCTAAACAGAAAAATGGATAAATAAATACCGTATTTGGAATTCACTTCTATTTTCATTAGTCTTATATTCAAGAAAACAGGCGACAGTCAAAACAGACAGGGGTGACAGTGCACATGCAGAGGACATGTGCAGAACATGGACACTAACAGCAGCTCACCACATCCTCCCAGTATCTGGAGTCCTGCTAAAACAGGTGCAAAGACAAAACACCAGGGGAGGAAATGGAAAAAAGGAGAAAAAAAAAGACACAAGCAGGGAAACAGGCAGTTAAATTGGATGACAGAAATGGAACAAGATAAAAGAGTTTAGTCACAGAAAGACAGGTAATGGGAAAATGTATCAAATCGTCACATCGGCAATTTACCTGAAAATATCAGAGATAATAAAATGTTCACTGAATATGAGTAAAACCTTACACTGAAAATGACTCTGAGCTGAAATAACCGAATTTATAGCTTCACTTAAATATGATTTATTTGATGGTTATTGGTTGAATTGGATCTGTAATCCAATAATCTGTTGCTTAACAACAAGCCTGGGAATATGTTGACAATCACTTCAATATGAAGGACAGGAAAACCATCAAACAGACAATTAAAAAAGATTGGAAACTCCATTATGTGATCTGACAGCTGGAAGCAACTGAGCACATCACTGTGTACATCCAGGCCATACAAACACGCATGTGATGTGGCAATTCAGTAAAATGTATCAAAGTGAGAAGCTGCATGCTGTAGATGTAGCATCAATTTAGCTTCAAAATCAAAGACAGTGATTCACAGTGAACATGAAGTGAACAGACATGCATATAAATCTGTGCAGCTGAGACAATTAAATTGTGCTGTTGTACAGGGAACTAAGTGCAAAGCAAAACCATTTGCACAGTTATATGTTGGTGGCAGAGCTTCAGTCAGTCATCTAAGCAGCTTTTTATGTTAGCAGCTAGTGCAAAAAGAAAAAAAAAAGGTTTTATAACCACACACTACAAAGAGCACCATCCAATTAGATGTTTTATGTTATGGATGTGCAAAAAGTGTTCGTATTTCTCTGCTTTTGAGACAGACTGTCCCCCCAAGTCTCTTATATTCTTCAGCTATGAACAGAATACCTTTTAATGCCCTGAATGCACTACATTGATAATAATAATATAAAAGTGATGATTCATTTGATTCTATTTGCTCGAGAGAGACATTTTCACAAAATAAGAACATATATGTCTTTCTCTCTCATTTTATATATATATATATATATATATATATATATATATATATTTTTTATTGTAAACCAAGAGGCAAGAGGAGAAAATGGAGTATTGAAAGTATATTAATTAAATACTTCAAAAAAGAACAACAACAACAAAAAAACCTCTCAATGCTCTCACCCGAATGTTTGGCACAATATCAACAGGATAGATATGAAAGCACCGGCCAAAACACAGCTGATGTTCTACATCAAGGAAAATGGGAACACATTTTTCAAAACTACAGCAAATTCAGGTCAGTTCCTAAACGCTTATAGTGCCCTTGAAATGAGGTGATGATGTAACACAGCTGTAAACATGTCTGTGATCTCACTAGTTTAAAAACATTTTGTTGGTGGTATTTAATTAACAAAAAAAAAAAAAAGCATCTGTAGTTTGGATGTTGTCTTTGCAGTCGTTCCATTTTGTTTTACATTTTACGGTTCCCCGACTTTTTTTGGAAACAGGACTGTCCTACTTAAGGCAGGCAGGAACAGATGAATATGTATTCATGAGAGAGAATATTGTGTTTAGGTTGGCCCATCCATTCTCTACAGCCACTTTATCCTCCTTGCAGTGATGGGAAACTACACATATCCCAGCTACCGCAGTGTAAAGAAACCACTTTGCCAGAACATCAGAGCCAACCGACACAGAGAACCATGTTCACTTTCACCTACAATTTAGATTTATTGAACTAACAGGTGTGTCTCCGGAGTTTTTATTAATCAGAAGAACTGAAGCTACCCTCGTATTAAATCAAAAAAATGACGTGTTGATCTTAATCTCTTCAAAATGCCCAGTTAATCTATCCAATCTAAGTTGCTGAGATATTTCAGGACAGACCAATGTGATGTTCCTACTAGCAGACAAGCTGATATTCAAAGAAAATGATCTAATTCAGCTTTTCTCCATCATTGAACAGATTCAAAATGCAACTGAAAAGAGTACAAGCAGTGCATAAAACAAAAGCTACCTTAAATGACGGCGGAAGAATAAAACGTTCATTCGAGGAATCATTGTGGAATCGCTGCTGGTTCACATTATCATTTCATCAGCCCTGAACATTAGGTGGAGTTTTATAAATTCAAACTGATCAATGCAACCTCACGTTTTATTGCTGCAGAGTATTAATCTATCTTTAATATTTGGACTTTTTCCTCTAAACCTCCTGCGGCCACAACCCTTCATCCGCAGTTCAAATCAACTCTTCTGTAATCTGATCTCCTAGAGTAACATAGTGGGTGTAGCTCGGACCACTTCTTCAGATGCATATTCATTTGTTAAACACCAAGCAGTCCTGCTTATACTGATATTATCTCCACATTAATAAACTGATTAAAGCACTGTGTCCCCACCTACTGCTTCAGATAGGAGAGCTGAAGGGTTTGTCATGTTTTAATACCTGTGCCAACTGTGCTGTAAACATCTGAGCTCAGCTCCCTCCCGCTGTCAAATGCAGAGTCACAGGTGATGCTGGGAACTGTGGGAGAAGTCGGACCGTTGTCCTTGTCAGTGCTCTTCAACTTCCTCCTTATCTTCACCTGCACAAGCAACGCAAACATATCATCTCAAAGAAAGCATGCTTGTGTGACATTAGAGTGGCACAACAGCAAAACACAGTCAACCCTGTGTCAAACAATATTGTGCTTTTGTCATCTTATCCTTGCTAAACTGACATTTTTTTATCCGTACGATAAAACACTGTCTCCAGTGGCAACATCTGAAAAGGGCTGAGGTTTTTCAGCATGTAGACATGAAGAGTGTGTGTTTGGCAAAATAAAGTGAATGAAGCTCACTGTCAAAACACACAGTGTTCAAGTTGTCAGTCGTACAGTTTCCTACTTTTCTAAGTGCTTGAACATTTAGTAATGATAATGATGTTAGGGCGAGAGAAAACCTGCTATAGTTTGAGTTCAATGAAATAATCATTTTATATAGCTTAGTTTGGTTTGCTGTTGGCCCCACATGTTCGCAGGAGGACATGTGGTACATGAACAACATACACTGCTCATCCAAAACAAAGGGACAAAAAGTCACACACAGTCTTTAGCTTTGATTACGGCAGCATTTGCTGGGGAATTGTTTCGATGAGCTTCTGCAATGTCCCAAGATGTAGTTCCATCCAGAGTTGCATTATTTTTTCTCCCAGATCTTGTAGTGATGATGAGAGAGTCGGACCACTGTGCAAAGCCTTCTCCAGCACATCTCAAAGATTCCCACTAGGGTTCAGGTCTGGATTCTGTGGTGGCCAATCCATGTGTGAAAATGATGTCTCATGCTCCCTGAACCGCTCTTTCATTTGAACCCAATGAATCCTGGCATTGTCATCTTGGAATATGGCCGTGCTATCAGGAGAGAAAAAAATCCACTGATGGAAAAATGTGCCCCGGCCTTCAGTATATTCAGACCTTATTTTTTTGGACACATAAATGTTGCTGACCCCAGACCTGAACCTAGACCTGACCAACTGCAGCAACCACAGAACCCCAGACTGCCCCCACAGGCTTGTACAGTAAGCACTAGACATAATGGGTGCATCACTTGAATTGAAGCCTTTTTTCCTGATCATCCTCAGTGATAAGTGGTTTTCTTAAGGGGTTAAGTCCCACTTCCTTGAGTACTCTTCACATTATGTGTGTGGAAATGCCCTTACTTTCACTTTCAAACGTAGCCATGAGTTTCCACTGTTCTTTTAATATGATTTGATTTCACCAAGTGATCACCAATCACAATCATTTAAGATTTTTTTTTTTATGACCACATTTCTTCCTCAAAGATGATGGTTCCCCCACTGTTTTTCCAGCTTTTAATAATGCGTCGGACAGTTCTTAACACAATTTTAGCCGTTTCTGCATCTCCTCAAGTGTTTGCTTTGCTTGATGCAAATAATCTGACACTTTTGAAACACAATAACACTGTTTCCATGACCACAAAAAGTGTCTCCTCACATGGTTGTTAAAGAAGTGAGAAGCTACACCCTGCATCAGTTGGGGTTAAATAACTTGGGGCCAGCAGCAATCAATCATCCATGCAGTTTTTATCCAATTACCTATTTGCTTTAAATCCAGGTGGTGACTTTTATTTTTGGATGGGCAGCACATGGTCTAATTCTCAAATTTACTGCTGCCTGTTGTTTTGGTTGCATCTTTTTATTTCTGCTTTAAAGTGTTCAGTATCCCAAATGTTTCCCCCAAAAAAAGGCACTTAATGTACAGCAAATAAATAATGATCAACATTTAACATCTATTTTTTGATCCGAATTATGAAAACAGTAATATCGAGGGGATTTGACATATTTGATAAGTTGTGTTGAAGTCCCTGTAATCTTTACGTGTTTTAAAAACATTTATTATTCCATGGCATATAAAAAATGACCAGTACATTGATTTGTTAGTTTAGATAAATGCATAGTAGATACAGGGTAAACTGGCAAAAACTTAATTAATTAAAAACTGTTCATGTCATTATGAATATGTGATTGGATTGGCAGTAATTAGAGCAAATAGAATACTTAAAAAAAACTCAAAGAGTTAAACTGTATAGCTACACAGCACTTCAAAGCATAAAAAAAGCTAAAAAAGCAAAAATATGTTCATGGATTTAGGGGTTTACAGTATGATTACAGTACCCCTTAAGGCTACATTAGTTTTACCTTGCACCTAATCCAAGAAGTTAAGTGAAATCTAAAAAATGATTACTAACCGATTTTTTGGGCTTAGGGCTGGACAGAGAAGAGGCGGGGATGTGGGATTTCCTTCTCAAAAACATCTTGAATGTGGCTGAATCAAAGTTCTCCACAGCAAAACATCTCCAAGCTGTCTGGAAGGGGGCATGGAAATAGAAATGCACTGGTTGGATAGGACATATTTCATGCCATGCAAGAAAAAAAAGGTTGAGTTGCTTGAAAGGCTGGTCTCAGTAATAAGAGTGGGGCTTGGAGACAGTTCAACACCCCCCGGCTTTATTGAAGTTCTGTTTGAGTATTTTTCAAATACCTGTATGAGGCAGGCAGCTGCAGGGATCTGCCTGTTGAAATGTTTCTGTCTTTGCTTCTGCTGCACCTTTAGGGCGAAACCTGAGCCTAAGATTCCCTGTGAACAAGAGCACAGCAGAGTTCTTCCTCATTTAAAGCATGCACATCCAAGACAGAAAATTAAGGGAAGATTTGTTGTGTAATGCAGGAAATTTCACTCTATTATTAACTTTGTTTATAAACAGAAATTTAAAAATTCAATTCAAAGTGTTTGTTTATGCCATTAACTTTCTCAAAATGTTATGTGACCAAAGGCAAAGACAGAAATTAGCTTTGTGGGTAGGTTTTTTTTTTTTTGTTACTGTTTTATCTCTATCTGGGGCATCTATCCAGATCAGCTAATCACTGGCATATTTACAATATCTACATAATCCACATCAGTGGTGGATTTCACCTTAGATCATTATGATTGCAACAGATTTCATTTCATTTTAATGATCCAACTGCGGCTCACAGAGCTAAATCAAAGGCTATGAATCATAGAATGGAGGCAGAGGAAGATAGATTACCAACCTGAAAGACAACCTGGCTTGGAAAACTGCACTAACTGCTGTGCAGCTAACTGAAGAGGAAAAGTTATTCTGGAGAGAGTGAAACTAACTGATGCCAAACTTGTAAAATTAAAATAAAATGCTATCCCAGCTGTGCAACTTTTTAATTTGAGGTTTTGCTGAACTTTTGTAAAGTCCAATGAAGCTCTCTATACCAAAAATAAAACTGCATGGGATGTGTCTTGCAGAATCAAGCCAATCAATCTGATCTGCTACAATCTCTCCTGTATGACTATGCAGAGAGCAAACCTGAAAATAATCCATAGACTCAAATAACAAAAAATATCTTAGTCAGGAAGTATCCTGGTTGAGATGCCTGCCTGACAGCTTTTTATTTTCCCCAATAGTCAAGGAATAATTTCTATTAGTATTTCTATTTTTTTTCACTTTGCAATTGTTTTTCACAATTTTTATCCAGTTTTTTTCTCTTCTTTTTTTGTTAAAAAACATAATTTTAGATTAGAGGGCACTGACTTTTGCCCCTTTAACACTAGCACCTACTCAGCCCAGCCCGGCACCACACCGCCCGATTTGTTTGTGTTCACATTACAATTTTCCTGGGGCGAGTTGATACACTTTTAGCACCTACTCCATCGAGGTTCTGAAGGGGCCGAGTCTGGCCGAAAATTTTGACATGTGCAGATGGCAGGCCGCTATTGGCCAGAATCTGACTTCGTGGGATGACTCATTGGTGCGACTCCAGACCGCGCCAAAAACAAAACCCAAAGCCGAGAAGAGAAAACATTAGCAGCAGGAGAAGCAGATAAAGAAGAGATAAAATCTCGAAAACCAACATCATGGTCAAATATAGAAGAGAGGACGTTCCTTAGCTTGCTAGCAGTGTGCGTGTGTGTCGCGAACAAATTACTTCATCAAACCTCGCTATGAGGACCCCGCCCACACTGAGGACGGCCGCGACTGTAATGGGAACAGATGAAACCAGGGTAGTGTGGTGTCGGCTGAATGAAGGCTGGGCTGACTAGGTGCTAGTGTGAAATTATTTATTTATTTATCAATAGTATGTACTATGAGGAACAACATATGCAAGTAGAAGCTCTCAATATCATCTCACTCCATGGCCACTACAAGGGTATTTAGAACTAACTGATATAAATATAATTTTGGTTAGATGGTCAGACCAGAGGTAGACTTCAACTCCTCATCAGTTTACCAGAGAGCAAAGGAAGTAATGCTAAACGAGTATCTGACTTGATTGACATGCAGGGAGTCTGTGCTGGAGCGACTGCAAGCTGCTGGAAGAGAAAACACCTGTAAACTTGAGATGCATTTTAATTGCTCTGACTCATGGCTGTTACCTCCTTGTCATCTGTTGATGGAGGAAGCAGCATCAGTGACAGAAAGTTATGCTGTGTTTGTTAGTTGTACTCAGGTTTCCTTTGACCAAAAGTTCAATCTAATGCTTTGGTTATTTAGACTATACTTTTGGCTATTTTTGAGCTAATACAGTGTTTACAAGATACTGTAATTGTTGGTCCTTTTTTTTTTTTTAACCAGAAGACATAGCATCCTTATAAATAGAACAGTGAATAAGAATTGCAAATGCACACTGTTAACCAAGCCTTAGGTTTGGCTAATAACTAACGGAGTAATTAGAGTAATTTGTTGACACATAAAAACTAAATGAAACAGGAACGGTTTAAAAAAAGCAAACATCAATCCATTTCTTATTTATTTTTTATCTCTAGTTTTTTAACATTTGCACATTTGCAGTTTTAAATATTTAACCATAACACACAAAACACACCACAGCGACCCGAGTCATGAACTTCAGTTTCGACTTACAGCAGGGAGGGCAAAGAAAGAGATGGCAAACACTGAGAAACAGGATGCAATGGTCTTTCCAATCCATGTTTGTGGCACTTTGTCTCCATAGCCGATTGTGGTCACTGTCACCTTCCAGATAGAAAAACACAAGTACACAGTGACATTCATATGTGGACAAATACTATTTTGCATACAAGGGACTTAGATACAAACCTACCTTAGCTTGACCTCATACTCTTAATGAGAGTGCCAAGGAGCTGAACAGGTATTACATCATGTTAATATCATGGTACCAATAGTTGAATCTTAAAGAGATCCCAAAGCTAATGGTACATCTGTGGTTTCCCTGAATTTCATGGCAATCAATTTAACAGTTCAGTCCAGACTTAAGTACTAAAAGACTGATGCTTCATTCTGTAAAAGCCATTAATTAATTAATGAATATGAACAACAAAGTCATTAATTTCCTATAGTCCCACTTCATTAGAATCTCCCACGTACCACAGTTAAAATATATGTAACAAGGACAATCTGTCCTGACAAAAAAACTTACTTTCTGTACTAAATTCCCAGACTCTCTGACCACAAGTCACCTATTTGGCTTTCACCAATATTTTCATGCATTGAGAGTAGAAAACCAAAATGTGTGTGAGAGCGGATCCAAATCGGACAAAAGTCAAAGCATTTAACGTGTAGATGTTGGAATGAAATCAAATAAAAAGTAGCAATTATTTATATGAGAAAAGTTGTTGACTCAATTGGACTTGTATGTTTTTTAATATCAGAGTCCCTGAAGTTCTCAAGGAGCTGAAGTTCATCCCATATTTTATTCACTGCTTATTTTGCTGCGTGTATTAGCAGCCCACTGGATCCGCCCAAGGGTTTTCCCACAACTCCTACAATAGCAACAGAAGAGCAGATAAAACACAGTCTATATTTGACCTCACACTTACTAAAATGCAGCTCAGTAGAAGTTTTTTTTTTTTTCTGCAGAATCTAGCTACGGTATTTACCAAATGTTCAGAATCAACCATCAGCTAAATTTTAGATTACTTCCAAGTATTTCCATAAATAATAAATTATCTCAAATTAACTGCAAGAGTGCAGTAAGTCAGTGAAACAAGTTAACATGTGTTTTATCTTTGTACTTGCCCTAATTGATGGTACAAACAGCAGGTGGTTAGAATATCTTAGGATTACACAGACTCTACGCAAGGGTAAACAGCTTTTTGATCAGTGAAACAAACAGGATATATTGTCACTAAGCTCACACTCCTCTGGGTACAGATTTATCAAAAATAAGAAGAAAATCAATCCTTTAACCCGGCACAAGAAGTAATGGACAGCTCCCCAAAAGTAAAAGATGAAATATGATATTAAGCAACCAACCATCTTTCATTGTTGACCTTTATGTCGCTATAGTACAGTATGAAACTGATAGAGTCTCTCTGTAGATAGTGTGGAATATGCTTTAGGAAATATGAGTGTATAATGTAGAATTAGGCTTGAAGTTTGAGCTTTAAGGGACGTAGAGATGGAAAAGGGGATCATAAAACAGTAAAGTCCTAATGTAAGTGATAATCTCTAATGAATGACACCTGCGGTGCAGTTTAGAGCTGACAGACTGACACTAATGTGGGGGCATCGCGAACACTCCTACAGATAAGCAGTAACCTGGGTGATGATAGAATCACTCAGAGAGCTGAATAATCAGGTTATCTTCTGCATTCTATCCATAACAGTATTAAAACCAGAAAGCACAAGAATCAGCCAGCATGCGAAAAGTCTTCTTGACAGAGAACACTGAAGGTGTAATACAAAACTGAAATTTAGTCAGGCTGAAGCAAAGATATATACAAACACGCCTGAAAAGGCAGACATAAGCAAATGCATGGTCTTACCACGCCCCACCACAAAGCATCTGCATAGTTTCTGAACTCGGTGGAGCCGGTTTCGTCGACCGCATCTTTTTCTGCCAAGTAGACAAAGTACGATGAGAAGATCAGGCTCAGAAACCCAATGTACAGGGTGGTGATCAGCTCCTGAAACACACAAACACACTGCATACATTACTCTACAAAAAACAGACCATTTTAGATCATATATGAGAATCTACTCACTCTTGGATGCTTAACTATGACATTTAAATGAGCATGGAGCAAACGCCTCTTTGACATTTAATATTAATGTGTTGTGCCAATAATGTAATTTGTGAACAGGAATATTCATGTAAATGTGCTGTGTAAATATTGAATACTAAAATCCTTTTTTGCCGGGTTGTGTTATTTATGAATGTTAGGTAAAAACAAAGCTGTATTAGTCTTACAACCAATTACTAGTAATTTACAGAACCAGCACAGTATAACCTAAAATAAGCTGGGCTGATTTCTGAAACCTGCATGTAATGCTTTTGAGTTTGACTTTAATCTTTCCAAGATCTTTGTCAACAGTTGTGCAGAGTAACATACAGTGTTATGCCATATCTACTATGCCTTTGATTTCTTTAGAATTATTTAATTGCCAAGGGCATTAGAGTCAGATGATGGTTTTCCTCTGTCTTCTTTTTCCAGTTTCCTCACTATATATATATTTATTTATTTTTTCTTTTTGGGGGGGGGGGGTCACACTGCACGCAATGCCAAGATATACCAAGTCTAAAATCTAAAACTATCCTGTGCAAGCATGCATCAACCAGAAAAATAAGGAAGAAAAAATAAAATTCTGTTTTGTAAATAAGGGGGATGGGGGCGGAACAAGTGGCAGATAATCAATAGACTGCAATCACTTGGGAGGCCCTTGTGACATCCTTTAATAAAATTATTTTTGACTTGACCAATGAAGTCAGCCGAACACAGCACGACTAATGGTGTGAGCTACCAGGCAGACTGGTCCCATTCCTTTAAATCCAACACTGATGTCAGTTTCGGTTTCCATTTGAGGGAAGCTGTGCTCAATTTTGAAGCCCCAAGTGCAGCACACACAGTAAAAATTAGCATGTCCCTCTGGGTGTTATATTTACAACATCACCAATTGGAGCTGGAGCCTATAGATGTGACTTCCCCAAAATAGGCTTTAAATAGGCTTTATTATTTAGAGCATTTCATGTGGAGGCTCTCAAATTGGCAGCGACTCCAATTGCACGGATAAGAAGAGATCCACAGATATATTTTACCAGTCTGCTTATTTTCAGTATTGCTGTGTACCTCTAGCTTCCACAACCCAGTCCAAAAAAACCCCCAAAAAACCTCATCACCTGTATACCAGAAAAGGTCCAAAGCAGACAGCAGAATAGTCAAATAACTTTCTACTTAGCAGTTCTTAGAGTTCTCTTTGAGTGCAATGTGAGTTACCAGCCACTGGAGCTGGGTTCCTTTCATACCCTTAAACACACTGTTGCCACAGCACACATTTTTAGGAACTTTGTTCATTCACTGAATCCCATTTGATGAGGGTTGAAGATATTTCTGAGGTATTTTACAGAGGTGTTGCTAACACTGTAGTTTCTTGGGACTAAGGTGTCAGCTGCAACAAGGTGAGGCAGTGATGGCAAACAGGGAAAAAATTGATTAAACGTGCACCTTGCTATCAGTAGATAATAAATGTTACCAATAAGTCAACGTTAACTATTTGAGGAGATGGCTGAGTAAAAGTTACTACAGTAAGGCTACAATAAGTAGGCTAACAGTTTTTTAATGTTTATCTAATCATCAGGTAGTGTGTTGTACTGTGAGAAAACCTTTCACCTACCAGCTCAAGCCACACAACAACCCATTAAGCCATACAACTGGAGAGTATTAATTCTTTGTGAGTAATTAAATTAATTAACTGTAACAGCCATTATAATGATGTCCTGCAAGTCAACCAATAAAACCAACTTTAACAGTTTTAATATTTATATTTTATGTGAAGTGCTTTAGATTTGCACATGTTAACCAAAGCAGAACATAGAGTAATATGCTACTTATGTTAACTATTTTATAATTGCTTACACATGCCACTAAGAAACAATAGCATCTTGCATGAACAAAATAAATTGAACTCCCCTTAATGGTGCCACCTTGTCATTTTTTGGTGTTAGCTTGTTAGAAATGTGGCACAAATCCCAGTAGTAGCTAGCTAGGTTTGCTACTGGCATGTATGCTTAACTTACTGTACCTGTCCATTTTCCTTTATAATTGCCATTAAAAGTTTGACATGGCCTAAGGGTTGGTGTAAGATTCCCACATCTTCCCACTATTCTCATTTACTTTTTTCACTTTTCTTTTTTTTCATGCAGTCAAAAACAGATTTATAATTGATAAAGTAGTGGCGCAAATAAAGAAACTGTCATTGCACAGACGAAGAAGACAAGCAGTGCGGCAGCTTAATGTTTTACAGACCAATCAAGAAGGGCAAGGCTGCAGACAAGATGTTAAACCATGGCGGCACATTCTCTGTCACAAACAGAACTAACACATGAGGATATAATATGACTGTTGTAATATCACAGCCAATATTGGTGTGCATTGTGCACATATAGTCCATGTTTTCCTGAGGAATTGAAAATTAAAAGAAAAAAAATACATGGTGTAACTTTTTTTCCCTTTCAAATGCACCTACTGTAATTACAAGTAGAAAACACATGTAAAAGGCAGACAGTTGTTGTATTGTATACACCTGATAAAATACTTGGCTGAGCATTGTTCCATGGTACAGTGCACTGGTTGGTCTCTTCACCGGACAGCTTACAAGCAGCCCACACACTAACACCTTTCAGAAATCCTATCAAAAATCCTAACCCTTCCACTCAAAGGATACTGACCAGCAACTATGCAAAAAAACATTTGAAAATTTGTCTTTCAGTAAATCACAACAAAACAGAGAGAAGTGCACAATCAAAAAATTATAATAATGCCACAAAATCAGCAAACTTAATTTTCTATACTATAACAAGAAATCATATTGTGATTAAAACTAATCAAAGTGCAATATAATATTATGTTATCAGGACAGATGTTCCAGATATTTACTCCTTTAACAGAGACACAGTGATTCTTTTACTGTAGTTCGAGTCTTTGGTTTCTGAAATAACAAAGTTCTTCACAAGTTGTAAATGGACTAATAAAAATATTGAATTAGTTCTTGTTTTGTATGCGTTTCAGAATTTTTGTTTCAGTCACAATTTCAATTTCTGAAATTTTGTTTCAGTCACAATTTCAATTTCAACATCATTTATTGTTAAATTTCTGCTTAGATCCCTGGGCTTATTTCCAAATATAATGCACTTTGTTTTACCAAAGTGAAGTGATAACTTGTTTGAATCAAACCATTGTATAAATTTCTGTAGTTCCTTCTCCACCATATCCAAAAGCTGTCCCAAAAGATCCCCACTATAGAACACTGTCATGTCATCAGCAAACAGAATACATTTCATGGACTTAGAAACAAAACAAATGTCATTTAAAAGAAACAGCAATGGACCAAGGACTGAACCCTGTGGCACCCCACATGTAGTCTTCAAAAGAGAGATGGTGTTCATATAATTATGTACTGGGCCAGTGAGCCTTATAAACTGGATGCATAATATTGCAGGTAGAAACAACTATTGTGTTCCAAGCAAATCGGTATTATAGTATTCATTGAGACTAAATTGCTATATATTTTTTAGCATGAAAACCATGGCAACCAGGCTATTTGAACTATACAATTGGATAGGCTCAACACATTTTGAATTTCTTGTTAATATCTAAAGGCTTTCATGAATTAATGTAAATTTGTAAGAGATGTCCGATATTATCTAAATTAGCCCACTGCCAATAATATCTGGCCGCCGTATTGCATTCATAAAAAGAAAAAACTGATCGCAAGAGTCCTGTGTCATTGTGCAAACAAGACAGCCACTTTATGAACGGTGAGGTAGAGAGGAAGAGATAGAGACGTACAGCACAGCCAGGTCTGTGTGAGACCGGGAACGTCCGAGCAGAAAATTAACTGTGAGGAACTTCTTGGTTAGCGGTGAATGTTTTTGCTACAAGCTTCATCTATAAACACCACACAGCTCTTCTCGTTCCAGCAGAGTCCCGTGTCTGCTTCACCACTGCTGGCTAAAGAGAAGGAAGCTAACCAAGAAGCTAGCTGATGCTCCACCTTCCGACCTCGCTTTGGAGGCAGGAAAATTTAACAGCTGTTTCTGTCTGACTTTTTCCCATTAATGAAGTTGACATAAAGCAGCACGGTTACCAAACCCTCACAGAAATGTTGCTTCAGGAGCAAAAAGACCAGACGGAAAGATGAGGAAAATAACTGGTTTGTTGTTGCTAAATGCTCCTGCAGGTGCAGCGTTTAGTTCACCTGAGCCCCTTTTCGACCGAGCTGATTCCAGTGCTGGTTCGGAGCCAGAGCCAGACTAGGCACAGGTTCTTTGGCTTTCGACCGCCTAAGCACCGGCTCCTGGCTCTCAAAACTGGTTCTATCTTGGCACAACTCTTTGCTGGGCCAGAGTTAAGAACCGGTTCACGTAGCTAGCGTCAGCGGTTGGGGGCAGGGTTACCTGGCCAAACTGAAACATGCCGACACCGGCCCGGCATCTTCATACCAACAGGAAATGGAAAGTAAAATGGAGCAAAAACGAAGAAAAAAAAAACTGGTCCGAGGAAGACACGCAGTGTTTCCCTTTTTCCCTCGGTTGTCTGCAGAAATCCAAAATAAATTGTACGGGACCAGTCGGACAAATCTTGTCTTCGAGCGGCTACAGAGGAAGACGCTGTAGCCGCCATGAACGTAGCATCGACCAGCTGGGCAACAAATTGAAGTTGAAGAAAGATTTCCAGGACCAGAGTAGGAAGCTGGGACGCAGTGGTGACGGGCGACCCAAAAAATTCAGCAATTCGATTTATTAAATCCGGTTTTTGGAGACCGGCCATCAAACCAAACAAGCAGCGCTGTGGACTCCACCACATTCGAGTCCATCCTCCTGCCCACGGTGGCAGCTCAGAATACCACAGAAAATGGTATGTGTTGTCTTATGGTGTAAATACTGTGTAACAACTTTGAGGAAATTATCTGTACTTGTGACATTAGATATGTTTTCGTGGTTCAAGCTTTTTCAAGCTGCTAACAATAGCCAAACAAACGTGTCACATGACTTATATTTTCCTATAAATCACACTCCTTCCTTTCGCCCTATGTCAGCGTTACCCCTCATGTTATTTACCGTCGACTGAGCACAAACTTCTTTGTTTTTAACACAGTTGATGTCTCTGGATGTAGAGGAAACGCTGAGGCCTGGGGGATGCAGCTCACTTTCCCCTCCCTCCTCATCATCATCGTGCAGTAGACCAGGTAAGAAATATTAACACAACCACTTCACTCTATGAAGTGTGTTGATTTTATGTGAAATGTTTCTGTTGTTAAATGTGCAATACAAATAAAGGCAGGGCAGGTTTATTTATAAAGCACATTTCATGTACAAGACTATTCAAGGTGATTTACATTGCAGAAAAAGTACATTAAAAACAAAACAAACTTTTAAAAGAAATTAATTAAATAAAACACAAGAATCTAAAATCAAACGGATTGAATCGGATTGGATTAAAGCAGTTTTGTACTGCTGTGTGTTCTGCTGAACTACATTCATCAAAGTTTGTATAGACACCTTAAAGTCTTTATTATTCTTCATTAGGTTATCTGTGCTGGACAAACAAGATGGTGTTATCTTGTAGTTTCCTGCATTAAGTGTATTTGACTTTATACTGACTTTTTTGTTGTTGTTGTTCACAGGTGAATAGACTCGAACACAGAGCTGCTGGAGTACCTGGAGAGGTCTGAGGAGAAACTACAGGAGGAGGGGGAGAGGTGGCATGGTGTCCATTATAGATGGGAATTTCCCAAAAAAAATCTTGCCCCGGCTGTATGTGTATTCTCTTTTTCCCCCTCGGAAATAAAAACCTTTTATTCTAGCAGTGTTGTTTTATTTTCATCTGTATATATATAACAATAATGGTGTACAGAACAAATGTACCAAAACCAGCTGAACAGTCAAATAAGTTCATCTTTAATTATCAATTCACATCTTTTTATGTTCTGCAATGATGTG
>JAOXYM010000001.1:6371711-6384019 GCA_028567055.1 Leptatherina wallacei
GGTAAGCAGGATCACCAGTGAGCTAATGTCCAACTTCTCCAGATATTGTGACCTTGTTTTGATCCAGTCCCGCGATGCACGGACGATTAGCACAAACTATTGCGGTAAAATCCAGATGTGGTGACGTGTCCAGACGACAGGTGTCCTCCGCATCCTAATCTATCTGAAACAGCATCTAAGAAAACGGGAACGGACATAATGTTGTTACTTTTTTTGTACTATTATGTAATTGAAATTCAGTGAATGCCAAGTTGAGCTACAAGTTGTAGCAAACATATAACATATGAAGAACATATAAAGTGAATTACCTTTCTCCTGAAACGTAGTTACGGTTCTGTGCGACTGGTTCTGAAATGTAGTGGGACGGCCACTAACAGATTGTTCATCTGTGAATCTTGGCACAAGTTTGGAAGGCGAGGAGCAGAATTTGTAGGGGAACAACACAATTCTCCATGTTTACCGTTATCTCTGCCATAGCGCGCTGTGATAGCGCCGCTGTCTGTCTTCCTGTTTGGAGCGGGCGTATTCAGTTGGGTAAATATGACATAATGATGCAGCACTGGCCTGGCTCTTTCGGTTGAAAGCAAAACCGGTTCTTTGGAAGCACCGGAGTTGAACCAGCTAAGCACTGGCTCTAGCACTAGCACCGAACCAGCACCAGTTCTTCTTTGGTGGAAATGGGCTACTGGAGACCTCCTATAAACCCAGCCAGACCAGGTTCAATCCCAACGTCTCCCTGACCCACTTCTCATCTACCTGCTTTACAATAAAGGACACTAGATCCCACGCAATGTTAGAAAAATAACAAAGTAAAAAAAAAAAAAACACACTTGTGTATGGAACATACGCATACAAACAACATCTTACACATTATACAATTTCCATTTGGATATATACATATATAGCTTTTGCCTAATGAAGATGTAAGTTTGGGCCACCATTCAGTTGGTCAGAAAGATTTGGCCACAATTCTGCTGGAAGTAGCGATCAGAAGATGACACTTTGGTCATAAAGGGGTGGACATGGTCAGCAACAATAATGAGGCTGTGGAGTATATATTATGCTCATTTGGTACAAAGGGGCCAAAGGGAACCAAGAAAATATCCCTGCACCATTATACCACTAGCCTGAGCTATTGATATGAGGTAGAATGGATTCATGTTTTAATGTTGTTTATGGCTCTGACCGTACCAACTGAATGTCACAGGTAAAATTGAGATTCATTGGACCAGGGCAATGTTTTTCCAGTCTTCTATTGCCAAAAAAAAAAAAAAGCTGCTGTTTTCTATTCTTAACTGACAGGAGTGACACCATGTTTGGCTGCTTTAGCCATTACTTCAAAGTTCAATGTGTTGTGCGGTCAGAGATGGTATTCTGCATACCTTGGTCCTAACCAGTAGTATTTTGAGTTACTGTTACTGTACTATCATCATAAACCAGTCTGCCTGTTTTTCTCAGACCTCGATCATCAACAAGGCATTTTCCTCCAACTGCTGCTCACTGAATATTTTCTCTTTTTTGGACCATTTTCTGTAAACCATAAAGATGGCTGCGCATAAAAATCCCAGTAGAGCAGCAGTTTTTGAAAGTAAACATACCAACCTGTCTGGTTTCCATTCTGATGCTCAGTTTGACCTTCAGTAAGTCATCTCGATCATGTCTATATGCCTAAATGCACTGACTCACTGTCATTTGGCCAATTAACTATTTGTATTATCAATCTATTGAACAGGTGTACCTAAGAAAGTGGATGCATAACAAAAGAATAACAAATACAATGCTTGTAAAGAAAAAAGAAATAAAGAAAGAACAATAAGGCAAGAAAAAACACAATGGTTAGTCATGCTGTAATGTTTGCAATCCACTCATTCTGAAACCCAGACAACTGTTTTATCTGTACCGTATTTAAAATAACAATAAAACAACTTATTACACTGTTGATAAAGAGTTGTCTGAGATTTGCTCATGAAGTCTAATTGGTCTTGGTTCTCTTTGTGTCTGACTATAATTGGACTCCTACTTTACAGTGTGAAAATGCTCTAAGTGTCTACTACATGGCTAGTGTTTTACCACTCAGTGTATCACAGGATTTGCAGCACTTAATTGGACAGAGGGTTCAGATGAGTGGAGTTCAACACATAGACTTATCCTCAAATTACTCTCTACAAATATGACTTTCAGTCCTTCAGCGGTGAATAGCTGAATGAGCTTGAAACAACTTGCAACTTAAAAAATGCATGATTCTTGGAGACAGCTTTTTGATGCATTCAGGTAGATTTTCCTTTTGTAGCTATCCGGGGCTCAGGAGATGTGTAGCTACTGCCGTGACCTGGCAAACTCATTGAAGCAATGCATGCTTCTCTTCTACCAGTAGGAAGGCTAGAAACAACTGTGCAAATTGTCTTTAGAAGCCACAAGCACTAGAATGGTACTCAAGTTGGATTCAAATGCTATACACAAAGACTGCATACAGAAACTCTATCAACTTTAACAACTCCAGCTGTTAACGCAGAGGGGCTCCAGCACATGTACTAAAGAAAAAGAGTTGGGTTTTATCACTGTAAAGAAAAAGAAGAAGGAAAAAAAAGAAAACAGCATGGAACAAATATTACTGAAACTAAATGCCGGAGTTCAGCTGAATATAGCAATCTGACCACTACAGCCCTAAACATTTATAAAGCCCTTTGTTTCTGCTGTGCTTGTTCTAAAGTGCCGTACATAAATAAACAAAGCAACACGGGGAAATAAAACAATTAACATAGAAATAACTAATGAAATAATTGTTTATTGTTTTTAAAACAAAATAAAAAGAATAAACAATTTTAAAAAGAATAAAACAATTAAAAACAAATAAAAACAATAAATGAAACAAACCATAAAACACTAAAACAGAAGCAGAGTCTCATGCTGGGTTGAAAGCCAAGGAATAAAAATGGGTTTGAAGACAAGTTTTAATAATGGACAGGGAGGAGGCTTGTCTAATGTGGAGGGGTAGCTCGTTCCACAGTTTAGAAAAAGCTCTGTCCAGTCTGAACTTCCGTTTGGACCTTGGCACCTCCAGGAGCAGCAGGTCAGCTGACCTGAGGGACTGAGCAGGAGTGTAGGGGTGGAGAAGCTCAGAGAGGTAAGGAGGGGCCAGACCGTTTAAAGAGCACTGCTCATCGTAGTTCACACTGTTTTTATCTGCTCTATCTGTTCTGGTTCTAAGAGTTGTATAGGGCCTTGAAAAAGCATATAATTAGACCCAAAATAGTTGCAATGTGAAATGGAACAAAGATGCACACAAAGAAAAAAATCATAATGGAGACAGCGCCTCTATGAAACCCATATCGACTGCTGATGATGCCTGTAATCAGAAATGAATTTAAACAAGCCTCTCCAAGAATCCGTTTCGCACTCATCTACTCTGTTTGGACTCCATTTGTGTTCATGCATTAAGGGTGCTCCATATTAAAGACCATGCCAATCCAGGTAGTGTGTGTGAGTGAAATTGGATGCTGACACCCTGGAATAGTCTGCATCAGTGCTGACCTGTCATTCCCTACTACCCTGAGTGCATGACAAGCAGGTGTTGAATAGTGGGGAACATGATGTGAATTGAAATCCCATCTTTTACCCATTGGCAAAAATGCTGGGCTCAAACAATGAGAATTTATTTGAGATTTCTATTTGAAGTTTTATTGCAAAGAAATCATATAAATATATACAGTATATAGGGGGATGATTATAGGGAGCTATTAATGCAGATTTTCCATTGCATATGGGTCAATGATTACTGCATACAAACAGGCTGTTACAGCTCAATCATAGCAATCGTGCAAATGTCATCAAGGAGTATTTGATGGCAAAAATGAACTTGCAATAGGACTGATTATACTTGACACAATTATTGCGGAAGGAAACTGCACGGTGAGCCCAGTGCCATCAATGTTTTTCTGGTATTTGGGAAGTGATCAAATCAAACTTTTTTAAACAGCACTTTTCAGACAAAAGTAATTAAAAGTGTTCAACAGAAAGCAAGCAGGTTCCAGCATGTATGTAAGGATTAAACAACGAGGACCCGTGCATTATACAGTTTTAATGGACAACAAGGAGTCTAGAACACCACGACGCACAGCAGTGTGCATTAAAACCGTGTAATGAATGGCCGGGTCCTCATTGTTTAATCCGCTTATACCATGGTCCCACACAGTGAACATTTGATAACAAATGTTTATTTTTTTTCTGCAAAACTTGCTAAATATGCTTAAGTATAGGAACAATTTTATTGTGCAATTGGGCTAATATTGTGCATACCTAATAGAGACACAAACATACACACACATACATATACTCATACATGGATATAAAATAAAAACAGTATTTTTCATTCCTTTGGGTTATGTTCAACCTTCTGCTGAAATAAATGTTCTGTATTTCAGCCAACTTTATTTCTGTATTATCAAAAACGTGGGTAACTGTCTGTAACTCAATTAGCATTAGCAAAATGATCATAATTAGCATTTTGTTTTAGTTTGTACAACCAATTCCCTGGTGCATTGTAATAAGTTTTGCATCCAGAGGGGTATTCCATGAAACAGGATTAAGGGAAAGTCTTGCTTATTTTGATAAGTCTGGCTCATCAAAGTAAGAGTTCTGTTCCATTACCGTGACTTAAATGAGTCCCAGGCTAATGGAAGCTTATTAAAGTCTTGTCTCAAAGAATGTGAAAAGTTGTGATAAATATCATAGCTTCACAATCTTATCTAAAGTTACAGCACATCCGTTTAGGCTGTTGTCGTCTTGAATCTGCAGCCGTAACACTGCAGTATTGGTGCTAAAAGATCGAGATCGGCTGAGCAGATAAACCTTTGTTCTAAAGGATCACAGTCTAAAGGAGTTGAAAAACTAAACATTTTGCTCATAGACGGCATAATTTATAATGCTTACGCTACACGTTCACCATACTGCCTTCATTATGCACTTTTAAATTAATTAAGAAGGCACCATTTATTACATTGTGCATATTAATTACCTCAGAAGATTTATAAGAAAATAGAACATTACAGATTAATAAGAAATCCCCATCTGGCACTGTCACGTGAGAGACTCCTACTTTCTGCTCATCCTAAACTTTATCTGCTATTTAACAATCCAAGTTTGAGATGCTTTATACAGCAGGTTAGAAATCAGTTTGTAAAAGGCTTCCAATATGTCTCTGCACCAACACTCATTCTCTTTCCAGCTGGTCAGTGGTTGATGATGACCATCTTCAGCTGGAAGCAACACGGTCACCAGCAAGGGCAAAGGCAATGAAGCCCAGTAGGTGGTATTGAATGAGCAAAATCCTTAATGCCCTGCTCATCACTCTCTCTTTTTATATGGACATTAAGACAACCACTGTGGCCACTGGGGATAATCACAGCCACCTCTGTGTCTCAGCTGAACGACACCCTGGAGGAAGATATAATTCTCTCTAGCAGATGTGGCTATTACATTAAAACCCTAACCGAATGCACAATTGTGTTTTCCTTGTTCCTCGTATGACTCTACACTCTTTTCCCATGTGAAAACTCTCTATTTGTACCGCATAGTAAGGAACAATAATGAATAATGAGGAGAGGCCATTACTGCCCACACAGAGAGCCACCAGCTTACTAATAATAATCAGAAACCCTGGTGGTGGCGATGGCTGTGGACTTGGAAGTGTGATGTGTGTTTGCAGGTGTGAGAGCCTACCTGCCGATGGATGAACACAACAGAGCCCAGGAGACGCCAGGTTCCTCCCTGCCTGTCAACGTGGAGCATACGCAGAATCTGCAGGAAGCGAATCCCTCTGGAAAATAGCAGAAGTGTTTACCTGCTGACATTACATTTATGTGAGTATTTTGCACATATAATACAATATGTGAACACCTAAACATAATATCAAGCAGTTAAACCTAAAACTGTGCACAAAAATGCCTGGAATCTATATGTTTTTATTTTTTTTCCCAGCAGACACAGCATCACTTACCTTACAGCAGAGGTAGCGAAGACCTGACCCTTGGAACCCACTGCCAGCACAATTATCGAGGCGATAACTACAATCAAATCTGTGTTAACAGAGAGGGAGACTTTGAGTATAAATATGACACAAGATGAGTAATCGGAATATTTTTACACAGATGTTAGGAGTTGTCAGTATAAAAAGAGCAAGTGTTTGACAAGTCCAAAAAGTGTTCTATTATGACATTGCATTGGTTTTTATTTCAGATTTATTCCATTAATCAGTTTAGGTGAGAGGAGTTGCAAATGGCATGAAAGATAATATTCACTGCTGTATATTAAAAAAAAAAACAACAGCTGGAGGCTTTAATTTTAAGTATATAAACTGAAGATGGGAAAATATTGCAGTGACAGTTTTAATTTCATGCTGAATTTGTCTTAGATATCTTATTGTGGGACTAAGCTCAGGGTTTATTACTGTTATTGTTTAAAAATTGTGTGAGTGGGTGAGAAGTGATATGTTTGCTGAGGTGCACAGATATGTGTGCATGGATGTCATTTCCACCTATAATAGATATCGGCTTCCTGGCAAAGCGTAGTCGGCCCCAAATGCCAACATATTTACTGCGGCAGCCAGCTGACCAAAGACGGACAAAATATTCCACACCGAAGAACACCACAAGGACGATCTCCTGTCAGACAAATGAGGCAGAGCGACAGAGGGATTAAAAAAAACAATAACATCAGATCCTGGTGCAGGTTATTCTGTGTAGCAACACCTAAACAGCTGTTCAGATTTGTTCCAAGTTTGCTTTAAAACAAATATGTGTCAATTATAAATGTGAGTGCTCTGCACAGCTTCTTACACAAACTTCATCATGTCACTGCAATTCATTTAGTATTATTGATTCTTCTTCAGCAGGTATACCATTTGTAATGTTTGATTTGTGCCACGTCATTGAGGAGCTCTTTGATTCAGCTGCTAAATGTACTTGGGCCTGACAACTTTGTGATTCTGATAAATCGCTTGATGATATTTATTGATACTGTGTTCATTTTTAAAGGAAAACTCTTCTGGTTTACGCCATCAGGGGTCTATAATGGATTTTGAAGAGTAGATTTCTACCTTGTATATGAAAAATATATTGTGCTTGGCTGCAATGAGTCACTGGCTGCATATAAATAGTGACATAGCCACTATGTCGATGGATTGTGTGATACTGCTTTGAAGCAGCATTTATCAGCCATCATTAAATGACAAATGTAGACTTGTGCAGGGTAAAGGGGCATGCAAACCTAAGGATATCATAAGCACGCCCATATAGTTAGCTGTGATGAATGATGAAATTAAGGCCAAAGTGTCATGGGGCTGCTTGTTTGGCTTGGCATTTAAACTCTGCTTGTTTTCAGCCACAGATTGAGTCTAGGGCAGGACGTTCTACAGCTGGGTGGTGCCTCAGCTGCATCAGCCTTCCCCTCTACACCTGCCTTGATTGGACAATCAGCAGCCAGGTTATATATAGCTGCATGGATGCAGCAGATCCCTGCCAGATTGTTATCTCTGTCACCTGCTTGAGATCTGTCCCTGTGGATCGGCTGCCAGCAGCTCATCTGGATCCGTTTGTTCACCTGCCTGTTCATGCTTCACCTGTCGGTTAGTTGATTGGTCTTCCCTATGAGCTCTACCTGGATGGTTCTCTTTGCAAGCTTTTGGATGGACTTTAACTTTCTTTTCTCCCCCTCTCCTAGAACTGAGTGTCCAGCGAGTTTCTCTGTCCTCTGATCCGCCGTAGTCTATCTGCCAGTCTGAAGCCAGCTAGACAAATAAATTCACTTTTGGTGCTTTCATTTGTGGTCTGTCTGATTTTTGGGTCAATTTTATTCCTGCATTATGACACAGAGCCTTTTGTTTGTACCAGATTTTTTTGCTGAAAACTTTGGCACTTTGGAACAACCTGCATTTTTTTTTTTTTTATTTTTTTTTTTTTCCTATCTGCATTTTGGAACTTTGTGGTCACTTCAGTATTCAGTCCAGGAGGTTGCCACTCAGCAAGAACTTCAAAATTGCTTCAGAAAACTGTCCCTATAGGGTCAGCTGTAGCAAAAGAAAATGCGAAAGTGTGAGATGGGGAAAAAAAAATAGGTTACAGTATGCATATGGCCCACTCTTTGTGTGTGCTTGAAATGGCTTCAAAATATGTTAGTAGTCAGAATTAATTCTTAAAACACAAAGCTGTTTGTTTTTTGTTTTAATGTGTGGTGCATCTTTTTCTTAATGTAAAAATGCATGTAGAACCTCAACCCTTTTAATAACATCCACATACAGACATTATCTTTTTTCATAATGGCCTCAGTTTTCAGCCTAAAATTGCATCGATACATATAGCACCATAAAGACCAACTAAATCAACAAAATGGAATTTATTAACAGTAACACACACATCCACAGTGACCAAGTCTTTTCTCTTCTGCATATTATCTTAAGTCTTGGCTTGGTTTTTGATGCACCACCATGCATCAAAAACAACTTCTTTGCTTTATTCCAGCCAGACCGGACCATTATTTTTCAGACAAACATAACTTTCTTGTCACTTGTTGTTGTTTGATTGCTCTTGATTGGACATTACTGTTCCTGAGAAATTAAAAGTGAGTGAGCTCAGGGTGCTGGCGTTTTAGCAGGGTTTTAAAGGTGAAACGCCTCAATTTTTTTCAACTGGACTTTTCTGCATCCATTCCAAGGTTTTGTGCTACAGTAATCTGGTCAGATACAAGCACTATTTACATTAGTTGAGTTTTTCTGTAATTATTTCTTTCATCTCATAGCAAAACCTCTTCTAACTCACAGGTCTTTACGGACTGACATTGTTCAGTGTGACAGTTTGAAACACAGAGGGTACCACTAAGGGGCTGATATCACGGACAGGATTTTCTGAGCCAATACTGTACCAGTTGTGGGGGCATATCGCCATAGCAACATAGAAAATACTAGTGCAACTTTTCACAATTCATTCATTGTGCATTTTGATTACTTTTCTTATTTTCCTTATCTTAACCAGGTAGCTTCCATAAACATAACAAAGTAGTTTATTGCTTAATCATAACCAAATACTTAAATGCCTAAGGTAACTTTTTGAGCCTCTTACCCTGAAAACTTCTGGGAGGTGTCTCTACAATCAGACTGTAGGATGAGCCTATTACTGTAAATCAAATCTCAGTCCATTTTTAATCATTTAATGATTAACATGCCTTCCATATTTAAAAAGACCCATATATTCAACTAATTTAAACATTAAAACACCTTTACCATCAATATTGAAAAATCTGCTGTACATGACTCCATGAAATAATAACATTGCCTAATGCATTGTGGAAAACGGAGTAAACAGGAGAACATTCCTAACAAGATGGCACTCATGGCCCAGCATGAAACAGTGTGATGTATCTTCACATTCTCTATTTGTGCAGCTGGTGCACAACTCATTACTGCAGCGGCTCCTTGTGCCAGAAATGGATGTGAATGGGTATCCCATGACTTGAGAACTAATGTATGGATTTATTGATAAACCTCAATGTGTGAGGAGCTGGGAATGAGAATGTGTTGAGCAATAACTGAAGCAGTCCACAACATACTGAAATCTCACACAATCAATGCTTCAAAATGAAAGCAGCTCCTTCAGTTCTAGCAAGTTTCATCTAAAGCTCCTTTGGATTAAAAAAAATCAACTGCCTCACACTATATGAGCCTAACATGTGTAAAATAATGAACTGGTGCGGATGAGATTGCAATTACCTCCACATGGGTCTCAATCACTGAAAAGCATTTAGAAATGAAGCTGACAGATTTGGAATCAATAGCTTTATAGATTTTTAATGGTGACACAATCCTTTGGCTGTGAATGATGAGAGGAAAGCAGTGAGCGATTCAGACAAATGTTTTTCATGCCGAGCAGTAAATTAGGGGTGGTGTTTTTCTTCATCAAAGATTAAATGTCAGTGAATATGAAATAGCACTGTTTGGAAACAAAATTGGATTAATAACATGGTAAATTGTATTCCTGGAAGCTAATATGAAGCTAAATGTTACATTTCTTAATTTATTCACTGAGGATTTTTACTTCAAGGGTAAAAAACAAATCGTCATTTTAAAAAAGCAATACTTTAACCAAGAGCAGGGAAAAAAAAAAAAAACAGATATAAGTAATTTTCACATGCACTGCAGACCTGAAATTTGCTAGATATTAGCCGAAGGAAGTCTATGTGCAAGCATAAAATGCTTGAATTAGTCAGACTAAGCACTGCAGACTTTACCCTCACAGTTCTCTGGTGCAAAGCCTGGATAATTTCAGATTTAGCTCATGTGCTGATTGAGCAGGTAACCTAATTTTCAGGAGATTATCTGGAGTTCATGTGTGAAAGCATCTATAAAGGAGTTAAAATTGTACTGTCAGTTGCTTCCACAGTCTGTAATGATCTTTGCAGCTCTGTTTGGGCATCTATGACATGACAAATGAGGAAACTCTGTGTTGTCCTTCAGGAAGATTAAAGTAACTCTTGGGGTTTGAGAAGGTTTTTGAAAGGTTTAGAGGACAATTTAAAGAATAAGTAAGCTTGTGGATCTTAACGTGTGTCTTTGCTGAACCTTTAACGGAAGCATTTGTGGACCAGATATGCAGCAAAATATTTTCTTTGCTCACTACACCTGCAGTTTACAGAAAATTAACAGTTGTGACACAAAACAAAAGGGTAAACCTTTTACAGATTACATTGTGTCTTTGTTTCTTTGACAGTCCTGGGAAACTTCAAGCTTCTCACAGTGTTTTAGTAAGATGTGTAAATTAACACTTACATTCACTAAGCAACTAACAAATCATCAAAATAAATGCCGACAGGGAGATGGAGAGCAGCCTGGTCTCAGAATAGATCATGAAATTAGCATGAAACATGGAATAATTTCAGTTAATCAGATAAACAAATTAAAAAAAACTAATTTCAATGTACATTAAATATACTAAAAAAGTCACCAAATCTAATGAACATGATGTATTTGTATCCCTCTCTCTTACTCTCTATGCTCACAGATATTTCATATTTCTATGGCTTTTGTTGTTGTTGTTGTTTAAAAGTTGTTTTTGTTCAAATATTTTTGTTTCTCTTGTCAGAGGACATGACAAGTCAAAGATTGTGACTGCAAAGCTGCTCTTTAGGACCACGTGTCAACTTACAGGTGCTTTTGAAGCAATTAGGATGCAAGTTATGGGTCTAACACTGACAGCTCATACTGATGCTGAAAATAAGATTTGGCTTTGAAAATTTTTTATTTGAACTTAAAACAGAAACAATACTATTGAATAATGAGTATTGGAAATTTCTATTGATACTGACAAAAAATGAAATAGTAAATATTAAGAAAATAACTTACAATGTGAAATTTAAAGTCTTTATGTAGACATTGTTTTTATCATTTTTAGAGCATTTCTTTCTTTTTTCTTTCTTTCTTTTTTTTAATGAGTTTTCTTTTAATGGTGTGATCCAGTTACACTATGGAAGCTGCCAGTTCAGGTGGAACACCTATCCGGTCCGCTTGTATGTCCCAGTTTTACTGAATAACTGGACCAAGTCCCTAACTAGGTTTAGTTTGAACAGTTTAATACAGGATGTTGGTTTGGTAGAGGCGTGCAGGAAAAATCTACGTTTAATGCAGATCTGCAAGTCTGTCTGTGGTATGTGCTCATGGATCTGACTGCTCAAGAATATTTAAACTCACATTACCACAGAATCCAGTTTTCATATTATGAGAGTTTGTGCAGCAGCAATAACACTGGTCTGTAACTCACAGGGGGACAAAATCAACCACGAAACTTTAGAGATTTAAATAGGGTACAGGTTAGCAAGCTAACAAACATTGGCTAAATCGGTGTCAGGGGATGCTGTAACTCTTGACAAAGTCAGACCTGGACCTCTATAAAAATGTTAAAAACAGATGATTCATTGACACTATTTCTGTTTTAAAGGAGCTATATCATGAATATCTTGACTTTTATGAGCTTTTAACCATGTTAGTGTGTTATTTACTCATAAAAACTTCACAGAAGTTTTTATTTTTCTTCATCAATGCATATTTGCGTCATCTGTATGAATATTCGGTCCAAGCTCTAACTCCCGTCTACTTCCGGCAAACGACTGACTCACCACCGGTGTACGTAGATCGGTGGCATCAATCATGAAACGCCATTTAGGCGTGCGCAACATTGTAGCAAAACGGCTATTTTGTTCGAGAGACCGCAAGGCCCCGCCCACTCCAGAAGGCCCCGCCCACTCCCGTCACTGAGCTGAGAAGAAGC
>JAOXYM010000001.1:6406070-6417749 GCA_028567055.1 Leptatherina wallacei
CGAAGTATCGATCCGATACCAATACTCACCTTGGTATCGATACTATCGATATTTAGATCGATACGCCCACCCCTAATGAGCTCCAACATTTAAGCTAGCATCCATTAGCTTTGTTACTATAAGTGAAAACTTTCTCAAAACACTCCCTCTAGATGTGTGTTACTGCTACGTAAGACTATGCATCATTATCTTAAAAGAAAAATATTATCCAGATATTTTATTTTTTATTTGCTCTTTCATTGAACTAACACTCACAGGTTTAAAATTTCAAATGTGCTAGCTTAACCATGTGTTAGCTAGTCGTTAACCCCAGAAGCAGATTTAAAATGTGCCCCCATTTTCATTCTCCAAAAAGTTTTGTTCAACAAATCTAACTGTGGTATCTCCAATCTCTGGTTAATTGACCAATTACCACTGGGTTGGCTTACTGATCCTTTCGATCAGTTATTCATTAAAAATTCAAACAAAAAATGGCAGTTGTCTGAAACATCAGCAGAACCTTTTCAATTTACAGTTTCAATAAATAAATCTATTATTGATTATCTGAGCTTGAAATAGTCAATTAAAAAAAACAAAACAAGCAAAAACGTCAACATTTTTAGATAGGTAAAACAAATCCTCCAACAAGATGGAATAAAATGAAAAGGATGTCAGGTAGGAATGAATAAATTTAAATAAATATTGAATATTTGCATTTCTCTTAACTAAAAATATAATTACTAACTATCTATTATAGTTTAAAATGTTTCCTGTAGATTTATTATATTGGAACATTCTGAGGTTTCCCTGCTGAAATGAATCCTAGCCATGGGGAGACCACTGGAGTAAACGTAAGTCACTGTCATATTACATTTACCTCAAGAAAGTATTCATTTGGAAAATGGTAAACTGTGTCTGAAAGAGGATGCTCCTGGTTAGCCACAAATGTTGAGTTATGGGGCTGTGTCCAGGATCTTCTTGGCCAATACAAAATCAAAGCAACCTTTGCCAACATCAGTCTAGATTAATTTGAATATTCTTGATCAATTGGCCAAGCAAGGTTTGAATAGGTGGTAACTTAATTCCTCTCCAATGCCCCTTTCCTCTCTGACAACAACTTTGGTTGTATATTTTCTCTGATACAAAGATGAAATTCGAGAAAAAGAAATGAAGCTGAATCACACTGTTTTATTGTGAATGAAAAAGCAAGCAAATCCAAATGACCCAAACATGATTTCAAAAACCTCCTCACACTTGTTAAATATCGTGAGTAGCATGGCAAACCGCTGTGAAATGAATACTTAATATCTTCTCTTTATTTAATATGCCTTTTATTCCATGTGAACCACTTCACACTTTGAACATGTTTTTGCTTCGCACATAATAAGCCATTGAAACAAATCAGAGGAGAAGATACCAGCTGTGTAGCAGGCTATGCACCAGGGAAAACACACCGAGGGTGGTTGGTGGACAGGTGGGAAATGTCAGCATCTGAAAAAGAGACATAAACAAACACACAAAGGAAAGCAGGGGATGAGGCTGACACAGGAGCAGCTGTGACAAACACAATATTTGTCACTGTGGAGTGGGGAAAAAAAGGACTTTTTACAATCTGTGACATTACATGTACTTCTAAAAAATTGGACATGTCTGCATACATGTAATAAACCAGGTCTGTGTTGATAGTTTTTAACATGTTTTGGTACAATAATTCACTGGAGTTCATAGTATAGCATTTTCATTATACTTTTAGACTACAAATGAACTCTATTCAGGTAGGTTTCAGTTTGCAGACATTTTCTTAATTTCTTTTTGTTACATGTTTAATGGTAATATCTCTATTTTAATGCAGCGTTATTGAGATATTTTGCCTGAGTAAATTTTGATAGTTATTTCAGTCAAAGCCCATAATTGGATTTCATTTCCAGAGAACCTCTGAGTATCATGTTGAAATAAAGCTGTACTACATCAAGTTGCTAAGCAGCGAGTTAGCATTTGTTTCAAATGATGCAGAGCACATTTCTTTGGACTTATAAACACCTGAATAATTGCCACAGAAAAACTGAAAAAAACCCTTTAATTTATGTAATGAAGACAAAGAAACACCAACAAAGAACACAACTTTCTTTGTAATACTTAAATGCTTAATTAAGCTTTGGAGGGTGAAGTGAATAAGGCATGGTTAAAACATTCTGCCCTTAAAATCAAACTTGCAGAAATGTCCATATCTATTCCACAGCTGGAGCCTTAGTGATGGTAAATCCTTAGTCCATGCTGAAATGTTGCCTCATCTCGTTAGCTTGCTTTGACTCAGTAAGCAGATTACAGTATGTCTTGAAGCCTCTGAAAATGCTTCAAGGAAAGTCATTTTTGTTCGTAACAGTAGCTCAGCTTGCTTGTTGTGTTGGCCTGGCTTTCTGATAGCTCCCTCAGGCAAAGACTTTAGCATTTAACACTTGTCTGTGCTACAGGTTATTTCTCAATATGTCCCCCTTGTCACTCAGATGCCAGGAGTTAAGTGTAATTGCTGCTGTTGTGTCCTCAGGGTGCCAGTGCTCCCCCTGCTGCACACGACCATTCAGAGAGGTACCAAGGCTAGCCTTTCATTTACAATAATACGAGGAGAGGGATGGACACTGTAGAAGTGCATTTTTGTGGGACTATGTGGAAGTTTGACAAACAGAAACAAACTAAAAAAATGATGTTTTTCGTATGTAGTCTGCAAGCAGTGGCAGTTTAGATCCACTGTAAGGATACTGCATAACGTCTATTTGTATCCTACTGTAAATGAACTGCATGACTACTTTCAGTGTGCACAGTATTTTGATTCAGCCTATGTACACTACACTGTTCTGCAGCTGTAAATACTCAAAAGAGCAACAAGCATATTGCACAGTGTATAATCCATGGCCTGGAAGAGACCTCACTAAATGCAATATTTATTTCTGTTTTACTAATATTTGTGAAGAACTACAACATGCAAATGGTTCCGGAAATTATTCAGCCCTTTTAAAATATACAACTGAGTATATACATCTGCAGCAGAGACAAAAAAGCTTGGGGCTGAGTGCTGAGTGCCAGAGATAGAGTAGTAATGAAATGTGGGTTAAAGGAATGTTGGTTTTGGTCCTTTCATGGGATTTTGCTGACTAAGAAAAATAAATAAACTGACGGGAAAATAAATCAGTTATTTTATGAAAATGAAGAATTTGCTTCTTGCAATGTGAACCATTCATGGCACCTTCAAGACCATGTCCTAAAATCTATCCCTTTTATTCTTTCATTCAGTGCAGTAAATTAATGCAGAGATGCATTGCATTAAAGAGATTTTGGCAAAAAAGTGGTGAACATGGCATAGACTTGATACCTTTAGTTCCATTGTTGTGGATAACATTTTTACCATAAACTGAGTAAAAAATAGACTGTTAAGTAGTGATTACCGGCTCATGCAGAAGCAAAATGCCTTTTTGTGCTCAGCTTACAACATCACTTCCCACCAGGAATATAAAAAAGAAAAGAAAAAAAAAATCACATTTCTGATCTTATTTTCAATTTGATTATGCTCTGAACACTACTTGCATCATACACCGAAACCATAATTTAGACACTGAAATAAAATGGTAGGTAATGAATATAGAGTAAGTAATTGTGGTCACATTATTGTTTTCCTCTTTGTACAGTGTGGGTTTGAACAGAACCTGATTGAAATGAGACTTACTAATAATAGCAATGATCCTTTTATTCACATAGCACATCTTAACCTCAGTGTGAATTACAGTGCAAGATGAGAGACGTAGGAACACGAGAAAAAGGTCACACATAAAAGGAGAAATGAAGAAAACATTTTTTTAACAGACCAGATACTGTGCTAATGTTCAAGAAAATGTAAATATGTACACTTAAAACAGCCACACAGCACAGAAGCTGACTAACAACCTCAAAATAATACAATATCAATCAATCAATCAAAAAGTTAAAGCTTACTCTGTCACGGTTGATGGAATTGGCAGATTCTTAGTCATGTTTCTTATCTTGTGTCATCCCTAAAAGTGTACAGAAGATGGGAAATAGTTGATTGGTGACATGTTGCAGGGGATTTTAAGCTCAGGTGAGCTGACAAATGAAAAAGCTTTACATTTTCCCTGTGTTGCCACTGATTGACAGTATAATTAATTTGACACCCTGCAGTAATGATGGTAGCCTACAGCAATCAGCTATTGTCTTCTTTTTCTAACATGTACTGTTTTTGCCTGTCCTCTTGTGCAATGCAAATTCTATAGAAAATGTTGCAGAGTATACAGGGCTATATATGGCAGCACATTTTGTTTACACAATAGAGCATTGCTCATAGCTGTCCCATCCATAGGGGACAAATTGTTCCAGTTATTGATTCTTGTCATCTGGATTTATCGGACTGTCTGTTTGACTTTCCAACTGTTTAATGAATGCTTTCTAGTAATTGCATCTATTGTGTTTTGTCAAGATAATAATCTGAGCATTGATGCAGCTCTTACAAATATCACAATGTCTGATCAACATTGTGCAGTCCAGTGGTTCAAAAACAGCTTAAGAATGCTGTCTGGTGAGTCAATGCAGAGCTTGTGTTCAGAAGGACATAATAAAGACAGAATGGAGGACTGACCCACATCAGTTCAATCATCAACAGTGATCAGTCAAACATAAAAATCTAATCTAAACCCAACAAGCAGTTATTATCAGTAATAATAGCAGTGTTATATTACCAACCATTCAAAATTAATCCAATCAAAAATACATAAAAGCTCCAGTCTTTGTTCTCAAAAGGTACAACTAATCTACTTATTGCCAGGTTTCCAGGATGATACAATCTTTTTATGAATCATCTTGTCAGCGTGCTGGTCAGAGCTTAAACACAAACAAGTGCACTCACTTGGGAGAGGAAGAATATGAAGGTGAGCTTGTCTGCGAATCCCCTGCACAAATAATGAAATGTTTGCATTACAGCACAGAGGCTTTCCCAGTTAGATGCTTTGATAAAATTGTAAATATGAGTTTATAGTTTGTGCAGAAAACATTTTAGAGTATCTCACAAATGAATCTGTCAGATTCCGATTAACACCTTCGTGTGCCATGTTTAGTTTAAAATGTTTAACATCTATCTGTCAAGCCTCAGTGTTAGGTTGTGTAATGAGCTGTGAGTTTAATCAAAAGCTACCAGTATGGATCCTGGATCAACACGGACACACAACAGGCACATGTTGACACCACACTGTACACAAAACATGTGATATTGGCTTTGTTGGTCCAGACAACAGAGGTCAACAAGGATATGAAATCAATACTCTTTAGATATAAGCGAAGATGCGCTGTGACAGGAAATATATCACTCTTAAATCTGTTTACAAGCATCATGTTCACCCTCAGTGTGACGAGAATTTAATCTCATTGTAGTGCTTGCATGACTAAAAAGTGGGGGAAACAATGCCTCAACGGTTTGGCAGCGCACATAGTAAAACTCTGGGCATCAGCCCAGAGCAAGCCTATGCTCAGCACTCTGAGATTTGCATTGTGTGGGTTTTTGTCTTGTCTTGTGCTGTGGAGCAGAAGTTCTCCCTCCCTGTCCTGACATCACACTGCACCGCCCTGTCTGAGGAGTAACATGAGCAACGGGGAAAAGAATGGAAACAAAGAAATGAGCAAATGATTTCTATTGAATTGTGCTACAGGAAAATGACAGGAAGAGGGCAAAATCAGCTGTGTTTTGTGTAAAATAGCTGCAGGGGGAGAGCAGCAGTAAAAGCACAAGTACAGACTGAAATGACTGACTCACATTTTCATTGAGACTCCTTTATTTTAATCTGCTAAACTAATTGGATCAAGCCTGTAAGCTGATCACAGGCCAAACCTTGACAGAGTCTGATAACATGAGGTACTGCTTAAAATGTTGTTAATATTTCAAGCCCTCTGGGAATCCAAGTGATCAATGTCTGAACAAATTTAGGATTTGGTTCTGACGCTGCCTGCTGCCTTAAAATGAGATCAGCATTTTGAAAACAAATCAGTCCAACTCATGAGGCGTCAAGGCACCACCGAGTGAATTTAACAATTCTTAATAATATCACATAATGAGATGCGGCATCATTTGCTTTCCTTCTAATCAATAGTGGGGAGGTTAGAATCTATATTCAAAATTTTCAAGTAGTTTTGTGTAAATTTTACTTACTGAAACTCTGATCTTTGGCAAACAAGGAAAGCATGGAAAACACGAGGTTGTTCAATTGAAGTATAGAGTCGAACCTGAATAGAAAAGATTGGAACGCCTGTAACTTCTTTATGTGAATGACTGGGGTAAAACCTTTTTATAGCTTTACTGCTATATGTGTTTTTGGTTTTAACAAACTCGACCCTCTATTATGGCCTATTCTTCATGGAAGCCCAGTCTATGTCATTGTCCTCATGAAGGATATCCTGATAAATGAAGCAAAATCATCAGTTCAATGTAAAATGAGCTCAACTATGAATAGAACAAGAAAGAAGCCATGGCTAATACAGTGAGCTTTATTTTACCAAGAAAGTAGCAGAAGCTGACAGACAAAGACTTTACATCCCAGGTGATGTAAAGTGATTCACAAACCTTAAAGGAAGTGGTCCCTGAAAACTCTGGCATGCTTTGACTCAACTGGTTTTGACTGCAACAAAAGCTTCACATGTCACTTTTTATAAAATCCTCAGCTTGGCCTTCCTTTTTATGAGTTTATGAGGAACCCTAAAGTGACTTTGATCTGTTTCACAGTTTAAACAATTGGAAAAGTCCAAAATAATGCATAAGGAATTTTTCTACAAACAAGAACGCACTCGCCACACACTCGAAAAAATAAATCTTTGAATGAACGTGAAAAAAAAAACCATGGGCATTATTTCCACGTCTTTTAACATGAAACAATTCTGTTATTACAACTTAATTAATTAGTGATGATTCAACGTATTTACTGTTATTTAATCCAATTTAGCAGGTTTGATTAAACTCATTTCACAATGTTTTCCCTAAGTAAGATAAATATACTATACTTGGTCCCAACATAATTATAGAGTTAATTCAACTGATTTTACAGTAATACAATTTTATTCAAAAAATTGAACTAATCCAGCCAACAAAATTGCTCAATTCAAAAAGAAAGTCATTTAATCACATGGAAATCATTTTGTGATTTTGTTATGTTTATCCAAAGACCTTTTTTTCAGTGTGTAAAATATTTCCCCCACTTGCGTGTGTGTAAGCCAGCTAACACTGCATGAACAGTCCGCTTAAAAAACAACAAATAACTGTCAACAATTATCACTTAAAATAAAAGACAAACTGGTAATAAACTTAGTGAACATAATTAAATTTTTATTTAGACAGATGGTGACAGATGTCATCCTACAGTTTCAGTCCACACAATCCTTTCCAAGATGATATAAGGTTGCGCTTGATATTGCGATACCCTCTGTCTTAAAGGCACATGACCACAATCTGACCTGATTGAATCATGTTATCTCAAAATGACTGAATCTAACCAGTGTTAAGCTGCTGAAGCTCATGCAAATTAGATAGTAATTAATTTTAAATCACCTTTTAAACATTAAATTAGTTTCTCAAGTTACATGTTAGACTCTTGTGATCAGTCAAGAAGATAAAGAGACACCCAGTTCACTTTTTTGAGTGTAGGGCTGATCACCACTTAATGCAATGCATTACTAATGAGATTGCAATGCAAGCAATACAGTATTTGCTCCTTTATAACTTTAACACAAAATATGATAAATAAAAAGATAGTTTAGTTAATAGTTTTATAATGCACTTACAATCCATGTGTTTACTTCAGGTAATGAGAAAATAATGAACCCAAATTCATTTGTTTTCCATCTTTAGTCATTTATACTTTTGATACAATTATAAAAATGAACCCAGAGTAATCATTTTTGGGCAAAAAAAAAGAAAAGAAAAATTGAGTGATGATAAGATATACTCTCTAATTTGTCTCTCTTCTTTTAAGTGGGGATATGAGGAAAAACAGAATACAAAATAATGTTATACACATAATACCTTGCTGTTTTCAACTGCTCAGTAACCTCAAATTAAATAGCATGCAGATGATGAAAAGGATACTTAATCAAAAGCTTCTTCTTTTCCACAGCCCAAAATCCTCAATAGTGAATGCTGTTTAAAAGTACTCTGCACCACAAACTACATAAGATGTCCCTATTTTTCAGACTTAAAAAGAATGCCCTTAAAAATATGCCATCCTGTTCACATTACCCACTGTGCAGGATTTTGTAAGGATTAAAAGCAGTGATGCTCTTTTGTCAGCTGTCTTAGGCTGTTTAAGATACTGTACAATGTTCCCTTTGGAAATGGCTTGCCTCAGAGTGGAAAAGGTCAGTCAACGGACATTAGGACTTGTATGGATAAAAGCATTCATTCTGTCTTCTCTGAATTAGCTGACGAAATGTGTCCTAAAAAGCTATCTCTGCGGTTTTTGTGTTTGTATTTTTCCTCAATCTTTGCTCATGTTGTCCATGCATTAGTGTAATAACAAGTAAAAAGACACAGACACAAATAGTGATGTAATTAACATAAACATTGTTTGAACCTCACTTTTAGAATTAAAGACATGTTCTTTCTTTTCAAAACAAACTCACATTTCTTATTCTCTCATCTAAAAACTATTTGGAACTTCTTTATTGAGATTAAGAATTATTTAACATTGACTGCCATAAATCATGAACAGCAAAATTGGGAGAGGTTCTTCCATGTCAGTAAACCAGGAACTCTGATGGTTGTCAATAGTTTGATAATCATACATGAACAATGTATGTCTATTAAACTAATGATATGAAGCAAAAATTGTGTTTTAGGTTTATTAATGTTTCTTTAGATATTATTCAGGACTAAAGAATCATTTTCCAAAGGTTCAAGGACTGTGATGGACTTGTGACGTGTCCAGGGTGTACACTGCCTCTCGCCTAGTAACTGTTGGGAAAGGCTCCAGCCCCCCTGCAGCACTGAGTTGAAATAAACGAGTAAGGAAAATGGATGGATGGATGGATGGATGGATGGATGGATGGATGGATGGATGGATGGATGGATGGAGCATCCAAAGACGAGCTTTTGAATCTCCTTCAAGATGCCAACTTTTGTTCCATTCTCTGTCAAGATGATCCCACACTGCCTCAATGATACTGAAATCTGTGTCTGCGAGGTCTATGGCTGATAGTCTTCTGTATCTTTCCATTTAGATAGGTTTTTACTGTATTTGGAGTATGTTTTGTATCATTGTCATGCTTAAAAATGAATATGCTGAGAATTCCATGAAATACTATCTGGAATTCACTTTCCAGTATTACATGGTATAACAAACTCTGAAGGTAATCTTCTTGCTGTTTAATAGATTGATGATCTCTCTGGTCCTGTTTCAGCTTTTTGCTGGATATTTTTTCCCTGTATCTAAAGGTATCTTCAGAACATCACTTTGACATTCTGATGATCTGAAATACCTTTTTTTCCTTAATCCATTTATGTTGCTTGCTACTTCTTTTCTTCTGTACCGGGCCAAGATATGCAAATGAGTTCAAGTTTAAATATATAGGCACAAAATGCTATTTTCAAGATTTTTGCATCACACCTCATGTATAATTAATTGACAAATCATTAGAAATGTTTTCATGCATCACTCATTTTGTGTTTTGTTCAGTTCTTCTCTAACTTCTGTTTTTTATTGCATGTTTTGCTTTACCAAACTAAAGACCCTGTCATATCTCTGATCTTAGTTTTCTTTTTACAACCTTAAACTTTCCTGAACCTCACCCCAACCCTAACCATGAATATACAAAATGGAAAATCAGAACCAAATCAAAACCTAAACAATCCTAATATGGAGGAAAATGGACTGAAAGTTAAATTTAATAAAAATGTTAATATTGGGAATAATGCTATATCATGGTCCACTCAAAAAAATATTTGTGGGCTGCTGAGAATAAAGTATTTGTTTCTTTGCAACCACTGTCAGTGGAAAGAATTAGCCACTGTAATTATACATGATTATCTATTTGTTAGCTGATACTGTGTTTGGATTGGTTTTTAGATTCCACCTACCTGGCATGTCTTCCTGGTCATGGTGTGAACACACTGAATTCTTTGTGGTTAACTAGCAAGAACAGGCCACTTGTAGAAGGAGAAACATTTTCCAGTTTTTGCTCACTGTAAATATCAGTTCTCAGATGGATTGGATTAACACAAACTCAGGGGGATGCATGTTCAAATTTATAATAAGATGGCCTGAAGGTTAGCTATTTCCAGTCCTGATGAAATTTATTACATTCAAAATGTTAGTATCAAGTACAATGTGTATAATGCTAGCCGGTATAAGCTAGCTGGTAACTTGTTATCCATTCAAAGCTGATTGCAGCGACATCATGGACACATTTTTATATCTCTTCAACTTTACACTAGAACAAACTGTTAAACTCAAAGCTTAAAATAATTGCCAACACAATCAACACAAGCTTGCTCCACCCATGTGGAGACATTTCTCCAAAAAATCCCCAAACAAAACATCTAGATTTACAGAGTTGTTTTTGTTTGTTGATTGTATTCTGTTGCTCCCACTGGATTTCAGTTTTCTTTGTTTCCTTGCCATAAAGGCATTCTAAGCCAGAAGTTTAACTTAGTGCCTTTGACATATTTAAACATGTTGACTCTTCCCACAGAATTAATTGGCCAGTTTTATTAACTTTACTCTAATATAAGCTTTGGTGCTCCTTGTTTAAGTATGCTATGAGTGGATCACTTTGCTGTGTGTGTAGCTGTTACCAGGAACTTTTAATGTGGTTTTGATTAATCACTATTGGATTTTGACCTTGATGCTGGCTCTTTATATGCAGTCTCTGCACTGACATCAATTGGGAATTATGTCCTGTCTTGTAGATGCATAACGATGTTGTCAGTGCATTATTCAGTTTAGGTTTATCGGTTGTCTCAGCTTATCATGTTAGGATGACTTCTGTGGATAAACAATACATATATGTATGAGCATGCTTTTCATCTTTTAAAAGGTACAATGTAATTGCTTCAGTCAGCAATGTTGAACCCAACAGATAAAGCCAGAAATCTAGGTGTCATTTTGGACTCTCAGCTGAATTTTAACAGCTTTAATAAAACAGTAACCAAATCAGCCTTTTACCAGCTGAAGAATATGTCTGGAATACGGGGTCTGATGGCACTGCATGATTTAGAAAAAACTTTTTTCAGTAGACTTGACTGATGTAATGGAGTTTTTACAGGTCTCTTGAAAAAATCCCTTTAGTCAACTGCAACTAATCCAGAATGCTGCTGGTTGTGTCCTCATATAGACCAAGATAAAGGAACATATCATTCCGGTTCTCAGATCTTTACACTGGCTTCCTGCAAACCAAAAAAAATATTTTAACATTTTTCTGCTGGTGTACAAGGCTTTTCATGGTTCTGGTCCAAAATATGTATCTGATCTACTGGCTCTACCACTGACACTTCTCAGATCATCTGGGTGAAGTTTGTTTTACATCCCCAGAGTTCAAACTAAACAAGGAGAATCAGCATGTAGTTTTTTTGTTCCTAAAATTTGAAACATCATCCATCCATCCATCCATCCATCCATCCATCCATCCATCCATCCATCCATCCATCCATCCATCCATCCATCC